>RSEF01000031.1:62788914-62861820 GCA_003993805.1 Himantopus leucocephalus
AAAAGTTTTTTTTTTTTTTTTTTTGTATCTATAACTATATAAATATCTCTAGTGTATGTGGTGGCATCTATATATATATGTATATGTGTGTATATGCTTTTTATACATATGTAAGTATGTAGGTGTGTATCGCCACGTGAACATCTGAGAAAGAACAGACCTGGGTGGGGGGGAAAGTAGGCAAAAAGTGGTCAAAGACCAAACATCTCTGTTCAGGGGTTGTTTGCAGTTTTCCACTTTTGCTGTTTGTTATTAGCTTTGCTAATTAGTTTATGCCTCTCAACTTTTAGATGATGCTTCAGTGATTGACATGGGAGAAACCATTAAGGAATGGAATACAGACTCACCAGGAACCAGATTTAAGTTGATCCATGTAGGCTATAAGATTATGCAACAAAATATACCTGTTAAGAAGGGTGTTTATTCTCATGACTTGAGGGGGACCTCCCCCCACCCCAATGCAGTTTTTATTTCTGTGCGAAACTAGAGGTTTTAAATGCTAAGTAAAAGGAAACACTTAAGAAAAAGGAAAGAGATAGAAACAGCCCCAAGCAGCCTGGATGAGTGCTTTCCTAATTTTCCTTATCTACCCTGAGCATTTGTGGACATATTGCTTTGTTATTAAGTACCACTTTACAGCATATTAACACCATTTCAGATATTGGCATTGCTGATTTAAGACTCCATTACTGCAGTGCTTGTCCAGAACACTCTGTGTAGGGGTTTTTGTTTTTCTTAGTGTTTCCCATAGCATTTACATTTCTCAAACTACAGTGCAGATGTGTGGAAGACCTTATTCCACCAGTGTTTTGACAACGTCAGTATTGACAGTGCCTGTGGAGTCAGCTTGAAGTAAATTTTGGGAATTTATCTTACAGTGATATTAATCCACAGAGTAATAGGAAAAGAAATAACATGTTAAAGAGGGGATGTTACCAGGTATCTAGAGGGCAATTTCAGCTGGAAGAGCGATCGTTACCTATGAGGTGAGAGCCCAAGAGTTGGTAAATCAGCATCTTGTCCATTAAATATTTTAGGTCAGTGTTTGATGGTAGTGAAAACCCTGTTCGTGTGCAATTTCTGAAACAGAAAACTAGATCCCAGAGGCAAATAAAAGGCACACATGTTCAGTGGTATCTGGATGACTGTTATTTGTAGAGAAGGTGAATTGGATGAAGATCCACACTTTGTCTTAGTTCTGCCCTAGACAGAATGAACTTCTGAGTGCTGTTGATTTAGTTTTGTTAGCCTATTTGTGATAGGCTATGTAGACTGTCAATGGAGACCTCATTGATAATGTAAAATAGCTCTGGATATAGGAAAAAACAAATTTAAACTAGTATATTGCTTTACTAGTGTTTGTTAGCCTTGACATATGAATGGATGTATTCAGGTTTGAATCTTTGTCTGGCTGAGTTTTTTGTCTTGTGCGTAATTATGAAAATTCTGAAAATTCCCTTATGTAATAGTTAAAAAAATATTTAAAGCAGTCATGAAAATGTGAATGCTTTCAAGAAACTATGCTCTAAAAAGGTATCCATATGAATTACAACTCAAACAGTATCCAAGTCTTCTAATCATGATGCTAGTTTTATTCAAAGTGCACTTTGTTCTGTGAATCTGACTGGAAGGATGACTTCAGTCAGGGAAATACGAAATCTCATTGAAGGTATTTTCAAGCAGCCTTTTGCAGACATTCTTAGTCTTGCAGGGAGCAAGACAAAGCAATTGGGGGAGGAGGGGGGAGCAATTTTAGGTAACTTGCAGATTGATGAAGTGCTTAAATCTTTATTCCTTAATGTGCCTCAGGATTAAGCCAGCAGGCCAAACAGTCAACTTTCACTTATGATAGATGTAAAAGAGAAAGAAAAAGAGTGAGAAGATCAAACTGCAGCCAGAGCTAGAAGGTACTGTCAAAAGGCTTGTTAATTTATATTTCTCTGAGGTGGCTCACCGTCTTCTTGAAAATTATTTTTGAGGAGGAAACAAGGGACAACGCAATGTCTTTTGAAGTCAGAGTGCCTTTTTTCTTCTTATAATGAAGTCTGACACACTGTCTTTGATCTCTGAAACAATCTACAATCTTGTGTAGCTTTGATAGCTAACATAATGGATGTGGTGTTATTTTCTGTGTATGTTGAAAGTGGGTCTTAACCAGCCTAGTTAGTATGGGTGCTAATTGTGTTACAAAGAAGCATTGCTTTGCATGGAAGGTAAGACACACCTGCATTTATGTTCTGTCTCTTCAGGAGTGAAAAACTGCAGTGGAGACTCACAGACCGCAGTGCTCTGTAGTGCTGCCTCCTCTTGTCATAGACGTGTTATTTTACAGGATTAACACAAGTAGGCTATGTTTATGCCTCTCAGTTTGTATAAACTTTATCTTGCTGTGTCATGTTTCTGGAGAGCGTACTGGTGCTTGCCAGCAAACACTTCATCAGTGCAGTAGCACGATGACAGAATCCCCTTTCTCTCGGCGGAGCACTGCAGCAAGCGCTGGCAGACAGACACGGGAAACGTGCTTGGGGAGAGCTACTTCTCCTTACTGGGCTGCCTTAGAAGAACCAATGCTTTATTAGAGGAACAAAGCCCAGATTCAGGCCTGACATTGCAATTTGAAAAACATTGGTTCTGAAATAAAAAGGTGGAAGTGTATAGCTTTGTGGCATGGACTGGAAGAAAAGGGCTCAAAAGCCCTGCAATGGGTTCACATAAATAGAGCTGGTTTAATTATGGAAATTAGCCACCGGTATCATCCGTTGTTTTAATTTAGAAGGCAAAATTTTTTGCTCTGTACTATTTATGAGAGCATTTCAAATGGATGGCTCTTGTCTGGAAGCTCAAAGTAGAGGAAGGCTGGGGTAGGACGTCAAATACAGCTCAGCTGTCCTTGGCAGTGGCTGTCTTACCTGCCTGCAGGTGCAAATAAACCACTCTTGGTGGTGGGGTGTTGCTATTATACAGTGATGAATTACAAGAGCAAATGGGATGGCAAAACATTCATGAGATTAAAGCTGTACGAAAAGTTTCATGAAACTTTGTTTTTGAACCACCATTTTCTGAGAGGGGTGACTGAGATCACCACACTAGAATAGTTTGCTTGTGAGTATGTCAGGCTCAAGTATGAAGAAACCACGCACTGAAGTTCTGGACTTACTGAAGGCCTTAGTTTTCAAAAGAATAGATTTACAGCGCGACTAATCTAAGGATAATGAAGCTCCAGGAAGAGTCATGACCCTATATGCTAAGATATTGAGGCTTGGTCTGTTCTTCTATAAACCCCCCCTGTTTTTGGAGAATGTCATAGTACAGGGTGTTTTGAACCCTGCTGGTACTATAGAGACAGAATCTTTGAGGGACAGCCTGCAAGCAGGACACCCAGCAAAGGTCTGCTGTGGACCACCCAGCCACCAAGTCCAGCCTTGGCAATCATAAGCAGCCCTGCACCTGTCGGCCTTCAGTTTAGCCATCAATACCAAGGGAAGAGAGCAGGTTTTTATGAGCTACTGAGTTTTCTGTGCTACCAAGGCTATTGCTCTAGCTGAAATATTTCAGATGAATGTTCTCTGGAAACTGGCTGCTTTTGTGTGTCGGTGGGATCAGGTGTCAGCAAAGCCTAAACTGAAGCCTTCATGTTGATCCTGTTGTACTCTCCTTCACCTCCAAAGGTATCCATGTCCTGCCCTAAGCCAGGGAAAACCAGTGTAATCCTGGATATTGGGGAGAAGCAAGCACAATCCTGTTTTCAGAACTGGCTTTAGCAAAGTCCTGTTTGTCCTTCTGGACGGCAATGAAGACTAGTTTGCCTTGGGTTGGCTTTGGTTCATCTCAGTTGTGAACATCACTTTTCATATGCTGTTAATTCTTCCTCTGATTACTCCTATATGGAGGCTTTATAGTCTTATGTTTTTAACATTTTCCAATTAGTTTGTAAAGCCGTTACATATATTATACATTAAAATGTTAGTATTCTTACAATTTTCAGGAAGTTGAATTTCAGCTGAGAGAAGTACCTTCACTTCTTTAGCCCTCAGGCAGCTGCTAAGTTGGTTACATTTGATTCTGAATCATGGGGCATGCCTTCACCTACTGTACAAACAGGAGTAATGACAGAGCTTTGAAGGACAATTCGTGTAGGGTCTATAGATCTCAAAATCAATGGAGTGCTGCAAAAAATAATGGAAACCATAAATGTCATCATAAGGGAGGGCATTAATGTCAACTAATGGGCAGGAGACATAACTGGCTGAAATCATGTCAAACCGAGGTGACTGGTACAGTGAGGGAGCAGCGATAGTTCATTTATCTTGCAGTAGCAGTCTTGGTATATTATGGTGACTTGACTAAGGCATACATCCAAAATCATACATGCTTTTTTTTGTGTGTTCAGATAAAATGGGTGAATTTATGAAACAGTGCAGGGTACTGTTTTTTACTACTTTAGAACAGACTGAATAAAACAAGATCTGGTCTGTTGTACACAGTAGGTTCTTGCTGTCAAAAGAAGGTTTCAGTGTTTCTGCCCTGACTGCCCTTGCTACCTTCCCCCCTTTTTTTCCAGCAAGCTGTAGGTTCAGGAGCTGTAGCCTGTGCATAGTCCCTGCTGGGGCAACGTTTGAAGGGGGATCTGCCCGTGTCATTATGGCTGTTACCCCAGGATGGCGGTGATCCAGAGTAGTCATGTGGCACCCGGACTGGCAGCTTGGGATTCTGCCCTCTAAGAGGTAACCCCAGAGAATAAGGCAATGAGATATTCTCTAGTAGGAAGCAAATCCTGCTTTTCAGGACCTCATTTGCAAAGACAGAATGCTTAATTGAAGAAGTTGTCTCCTGCCTGGTTTCAAATTGGGATTTCTAACTGTGACAGCCACCGTCTGATATGCTCAAAATGGATGGTCTACCTACTGGGGTACATCTTGAAATTGTAATTCTGTTCTACCCCACAAAATTCTGTATCTTGTACATCAGCCAGATTCTTGTCTTGTTCTTTGTGATTTTGAGATGTGACTGAATTCTGTCAAAGACTGTGCTATTGGACCATATCTTTATATCAGAACATGTTCTAGTTTTTCCTTACTACAGAAGAATATTAGGTAAAGTTGCAGTAAAAAAAAAAAAAAAAAAANAAAAAGGCAACTCAGGAAAGAAATGAAAGCAGGAATTTTTTTTTCATTAGAGGAACTCTGTTCTCCGATAAGTATAACTGGTTGCTTATTAAAAGGTATGTAGGCTTTACTTAAAGATTTTACTAGGAAATTCTCCTTGCTCTCCTGTTGGGTGGTATGCTATTAAGATGCTTCAGCTGAGTATTTAAAAAAAAAAAAGCATCACAGGGAAGATTTTATGTTATAATGTAAGCTTCAAATCAGCAGCATCAGAGACAAAACTGGATTAATATAAATCCTTCAAGGGATAAAACACATTTGCAGATTAACCCTGACCTCTGCTTAAAAACTCCCAAACTCTCTTTTCTGTATTGATTTATCTAAACAGGGCTGCCTGGCTGCACACAATGAAATGTTTCCTCTGCAGGTCAATTAGCAGGCACCTGGATAGGATTCAGACTTCTGTTAGGCACAGAAAATCCCATTAGATGTTACTACAGGTGGTTGCTGCATGTTTGCTACCAATATGAATATTGCATTTAGAAACTTGGAGTAGATGGTATGAAAAACCTGACAGCTATAAATCATGTATTTGAAGTGGACGGCTTTATTGACTGCTGCTGTCTTTGAGATGAAGAAAAGGGGAAATCTGTTCTAGCCTTTTGATTTAATATGAGAGAGCACTATTTAGGGATGATTGATGGTTCAAAAGTGACTTACCAAGTGCTCCGCATGATTGTATTACCCTAGATAATAGGTTAAACAGGAAAAGGGGCTTCTGAATTTAAAGGCACTAAACATCATTTTACTGCAAATGAGAAAAATCAGTGCAAGTATGACATGGACGTGTTCATTTATATTCTAGACCAAACTAAAAGAGCATCCTATAAATTATTAATTTCCAGTCTAGCTGTGTGCCACCCTGAACTATTGTCTGGGTCATGCTAAATTTCATACTTTTTCACATCTTGAAAAGAGACATTTTAAGTCCATTCTGAAGCTGTTCCATGTCCACCCACCCCAGAAATTTAATGTTGCTGTAGAAAAAACTGAGATTATATCAATCTGCTCACTACCGTATGTTGGGTTGCATCTGTCTTGCACCCAGCGGAATTGTAATTCCAGGGTTTTTTTAATGCTAGGAAATTTCTTAGGAATTGAGGATAAAATTACATCTCCGTTGAAGCAAAGAGCAAAAATTCTCTTGCTTTTGTGGAGCTAGCATTTTACTTGAACTTTTCCACGTATCTACATTTAGGTTATGCTCCAAAGCACATAGAGAACAGATGGCAAAATCATTCAACCTGCCTGTATCTCAAGTTTCCGATCTATACAACTGGATGGATAATATACACATCAGTTATATTAAAAGGATAAGTTAAATTCTTTGACAGCTTTGAATGGAGATATAATCAATATGAAGTTATTAGACATTGCATTATTAATAAAGCTTTATAAACATACAGTGGTATTGTATTATTGACCATAAACATGTGTTTTAACTCAGAGTTTATCAAGTAAACATTGTTAAGGGATGATCCCTGGTGCTCAGACAGTGAAAGGTCCCATTATTGAAATATATTGAGGATTCAGCTGACTGCAATAGTTGACTGCATAGCTGCAAGGCTGAGCTACTTTTCAAATGCTTGTAGCTGAGCATGAGTTAGGATTAGAAGAAATCCAGTGTGTCATGTAGTTTCCAATAAACATGAGAATGTTTTACACTGTTTTATTACTGTTAAGCTTTCAATGTTATTTATTTAACACTTTTGAGAAGATACTATTTCTATGCATCTATCAAATCTACAGTATTTTTATGCTCCTAATTTTCCATTGACATTGAACAACCAAAGTATTGTGATACTTACTATAGTGTTACCAGTTTTATGAAAAGAAAACCTGTAAGACCCCCAAACCTGCAGATGGCTTAAATTGCCTTAAAAAAAAATCAGTTAAACGTACGAAATGCATATTAGATCATGCCCCTGTCTTGCAAGGCACACATTCTTGAAAGAGGGTATAGATTAAACTGAAGTGACACTTGCTGTTAGACTGTAGACAGTTTCTCTGGGAGAAACTAAAATGCTATTTGTTCTTGATGTGTTTAGGTACAGCACTAAGATCAGTCTATAAAAATTGAAGAACTTTATTGCTTTTAAAAGCATTACAGTTTTACAGATGTTGATATATATGTTAGGGGTTTATGTAAAAAAGTATAATACATGTTTTACCATAAATTATATGCACAATATAGACTTTTGTTTATTTGTTTTCTGAGTTAGCTTTACAGTCGAGTAAGAGTAGCTTAATAAAATATTTGTTGGTATAACATACTGATCATGGATTGTTTAGACCAGTGCTGGGATACACTTTCTGTCTGTGGCTTGTATGGGGAAGGAGGATGTAGCAGGGTATATGTGGAATGTAAGTATGCACAAAATTTGGATGGAGGTTTTAAATATGAGAAGGAGGAATCCACTTTCGGGCAATAAGACATGTCCAACACTGCATTTTAAGAGATTATTGAATGCCTTGTGTGTTTGCTAAGGCACAGGGCCAGCAAGGACAGTAATCCCTTCAGAACAAAGCCTGTTGTATGTTAAAAGTAGTAAGCTATTGCTATTACAGCATAGGAATTATGTCAGTGTTACTGACTAATAAAAGCCTGAGGGCCAGTCTCCTCAGAGATAGGATAAAGTGTAAGCTCACCACACCTGTCTTCTACTCTAGATCTTTATAAAAATAGTAACTGTAAAAATGATGCTAAATAGTAAGTCATTTAGACTTACAGAGTCCTTGCTCTGTCCAGGATATTAGATTTTGTTCTGGTTTCAACATTTTAAAAGTTACGAAGGATACATTTATTAATCTTGAATCGACAGAGAAAAGGCATGAGATGTCAAATAAAAATCACGGCATGAGATGTCAAATAAAAATCACAGCAAGAGATTTTTTGAAATGGGTGCAAAGGTATCCTGGACACCTTGTAGAGAGAGGTTTTTTCTTTTAGATTATCAAGACTATTTCTCTGACAATTGGAGGTAGCGTCTCCTTTTGGCAATGTGTCTCATCAATAAAAGACTAAACAGTACAGAACATTTATACTAGAACTGCTGTAAGGAAAGCTTGGAAATATACGGCTTACTCTAAAATAAATGAAAACTACTAATTTTAACTAGTGAATGTAAAAAACTATTTTGGCTGAAAGTTGGAAAAGGATTAATTTTCTAGGGGAATTCAAATTTCTGGAAAAAAGAAGAAGAAAGCTTTGTTTTTCACTAAATCCCTCTTTTTACCAGACTTGCAGCCATCCATAACATCTTTGGAAGCAGAATACATCTGTAACTGTGTATCTTCTTGGTAAGTTAAAAAAACAATATATCTCTAAATGAATATTGGCAAGTAAATTTTATTTCTTCTCCATTTTCATGGATTTAATGATTGCTTTATGCTTTTTAGCACACATTTATGTGTATATCAACAGATAGTTAACATTCCTATGTGTAATTGCAACAGAGGATAGTAGAAGGCCATAAATAAAATAATAATGACAATTCAATTTAACCTGTGAGTTGTTTGGGTTTTTTTTGTTTTGTTTAATGCTTTCTTGGTTAACATCTCCATTTAAACAGTATGTGCTGCAACACTATCTGTTAATTCCTAATATAAAAATGTTACTTTCACCCCAATGTTTGAAATACTTAGTGATACTAAAGTATCTGAACTATTTTGTTTCTCTCTAAGTGAACATAAAGTTGTGGGGTTTTATGTGAATATATTGTAAACTGTGTAAATGTAAACAATTTGTTAGATACATTTCTCTACCAGTGTTATAATTTCCTTTGAAATAGTTTTCAAACATGCTTATATTTATATATTTACATGTGGTTTTGTGCGTATTCTTTCAGGATTATGAAAAATCTTCCTGAAACAGCTGGTTCTAGTTACAGTGCTGCAATTGGCTTGGCAGTTTGGGAAACCCAAGCAATTCACTATGGCATTGCTGTTATGCCACTGTCCAGGGCTCCACTCAGGAGCAGTACAGTAAATGTGTTTTTCAAGGAGATAGAAAGGCTCTTCCATTAAAGTGTGATAGTATTTCTGTAAAAGCTTCCTTTTTTCTTCAGTTATGCAATGATGACAGGGAATATAACACATCATTTTAGACCTCTCTTTATTTCGTTACCATGTAGCTTGAATGACGTGGCTGTGGGCAGATGTTTGTCTTAGTCTTGGATATTTATGCACGGTGGTGTTGGCTGACAGCCAAAAATCCTCTGTAGTCTCCAGTGTTGAATAGCTGAGATACATAGACAACATGAGATAGTCCGTAAAATAAAATTCTTCTTGTGTTTGAAATGTCTAAGTTCTGCTTGCCTAAGTAGGGTGATGTAAACCACCACAAACTTTTGTACTAGCAGGGCTGTGTCACTTTGTACCAGTTCAGGATTCTGAGAAGGGTCTAAAAACAAAGGTGAATTGGACATTCATTTTAATTTCAAAATGAGTTTTGCTGGCTGTGTTTCATCAAAACAAGGTTCTTTATAGGTTCCTATAATGAACATTCATTACTGAGTGTTAGACGTTGTGTTCCTGTTGTATTTGCTTTCTGTAAGAATTTGCATGAGCTTGTGAACAAAAGCTTATTTCAAGTGGAGTTTCGGTTTACTGCAGATTGTGAAGTTCAGATGTGCTATCAGTAAGCAACACTATAACAGAAATTTGAAGTTGAAACAGTTTCATTGATTCAGTCAGAGATCGAAACTAATAACATTTGGTACTTTAATCAGAGAAGAATATCAGACCCTAAAGTTCAGATCTTAAATAGGCAGCCACAGGGGAAATGACATATGCTAAATGTTTCAATGAATATTTTTGAAATAACAAGTATTTGGAGAAAATGGTGAGTGAGGACTTTTGAAGAAAGAAAAGGCAACATTCATCAGACAAATTGTAAGGCATTACGTTATGTTAAAATATTGATGACATGTCATTCTGTAACAGCCAACTCAGGCAAATAACGTGCATAGGAGCTGTCTCCATATCACAATATTTTTGTCTCACTATTCTTCTAGTTTCTCAGAAACTATATATTGGCCACCATTAAGATTATACTGCCTGGTAATTATTAGTATTAGTCTCTAAAAATATGGTATATATATGCAAGTGTTTATGTGACCTCACTGTTACTTAGATTAACCATTTTTTTAAACCTTAAAACCAGTGAGTAGAAGGCAATTTATGACCTGTGATTTATAAAGCAGCTAAGTGGTACTAATTCCTGTTTTCAGCAAAAGTGAATTTTAGTAAGACCCAAAGGAACATGAATATTAAATAACGTATTTTTGAAAAATAACTTTGAAAATGCAATTTAATCTCTCAAGTCTTTAAGGAAATTTTGTAAGTTTTACTCATTGTGAGTAATTCCTCAGCTGATGAAGGCAAAGAGTACTTTTAGCTGTTTAACCCCAAAGGTATTTGACTAAATTATGGTATTGAAAATTGTCATAGGTGGCTGAATGTAATCAAAGGCCCATTTAACCTACAGTCCTGTCTGCAACACTGGCCAGCACTGGATGCTTATGAAGAGGGCACAAAATCACACAGTGGAATATGGAGCTTAAAAGCCAGACAAGGAGCAGTGGGAGAGGTTTTATGATCCAAATGAATGTCATTTTCCATTTAATCTTTTTTAAAATATGTGCATATCTACGTTTTTAATCTGGTGTACATTAATTCTTTTAAATCTACAAGTGGCTTCATCGGTGGGACAGTTTTACTTCCATCAGCCTGAGAAGCTTAGTAAAGGTGTCATTTAGGTGGCATTTATATGCTTCAGAGTGCAACTGATCCTAAAAAGAAAATGACATCAAAGTAATTGTGTTCCGATATTTTCAAAAGTCCTTCAGTTAATGTGAAGGCCCAACAAAATTGTGCTCAATTTGTCTCTATTTCACCATCATCAAACTTTGCAGTGCCATGCTTAGTCATATTGCATAGCAGTGACATCATTCTGCGTAGCATGTTCACAACCAATTCTTCATGAGCCAGCGCGTATCTCCCATCTGAGGTCATGTGAGTTTGAGCTGTAAAATATTTCTATTGATGTTTCTTATTTGGTGGGGAAGGGGAACATAAGGACCATTAGAAAATTGGACTGGATAGTCTGTTTTAGTTTCCAGGTTTCTTTTTTGATACCCATTTTTTCTACTGGTAATTTACAATTTTTCTGGCTAATAGCCACCCACTCTGGTGCTGGGTCCCAGGAGATGTTTATTTGTTATTGTACTTCTTTTCATCAGTAGTTCCTTTATTGGCACATGTCTTCTTAGTGGATAAATCAGCTGGCTGGGTTTTGATCTTTTTGGATTGCTGCTGTGAAGATGCTAAGAAGACAGCTCACTGAGTTTGGTAACTGATCCACAATTTCAACGTCAAGAATCTAATCCGACAAAGTGGAAGTAAATGCTGAAATTGGAAATACAACGTAGTCCAGGTCATATTTTTCCACTGACAACAGCGTACCTGTAACAGCCTTTTTTTACCAGCAGACAATCCTGACCAATGAGTGTCAAGAGTACAGCAGAAACATGGAAATTTGTGTACTAAAATTTCTATTTCTGAAGCTGATTTAACAAAATGGGTAACAGAAGTATTTTCTTGCTTCTGGAAAAGCATCTCTTTGCACTATATTCTTTCTTATTTCCAGTGGAGATAAAAAGATATGATTCCCCACAGATGCATACCTCTCTTTTCCTTGGAGGCAAGTGATAGGTTTTTCCTTCTACGTACACATGTGCCTTTGAGCTTCTGGATACACTTTGGCTGTCTGGTAGATGGGTGCTGAAAATGTATGCTGTGCCCTGGAGGATTCTTTGTAGCATACTTAATATGGAAAGACATGAGTTGGAAGAATGTGTTGGGCTGTGACATTGAGGGGGAAGCAGGCAAAGACTTGCAGTTTGCATTTCAGTTATTTCTTTCTATATCTTTCTATCAAGCTCTGGTTCCAGATAGAAAAAAAAAGACCAGCTGATCCCATGACTCCTAAAGAAACTGAATTTTGAGAAAGTTACTCCAGGAAGCTGATTTTCATGAGACAGCATGCCCATCTCACTCGTGCTCTTGAGCAATTTTCAGCAGTCCGTTGCCATTGAGAAAGATCAAGCTACTCCAAAGGACAGTTTGTTTGCTCACCTTCTCCTTTCTCCTCACTTTAAATGCAAACCTTGGGAGGTTGTGGGGGAAGCTGCTCACCTAGAGGTGATGTGAGCGTTCTGTGTTTTTATTTAAGGGCCAGATCGGTTGAGCAGACACATCTGCTCATGATAAAGGGTAGCCACCAGCTTCTGTCCAGAAACGTGTGAAAGTCAGCGTGTAGTTGTGTGACTGCACAGGCAGCAGAAATGGCCATTGGGTTCCAGGAAACACAAATGTCCCAGCTCAAGGCTCTTGCCTGCTGACCAGAAATGATGTCTTTGTCCAGAAGCAAGTGGGAAAAATGTATATAAATGCAGAATGAATTAGTATCAATGTATTTCCTAGATTTTCAAAAAATGTGCAAGGAATATACCTTTTAGGTAACAAACATGTCTGCCAGTCTCAGGGAGGATCAGATGGGAGAAAAAAGGGAGGTTTAAAGAGAATGGAGCCACGTTAGTAACATTGCATGGGTGCTAAGGCTGTGTCAGTGCATTATGAGAAAACCAAAACAAGCTTTAAGGTTTGTTTGCAAAAGAACTAAATAAGTCTGCAAACTTCTTTCAAGTTCTCTGGAAGAAATTATTCTAATTGTGTCCAATAAAGAAACAAACCTTCAATGTGGGGATTGAATGACAGTTGTTAGCAATACCTGAAAGCTATCTACCCCACCCTCATGCCTCCCTGCAATGTCGTTGAGAAATATATTCATATTAAATTTAAATTGTATTCTAGGCTGGATTTATAGCAACTTAAAGAACTTCATTTAGTTTTGGATACATGAAAAATCCTTCATCTTTCCTTAAAATGAATTTTTACAAAGCAGGTTGAGTTCACAAAATATACTTGGATAATTCCCCAACCAAGGGTACAACTCGTTCTCTTGGACAGCAGGTATATTGCTGAGACATCCTTTGATTTAGCTACCTATTATGTTTCTTACTATCATGCCCTGAAGCATCATCTCTGGAAGACAGTGCTCTTGGGTATTGTAGTCAACATTGGGAATGCAGATTTATAGATACTGTCATCTCTCTTATTCTCAGGAGTCTATGCCCCAGATTATAATTCTACAGTACTTACGCTAAGGAAACCGTGTTTGTCATGTGACTACCTGACTTGGTAGAGATCCATACGTGTGCTTTGTTACTTACTTGGGTCCCAGGAGAGAAACTCTGGTATAACCCTCTGACTTTCCAAACCTGGCTGCTGTTAACATGGTACAACCCTAGAAGTTTGTCAATATATTTTTCTTGCTGGTGCTTTCTAGATTCATAATGTTTTTTAGAAAGGCAAGTAAAAAATTTTTTGCTTATCAGGAAAGATATTGGTGGAATTTGTAAGTATACTGACTCTGGGTAACCCAAATATATATTTACTATTTTAAATTAAAATCAATATGATTTTTTTACTGATATCTGCACTTTCTTTAGATTGCCCTTTAGACTTCTTTTGTGTGTGTGTGTATAAGGTAAACAGCTGAAAACTGGGAAGGTGGGCAAATGGACTATGAGGAACCAATAACCTTTTACAGAAATTGCTCTGATGAAATTCACCTCCAATGATCTATGTATTTTTGATAGCCAGGGGTTCAGCAAGTGTAAACCAGCACGGCTCACACTTGACTCATACCAGCAGCAATAGTCAGGGCTTTAAATCTGTATTTTAAAATGAAAATAGAACCTATTATTCATGCAGTGTAGGAGATGCCAAAATTCAGACCCCACAAATCCTCTAATCATCACTTTTCAACTTATGGAATACAAGATAAAAGGGCAATGTAACTGGACGATCACTATGCCTTTGAATTGAAGGATTTTTATCATATTATATGGTGGGGGGACACCCTTATTCCGAAAGAACAATGAATCTTTTAGTCCCATGATGCCCTTACAGTTCAATGGCATTTTCTTTAATTTAATGCCTATTATCGTTTAACTGCTTTTAAAGTTGCCAACCAAATTAATGCACTGCCCTGAACTGCTGCCTTGGGATTTATGTTGGTTAAATCTCTCAAATGTCATGCAATTTTTGTTTTCTATTTCAAACACAGGTTTTACAAAACCTTTGGAGTACAACTTGTCTCATCTGTTTCGTATTCTTGTGGTTTTATTTTGCTGAGACGGAAAGACATTAGCCAAGAGTTTTGCTGTACATGTGTGTGGAATGTACAGTGTGTGAGGATACACAGAAGTATGTTTGCTCTGACTGCTGGGAAACAGTACAGAAATAATAGGTTTCATAGATTTGTTTTGTTCATATAATTTAGACAACAATTATAATTTTATTCATGAGTAAGACCTTTTGTCAGTTACTCAATTAACTTAGCTAATGAACTCCTGACCCATTTTTTCTTAGATAATTATTCAATTGAGAGTAATTGCAGGACAGGCAAGGAAGAGATGCATGTTTTAGAATGCTCTTCTGACCCCGCTCGCTCCTCTTTGGTCATATAAAACAGAAATTGGAAAAACCCCGTGTCCAAAACTTTGTGAAAGTGCTCTGAAAACTTGGGGTCTGAAAATAATTTTGTATAGAAATTTCTTAGACTTGTTCAAACCCTCCATGGGAGTATGTCCTCAGACTTACTTTGAGATGAACCTTTGTTTTCTTTTTTCTTCTAAATACTACATGGTATTGTAAGCAACTTGTGGCCAATTTACAGCTGGCCAGTTTGAATTAACTTAAAGGGTTGATGCCTGAAAATTATGGAAGCCCCCAAACACCATAAAATACAACTATGCTGGGTTTCATAACTCAACTGGAAGACATGTGTTTGTCCTTAAAATGCATGACATGATAATTTTATGTCTGCAGATTTCAGAGTGGAAAAGTGTCACCATGAGCTACGCACATGTAATTTGGTTATCAGCTTCAGCAACAACAGTAAAAAAAAGTTCAGAAATGGTAGCCCAGGCACTTTGCCGTAGACTTAATGGTGATGGCTGAAAGAAATGTGAAGTGTCTTCTGAATTTTGTTTTCACAGCCATCCTTTAGCAAAGAAAGGCCTAAGGAAGTTGACCAACATTTGGGTTTAGGAAAACTGGACCATTTCAGAACTTTGAGAGCTCTGCTTTAAGCCCAAAGTGGATGTTAGTTGTCCATCCTGTTTCATATTAATAATTTCTGTTACTTGTTCTTGGAGTTACAGTTATTTAAATCTTACAGCTGTCAGAGGCATTTCTTTTCAGCATTTTTTTTAAACAAAATGATTAAAAACTAGCAAAAATCAAGCAAAATTCAAGAATGCCCCATCCTTCAACCTTATAACATCATATATTCATCATTTAAAATTTCCAGATGCAGATGCTCTTTCATGGTAGTTGTATGTGTCTGCAATCAACACAGTTTCTAGGAAAAGGTAAGTATGAAGTTAGTTCACAGGATTGTAAAGATGTTGTGTCTTTTAACCATCAAAAATAAAACAACAGTATGGAATGACATATTAACTTCATCGTGCTCTGGCTGAGATGTGTGTAGTGGAGGCTGCAAAGACAGATGAAAGTAGCTTCAACGTGCTTCGTGTGGTCCTGCCTCTCTGAGGTGCTGCAACAGCATTAGACAGCTGAAGCAGTTACTTCTTGTTATGCCCTGTGTTGTGTTCAAGTGATGTGGAGAAGACATAGCAGAGCTTTTGAGGTAATTTCCTCACATCAGGAAAAGTCTTTCTAGTAGACCTTTCCAGAGCAATATGGAGATGGCCAATCTTACATTTTGGATTTCCCCCACAAAACTCTTTCTCTGAGGAAAGACTAACCTCTGTGCAGTGGTCACTCTCTGCAACAAAATGAGGTTTGTTTGAAGCTCTGTCTTTAACGAGTCAGTGCTTTTGATCTAAGATGTGTTTATGAAAGGTGATGACTAACTGTTTTATGCAATATTCCCAGTGGCTGCCTGGAACACCGGCTCCAGCCAGGCATGATTTTTTTGGGTGAAGTACTGTAGCTGCATTGTCAATAAAGTGCTGAGATAGACCTTGATTTTTTTTTTTTTCCCCAAATAATTTTATAGGAAAATGCAGATGGGATTCAAATAAAGGTTTATACATTCCTTAGACTTTTTTGTGCTTTCTGTTCCAAAATACGTCTGTCCTTTTTGGACTTCACTCTGACATTTTAGTGGGTTCAGCTCAGATTACTTCAAAAGAAAAAAGGATTAGTGTGAAGCTTAGTGCAGGGCCTTTCAAATGAGACCTTTAAAAAGGATCATCGTTGCTCTGCCGGCTGACTAAAGTTCTAGTCACACTCTGTAATGGTGATGTGTTCATGGCCCTGGTAAAACAGACAGACTCTGGAATGGAAAAATTAATCATGTTGGGGGTCCCCCTCTGCCGGGTATTGGCTGTTCTATGCTGTATGTATATGCTAATTCTTAAGCTGAGTGACGTGCCATCTACACTGCAGTTAGAATGATGTGTACGTCGTTGAGGGAAGAAACATAGTTTTCTGCTTTAATGTATGACATATTAAAAGTATGACTCATATACTTTTCTCCAGTATAAATTTCAGGATGCACAATCTTGCAAGTGTTGCCTACATGTCACAGATAATTGCAAAAAACCAAACTCCAAAACTGAAAAAGCATCTCCTATGACTCTCTTTTCCCCTGGTCTCTTGTCAGGTGTGATATACTATTTTAATATAGAAAGGGTTATGGTGTGCTGCTTCTGGACACTTCAGCAATTTCCTCCAGGGCTATTGCCAAGCTTTTATCTCCTTTTATTTATACTTTGTATTCTTGTTAATGTGTACTTAAACAAATGTTGATGTCAATACTTCTGCTCCATTTATTTCATATCATTGGATAAACAAGCAGGTTTCCATGAGTATTAATTTTATAAAGCTTTCTCACTTGCTTTGTGCACCCTGTAGTGACTTTATGTTTTTTTTTTTCCTACCTTTCCCCTTCTTATTTTTCCCTCTCCACCGCTCCTCCCCCCACTTCTTGGGGGGGAAAGGGGGGAGGTGAGTGAGCGGCTGTGTGGTTCTAGTTGCTGGCTGGAGTTGAACCACAACATTGGTATTTTGGAAGTCAGAGGTGTGATCACTGGGGAGAACTGGTGTTCATGATATGGGTTAGTCTTAATGCAAATCTCACATTGACCTCAGAGGTTCTCAATGCACCTTCTCTTCTCTGCATTGTTTGGCGGTAAAGCAGTTGCACAATAGATCAAGATAGGATGTTTGCCTTATCAATCTGTTTATAGAGAAATATTATGCCAAATGGAGAACCCCTGTAAATTTATAATCTTAATTTTGATCCACAAACTAGTCAGTACGGGGAAGCAAAATTACTGTGAGTGATAGTGATTAAAGATGGTATCACTCCACCTTACTCTGTAAGCCTTGCTGATGCTTCAGCTTCCAACGTCCTTTGAGCTAGACAGAGAAAACACAGGGGGACATATCTTGATATTTAGCAAAATGCCTACTTGGGATTAACTGACCTTTCCTATAAATCAGAAGCAAAGTTGCCAGCTGGGCACTTTCTCATACGCAGACAGCAAGAAAATGAGTTGAAGAGCGCTCTGAAGCAAAACATTACACATCTATTTCCTGCCCGCCCCGCGCCAAACTATTCTACCTCTTGTACTATAATAATGCAAGAGCTATTACCAAGGGTAAACCAGAAAAGGTGTGTCAGCTTCAGTGTCTCTTCATCCTTTCACAGCTAGCACCACAATTATGCACAAGTTCATATTAATGACTATTTATTTTCAAAGGAAGCTGCTCCTTGGCTGGCATGAAGGGGAAAGCATGAACGGACACAGCATAAGAAATACTGTTATTTCATGTTTTTACCTACATTGCTAGCCCAGAAAAAGTGCATGAAAATGATTTTAACACTTTATATTGATAATGTATATGCAGGTAAGTCTGTCTGATTCAAAACATCTCTCATGCAAGTTGATCCGACTTAGGCCTGTTTAAGAGCTGACCTGTTCAGCTGCTGTGTATAATAATGATTCTTCTTTCATGTGTCAGAAAAAAACCACTATCTTTATTAGGATTGTTCCTGTGCAAAACAGAGATAAATGACAACACAATCACTCCAGTCCAAGTTACTGGAATACTGCTTTTTGTGTGACACTAGCCACATCCAGGCTCGAGGCAAGAAAGTATCAATTAGAGCTATCACACTGCCATATGTGAAGACTCCACATTTAACTGAGTGAGGAACTTAATCTTTCTGCTGCGCAACATTACATTTCTCTGGAACTGCACCTATAAGGAGCTCTCCATGATCCAATTTTAATGAATGTCTTCACAAACAGTGCCCATATGCAGAAGAGATTTATGTTTTCTGCAGGTTCAACAAAGTCTGAGTGGTTAGATCTATGCAACACACAAAATAAAATTTAATGTTGAGAAAATGTGCTATATTTTCCACTAACTGCATTTGTTTAGGAAACAGCGGCTCTCATTCTAATCTCAATGGGGTTACTCATGTTCTGCACAGTGTATGTTCAGACTCAGGCAACAGTATCATTCTGGGCTGCACTTCAAAGAAATGATAAAATATGCATTCTTCTCCTCTGTTTTGCCACAGATAATGAGTGCAGGAAAGGCTTCTTCTTGAGCTTTATGAGGGAAAGAATAGTGTTTTTCAGTAAACTGGTGACTGAAAGCCAGCACGATGCAGTTTTATCTTGATACCAATCAACTTTTATTTGCATCTGCATGTGGCAGTTATGCGTTATCATCATCCCCGTCTTTCTTCTTGGAAGATTTTAAGTATCCATGAACACATGGCCGTCCCAGACTCCCTTCCACAGCATCCTCGCTGTACTTTGTTGTGTTTTGTGCCCGGAGGTAGGTTCCAGCCCTGGTTCTTCTGGAGACAGGCCATTTCTTGCTGCCAGTATGTCTGTTGTTTTTCTGCAGCTTCCCATGGCACTGTCTCAGGAGAGTCACACTTCCCCAGGTCCTCAGTATATCTGTGCTATGTAATCTGGGTGGGTCCAGCATGATGGACAGCAGGATGCCGCATGTTCCCCAGAATCTGAGTGTATCTAGGTCCTTTCCTGTGGCTGGCTGGGAACATGCCACGCTTCGTCTGAGTCATGTTGTTGGCTGAATTACTCGAACTGAGCTGTTTGATCTAACGGCTACCATACATTCTGCAAATATCTGACCAAATGTAATATATGTGTGTTGGGCTAAAAATCTATCTGGTGACTTCAGCTTTTCTGATTTGGTTCTAAGAGCTGGCTTCATCCTCACCTCTAACCATAGACATTAATAATTTTATCTGAACTATTCCACCTTTCTTTGGGCTTTGGTAGGTGGTGGAGGTGGACCAGGGTTCAAGTGTCTTTTCGCCCATTGGAAGCCTTTCTACAACAGGGAACTTCTCTGCTAGACCTTGTGCCCCACTATTTATGTGTATTGTAAGATCAACACAAGTTTCAAATGTGCTTTCTCTGATCAACTTTTTCGTGATGATCAGCTTTTTCATGAGGACTCACTGCTGTTTGTCGTCGTTGCCTGGGGCAATGGACTAGTACACATATTTACTCTTCAAAGAAATACAGTTAGAATACCATAGTTCATAACTTTAGAATTTGTTTGCATCCCTTAGCCCAACATTTTATGGAAAGTTTAATATATTTTGGACAAGTTGAGAGCAATGAACAGTCGTGGTATTTTTCCAAATTGCAAACAACCTCAGAATTACCCATCTGGATTA
Organism: Himantopus leucocephalus; assembly: GCA_003993805.1. Lineage (NCBI taxonomy): Eukaryota > Metazoa > Chordata > Aves > Charadriiformes > Recurvirostridae > Himantopus > Himantopus leucocephalus. The sequence goes on from RSEF01000031.1 coordinate 62,808,910, forward strand.
CCAGCTAGGTAGACCTCTACAAGTCTGCTTCTCACCTACTGTCATACTAATGATTGTAATGACAGCTCTGTATGAAGTTAATATTCTCTTTCTTCACCCCTTTTATTGTTCTGGAAACTATTCAAGAATAATTAGATCGGTGTTAGCTAATCTGATCAAGAGCATTGAGCAGAGTGATATTATGCTATCAAATGATTTGGAAGGCTCAGTTCCTGATAGAATAAATACATGTGGTGATCCAACTTATAATAGGAGAGCATGCAAAGAACTCGATAAAATGACTCAGGGTGTGCTGACACAAGACACAGAGAATTAGAAATACGCTTTCCTAAAAATGGAATTAGGGGCAAAATCATCTTAATAAAAGATTTTGTAAGTTATTGGCAGAAAGTGTTGTGCCTTGTCCTGTAGTATCATGGACGGATACAGCAGGGGGTGAACTGATTTGACTTTTTGTAGCTCAGTGACACGATACTGCTCATGGCTGCACTCTGGGCTTCAGTACCTAATTTTTTTGTTTAAAAAAAAAAAATTGATTGAATATGTCTTACTTTTGTGAAGAGAATCTTAAGTATAGATCAGATATCCAAACTGAAAGTTGTTCAAGACTGAGAGTAGTCTGACACGTTGTCTGGAAAAGAGATGTGAGACTCTCTGCTGCTTCTCCACTGCTCTGCTCTGCTAGCCCGGAGGGCTGTCCTTTGTCTGCAGCGTGCTAGTTGAGTACACATCTCTGTTTTATCTGTCCTGATCTTTCTGTGTGTGGGACTGAGAAGTGTGGGAGAGGAAGAAAGAGACCTCTGGGAACTTTGTGCAAGGAAAGAAAGAGAATAAGCCAGTGAGTTTTGCTTTTGCATAGCTTAGCGATGTTTTTTCTGGTTCATAGCAGTGCATAATTCAAATGAAGATTATAAACCACTGCAAATATTCTTTAGTATATGCAATTTCAATTTATTATAAAATCTTATTTTAGATATTTAGCCCATAGTGGAAATTCTGCAACGTTCTTCCCCCCATATGCTTTTCTAGATAAATATTGTGAAATAACATTGTTCCAGATTTGCAGCATGTAAAATAATAAAGCAGTAAGACAAGATGATGGTGCATTAATGGACTATAAATACACACTTGAGGTACACTGTATATGTAAGGCTGAAGGCCAAAGGCCTTTAATCTCCTGAAACGACTGTTAATGATCCATTAGGAGGTAACTAGGAATATATAACTTCTGTGTTAATAAGAATAAATATGATCACTATAATCTTTAGGAAAAGAAAAATATATTATGTTGCAGTGATGAAGGCCAAAATATTAATTAAAAGACAGAATAAGGAAGCGATACCTCTGGAATGTTTTTAAAAAAAGTTTTCTGAATGTGCTTGCTATTTTTAATAGGCATAATGTGGGCGTCATTTTACCAGTCTATTTTTTCACCTTCTGGGAAGAATTATTCCACATGGTCCTCTCTGTGTCTCTATTCATCCACAGGAAGTGCCTGAAGATGCAGCTAGGTACTCTTGTCTACCATGTCATCAGACCCATGAAGAATGGAAAACTTCATTCAAATTGAATGGACTAGTAAAAGCCACTCATGACAATTTAGTTTGGTTTGACTTTCAGAAGGTGAACATACCACTGTTGTGGATGGGATTCTTGGCTTGCAGTACATTGAATGAATAGACATAAATTTGCATCTACGGTGGTTAATTCCTCTGGAGCATGTACAGGATTAATGTTCATCATATAAATAATTATTCCTATGATAGTTGTTTCCCATTTGTTTAGGTTGAAAAGCTATAACCTAAAGACATGGAACTCAAAATAGGATTTTTAACATCCTTTCTGAATGAAAATGCACCTGCCAATCTAGAAGTAAAAGGAAAAATTAATGCAGCCTTGTAGAAGTGAATTCTATTTGCAATGTCACAAATCTCTAAAAAAGGTATTGCAAAGAATGATAAGAGAATAAGATGACATCAGAACAGGAATGTAAAGGATGTCTACAAGAGTATACAACCCAAATGTCAGTTAGGGGCTTTCTTTATCCAGCATTTTATCAGTGTCCTGTATAAGGGAAATAAGCTAGTTATCAGTACACTGGTGAAAAAACAAAATGCATACCATTGAAAACACCCTGCAGAAATTAAAGAGAAGCAGGGAGAAGGAGGAAAGTCTCTGAATCTGCTTGGCATGGATCAAAGCAGAACAATGCAGTTAGAGGAAGATTAATCCTGTTAAAAAAGTAAAAAATCACACAATCAATTGCCCAGATTTGAACCTAATCTCAACCTTAAGTTTATTTTTTGTGTTATGCTTTGATATTTTTAAGGTTCAGGTGAAGGCCAGAACAGCATATGAAAAACTGTTCTTGAACAGCTATTATTTGTATTTTGAGAACAAGCAAAAAGAATGGGAAATCTTATGAGAAAACATGGTGGTTTTTTTTCCAGGATGTTCTGTCTAATTTTTAGGCTTAAAGAGTCTGAGTAGTTTGGAAAACATAAATTTTGCATCTTTCCCTGACCAAATACTAGTTGCTTTTTACCTCTGTAACTAACAGAAATAGAAGACAGAGGTAAGTGGGATAGTCAATAGTCATTTTATCACTTTTAAGTAAAGAACATGGAAAACTGTAAGGCAAAAAAAAAAAAAGAAACTCTCTGGAAATCTTGAGTCAAGCACAGCTTTAGTTTCTCTTTTGTCTTTTTCTGTTATGATTATGTAATGTAAGGGACTGGATAAAATGGACTCAGACTCCTCTGGGAGGTATGGTATATCACAAGAGGCAACAGACACAGGTTGGAACACAGGAAATTCTGACTTGACATAAGAAAAAAAAATGTCAGCATGGAAAATTATGGGAATAGGTTGCCCAGAGACGTTGTAAGTCTCTGTCCTTGGAGATACTCAAAACCGACTGGACATGACCCTGAGCATCCCGATCAATATTAGCCCTGCTCTGAACAGGGATTTGGACTAGAGACCTCCAGAGGTCCCTTCACCCAGGATTACTCAATAGTTCTGTGGTTTTAATATTACCTAAGTTGCTTTCATTATCTGTGAAACATTTCTGAATGAAAAAAACATATATGGATGTGGAAACTGTAGCCAAGAAAACATTAGTCTAGGAAATGTAATGGTATGTTGAATCTAGTTTAGCATGAGATGTGTGAAATTAACATGTCAGTGTGGACTAAGTAGAACAATTAATCTTTTAAAAGACATCATTGTTCTTACATGGAAGCTGAAATAGAAAATTAAGACCTGATTTGGTCAATGTTTAACAGTTAAATTGATTTGTCAATGGTTCACCAATATCCTAATTGATACAGGATTATAAACCCATATATTTATCTCAGTTTCAAAGAGGTAGCATTTGAAAGGTCTACATTTCAGTGATGGGAGAAACCTTTCACATTATACTACAAATTAAAATGAGACAAAAATATGAAATAATTTTTCATTTAGGAGGCAATCATTAGGCCTGCTGTGCAAAAGGTGTCCTACCATCAATGTATATGTTATAGTAGAAAAGGGAATTAATCTGTCAAACTCTCTAGGTCAGTACCTAGCTAATGGATCTAGACTGGAATGCATGGGGGGCAGAGGAGCTCAGACTGCAGCTAGGGAAAAGACTAACAAGTTCATAGTTTGAAATAAATGCTTTTGTTCAGATGAATTGAATGTGTTTTAGGCAGGGAGGTTTTGAACCAGGATAACATTACACTGGAATTTTGCTTAAATACCTTATCCTTTCCTGCATCCACCAGCTGTTTGTGCAGACTATTTAAATGGTTTGTAAGGTCTCTTGCAGCACTGAGGGAGGTGCACTTATGCCGTGCAAGGGAGAAGTACAAACAGGCAAAAGCACACAGCTGAAGGTGAGGTCTTGGTACATTAGAAGAGTCTCTGCAATCTGCAATGAGTTGATCTTGGTGCACTAATGCACTTTCAGGCCAGGGACAGAAAACCCCTTGTCCCACCCCTGCTCCTCATGGAGGTGCACAGTTCTTCGCTTTGGATATAATAGAATTTACTGTCAGTTATATTTCTGCACAAGTAGCAATTTTGTTGTTGGTACAAAAGACACAATAACCTTTTCTTCGTTGGCCTGGACAGACTCTTGTCTATTTATGTGTTTAATTTTGGAGGAATAATGTAATTGTGTATTGTGACTGGTAAATAGTTATTTTTGCTTTACCTTTATACTAGCTTTCTGAAAATGCTTTGCCCAGGCCTGACTTGCGTTCATCTTGCAGCAGTTGTGTAGGCAGAGCATTTTGCTTTATTGGTAGTCTTCCTATTTCATATTGAGAAGTAAGTATTTGAGAGACAACTGTATTACAACTTCATATTTAGGACTCAGAGCAATTTATTTGTGTGTATATTTTTTTGATATGTTACTGTGATTTTCTTTACATAATCCTCAGGGAAAATATGTCTGGAAGACACACTACATAAGACCGTAACTCATTTTGTAGAAGGGAAGGCTTTGCATAAACAGTCTGCCTCTGCCTCAGCCATTCTTTAAAAGTTAAAATAACATCAGCCAAGGCAGAAAAATAAGATGTGCACACTGCCTTTCAGCCAACTGAAACTCTGTGTATAATGTGCGTGAATGACTCTTGAAACAGCTGAACATTATGTGTCTGACGAGATATAGCAAGCGGTATTGTCCTAACCCTCTCCACTCTCATCTGATAACTGGCTAGGTTATTTTTTTTCCCATTTGACTCTATCATGTGGGAAATCCCTTTTTATCTATGACATGTTTTTAAAGTAGTATACTCCTGCTAAGGATCTAGTGCATGTACCTTTCCAATATTAAGATAACAAGAAGAATGTTGCTGTAATCTTGGCCTAAGTTATGGCTCTCAAGCTGTCTGTGCACTGAAAAGTAGGTGAAATGTTTTGACAGAGAAAAATATGTGTTGTCAGCTTTGTTTTATCCATGGTTGAGAAGGGAAATGGAAACTATACTTCAGCAGGGTTCAGACACTGATGGCTAAAATGATCTTCTGCTAAAACAAATTAGAAGAGAACTGTTCTGCTTTATGCCTCATTCTTTTTCCAGTGAAATGCACAACTAAATGAATGGCTTGTGTGTTGTAAAGAAATCTCTAAAATAATGTAAATAGTGACCATGAAAGAAGCACCATTTACGTCATAAAATGGCAAAAAATATGGACAGTACAGAGTGAATGGTTTCTTTAATTGAGTGTTGGTATTAGTCATTTAAATGTGCATGAGTTATAGTTTCTTTATGTTGTAAATAATTTCAGCGTATTTTTAAAACTGTGGCGGTGATAGAAACAGCTCCATAGCTAGGGGCAACTTGAAGTGGAAGAAGGCGCCTGTGGCCACAGTTAGTTGGGTCCCTGTCAATAAGAGACAGAGTGGACTATTACGTGGCCCTTTTTTACCAAACTTGTTCTTTTTGTGCTTGTCTGCCTTATGACTTATTGCCCTCAAGAGCTCACTCCACCTGTCAAGTCCTGCTGCACTCTTCTTCCTATTACCTGCAAATTCTTCTTAGCTTAGAGGTAGCTTAAAAGATTGTAAGGAAATTATCTTAAAAAAGAAAAATGTTGACAGTCTTGCCTTGGAGTGTTTTTCTGAACTTCTGCTGTTGATCTCCTCATGTGACAGTCAGCTCCAAACATGGCACAGAACAATTCTCGGGGCTAGAGTTGTGCACTTGAAAACCTGTATTTTGGAAGCCACAAAGCATTTGTTAGGTCATACATGACACAAGCCCACCCCCCTCAACTTCTTCCTGGCTGCCGACCATTTTAATAGTCTTCTGCTGGACGCTTTCTGGTTTCTCAACACCCTTCTGCACCAGGGTTGGGATATCCCAAACTGGACTCACTATTTTGGGTGCAGCCTTACCTGCGCTAAGTACAGGAAGGCAACTTCCCTGTATCTGCTGTCCACTGTCACATGTAAAACAGCAGCCAGTGGTTCACCTTGCAGAGAAAACAAAGACAGCAATTAGCCGCAGAAGTACCAGATTCTGGGTTCCGATACTCAAGTGGCAGAAACGTATTTTAAGGCAATATTAAATAATGAGCAGATGCAAATTCATGTACATTTTGGTATGTAAAACCAGGTGCCTTTTATAAATAAATTGTTTGCATCTATTATCACATCTCCCTGCCAGAGGTTATTTGCAATCCTTCTAATTATTTCACATGGGTAAGTTATAGGATTGTGTACATTTCCTTTAATTTTTTCACTTGTTAGTTGTCAAAAAATATAAATACAAATGGGAAATCTTTTTGAATATTTAGTGTGTGTTTGAATATAATATATGAATATTAATTTGTTTTTCTCTGCAGCTGAACTAGTATGCACAGGGGGGTACGCACAGTAGTTTCTCATCCTTTTCAGCCTGACATCCATTTTAGGTTATCTCTATATATCCTATCATCCTTGCTCATCATTGATTTGCTTTTGCTGAATTTCTTCAGAAAAGAAAAGCACTAACTTTTCAACTTTTCACTCTGCAAGTGAATAATGATTTTTCCCTCAAAGGCACACAGTAGTTGTTACATTTCAGAAGGCTATACAAAGACAATGTTCAATTCTGCCGCCCCCTGCCCCAAAATGCTGAGAACCTCATTACTCTCCGGATTGAGAATACTCTCATTAAGAGGGGTCTCAGGCTTTATATCAGTCACTGATCTGTCTTCTTCTGATGCCAGCACTTCATTTAAGACAACATTCAGGTTCAATTGATATTTCCAATTTCTTACAAACATGTATTTTTTTTGGAGTTGCATATTTTCCATTATAATGTTATTCACATAATCATTACACCTTTAGGAAAAAAGACAAACCCCCTTGTTTTTTCTTTTACTTTCACCAGCATTCTTGTTCCTTCCAAAAATCACTTTTAGTTTTCTTTTTCCTGGAAATATGAAAATCTGTGTTTCTTGGTTTTCCTGGAATTCCGTGATTTCAATGAGAGTAAGATAATTAGAAACTTCAGAAGCTCAGAAATTTTTCCTGTAACAACAATATCTTGTATCTTATGACTGCAGGCAAAAATAAGGTTCTGTTGGACAAAGACCTGACTTTACATAGTTCACCGCCACCTCCCTTTTCTGTAGCTCCAAAGAAACAGTACGTTTCTGTCATAGACTTTGCTGTCTTTAAATTTAGGTGGTACCGTATGATGCATAGTGGTTCATTATGAAGCCTTGTTTCACTTAAAGTGAAATTGTCCAAAGACTTGGAATACTGATGCCAGTAAGGACCTCAAAGAACGCCCTGCAGTGTGTGTATCTAAGATCAGAATCATACTGGGAAAAGGCAGCAGTTTTAATGACAAAATGGGCGGTGAAAGTTGTTTTAGCTTAATGTCCTCATAGATCTCACTTTCAGAAGCTAAACAATAATACGGTGTTAGTACAGAATTGCCCTCCATTCAGAAGTAGTGCATGGATCGGCATATGAATATAATTCTTTGTGATTGTTTTTCAGTCGGTCTCCTAGTGATGTGTAGACATACCTTTGAATACAAGTGATTTAGGCATGAAAATCAAATGAAAACCATGTTTATCCAAACTGAGATTATTTACTGCATAAACTCTTCATTGAGGAATATTTTCTACATAATGCCATATTTGAAAAAATGAAGGTTTTCTAGACATGACAGCTGTAACCTGCCTAGCACTAATATCAAATAGCTCTGTTCATATTTTAAAAAGGCAGGCTGGTTGAGAATAATATTCTTTGGACCAAATCTGGTCTTTTTACACAGGCATTTCTTTTAAATGTGGAGATTGAGTGTAATGGAAGTGTATGGGAAAATAGAAAGCACAGTAATGTCCAGCAATATAGATTTTTATTTTTTTTTTGAGACTCAGGTGCCATAAAAGGAAAGCAGAAGAGCATGCAAATTTTGTGTGGTCACAGCCTGAAGAATCTTCAGATTCCTCAAGAAAATCTGAGGAAAACCAAGATACTAAGGGATTTCAGTAGTATAACTTTTTTGTACCAAGATTTTTTTGATGCTATGTTATAGCAAGTACACTAGCATTAAATGTATTACTAGCTCTATAGCGGCAAACTACAATATAATGAACAAATTAGTAGGTAAATTTGTATACAAATGCCAGTGAAAGAATATTATAGACTCTAATACTATCAAAGGCATCTATTGATTGAAATTATATATGAATATTCTAAATCTAAAACATTATAGATTATTTGAGACTGATTGACCTTAGATGCTGGATAACTTCAATATTTTAGTGAAGTTGTTCAAGTCTTTCAGAATTTCCAATGCTTTATTATTGGCTAATAGCTATATGTAATGATTGCTTACCTGAGTCTGAATTTTAAAATCTGCATTATTGATCAGATACTCCATTAAGAATCAAATTTTATGAGGTATGGGAACATTGGACCTAATATGCAGTGTTATGAAGTTTCATAGCAGAAAAATTCCATAACTGCAGTAACAAAAAACCTAAAACATTCCATTTAAATGTATTATGATGTTTCAGTTATTTTCCTCAGTACTTATCAGCAGTAGTATGTATTAGTACTGTCCTGAATATGAACAAAAAGAATATTAAAGATAGGAATACAGAAAATTTAATAGTCTAGGCGTTAGGTCTCCTGCAATTAGTCTCATTGTAGGAGACTAGTAAGTGTTTCTATTGGGGGCACAGTATGTGCAACAGCAAGTACATTACTACTAGAAAAGATAGACCTTCCATATTGAAATAGAGTATAAAATGTGAAGAATGTCTGGAAGCACAATTTAATTAATTCATACAAGCCATCCATGTTTCATAGTGGATTATTTAAGATGCTTTAGTTTGGGTCAAGAAATGGCAGTGCATCCCATGTGCTCCAGGTCTTATTTTGTCTGGTCGAGTAAATGACAATACTCAGAGGATGTGAAGATAGCTTTAATGATACAATCAATCTCATAGTGGAAAATACATGAAATCTGCAGCTGACACCTGGAAAGAATTACCTTGGACTATCAATAAGAATGAAAATATTTTATAATAAGATCAGTCAAGAAATCTAGTACTCTGCAAAACCAGGCTATCCAAATGAAGTGTTGCAGTTAGCATGAAGTGTATAGACAGAATATAAAATACATATTTTGAAAGTTGGGACAAGCTTTAGGACATAACTGGTGTAAATAGCTGTTGCTAAATATCATGTCTGGATGTTTTTCTAGTTCAAAGAGGTACTGCTAGGAAGCTGTTACCAGACACATGAGGGTCCCGCTCCAATATGAAATCAGTCCCTAACACAGACCTTTGAGGTAGTGTTCTTTCTAGAAACAATGCTATGTGGATTACTTAATCTAACCGTATAATTGTATATTTTCTACTCTTGGCTGTTTAACATTTGCTTTGTAGAGAAAACAGTAGGAAATGCAAGGCTTATACAAAAAATAAAGCCAAATTTAAGCAGCTTTCTTATGACTATGTGGGCAGAACAATCTTCCCAGAAATAAGGCCATTTTGCTGATGTATGGTGGGGTCCCTAGCAGTAGCAGGTGGCCTTAATCTATGCTCAACATTGGGCTGTCTGAGGGACAGAGTGAAAAGAAAAATAGCTACTTTTTTTTGTACTCTAATCTCTGGAAACCATCCCCTGGTGATCTGTTATTTCTTTGTTTATATTGCCAGGTTTGAAAAACGGACTGATTTTACCCATTATAAGTTTCAGTAATGTTACAAAACCCTGAAAAATATGAAGTCTAGTTACTGTGGCTCTGTAACTGGTATGAGGTGAAGCTTCAGAATGAAGCTGATGATAAGCAGCTAGATAATAGAGTGATTAGTAAGGTTGGTGTAGTCCATCAGATGCTAACACAGGTTTACATGAGACACTTGTGGTATTTGCAGATACAACCAGGCTGAGAGATGCAGAAACACAGCATTTAAATTATGTTCCAAGAGTTAAATACACTGTACTGCTATAACACACAGGCATCCACAATGAGGGTAAAGTAATTAACTAGTGTGTGACAGATGTGTGATAGAAGTTGATAACCTGAGGGGAAATGCATGATATGTTTTACAAAGGACAGATCAAATGTGTATCTGAAAAGCTGAAGCATGAAAAGGCTTAAAGCAGAGCTCATGATAAGGCTAGGGATGCAGAAGTCAAGTGGTCAGAACCGTTAGTCACCCTGCTTGCTGGGCTGTTCTGCTGCCGGGAGCAGAGACCCACGGGGAGGATGCCACTTTCCCTGAGCCATGGCACTTTCCCCCTCCTCATCCTTTCAAAAGAAGAAACACTGCAACCAGCAGACCATTGAATGCCAGTGACAAATATCTTTGCTGTGGAATTAATTTCCCTTTCCTACACCTCTGTGTAACTGGGTATGTACAGTATCAGTTCTCTCCAATGCTTTTAGCTGGAGTTAATTTTTAAGATTATGTTTTCTGATATGGGAGTTAACACTGGGTAGGTATGTTTTTGCAAGGATGCTAGCTTGGCAATGGTAACTGGATGAGTTTTATGTCTGTCTGTTGTTAAGTATTACCTTTTGTATACCTAAAGATTTGATCAAGGAAATGGAGAACATTCTGGAAGATTCAGCCTTATTTCCAAATTAGCATTCTGATGTGGCCTGCTGTATGTACTGGAGAGCAATATAAGTGAGATCTGGTCTGTGCCAATGGGATTAATCAGAACAATTTCCCTGGGATTTTGATATATTATCATGTTCACCACCTATTATTACTTGTTGCTAGCTTCCTTTTAATACAAGAATAAATAATCTTTTAATTAATCTTTGTCCTTTTGGTATGGATATTTAACGCTGTTAGACAATTGTTTTTCAATGAAAGAATATATGTGCATTATACTGTATTAGACAGGGTAATATGTTTTTGCATTTTACAACAAGGAAGTCTTGCTGTGGTGACATTTGTGCATGTAATGTTCTCCAAACCAGTTGTTACCAACAGATAAAGGCTGATTTGATAATTGCTAACCTAAGGCGGGATCAAGGGTTATCCCTGCAGAAGGGATGGTCAGGACCATAATATTCTGTTACTTATGGAGTGCATCACACTGCCTAAATTTAATATGAGGACCTGTTGATGATGCGCTGTGCAAAGACCCTCGTTATCGGTTCCTTGGATATCTAAAAGCAGCAGATTCTTGCCAGCCCTTTGTCTAAGGGTCTGCCAACCTCCCTCTTATGGACCCTGCTTTGCATGTTGATCGGTGAAACATCTTTATGCTGAAGCAAATCTTAATGTAGCCAGAAGGAGTCGTCAAAGATAATGTTGAGTCCTCAAGCCTGGTTTGCCACCAAGCTCAGGGACAGCAGTGAAATAGACTGGGGGGTATTTCTAGGGTCCCCTTTTTTTTTTTCCAGATGACAGACTGGACATCAATGACGTTGATCAAGAACCAACTCTTTTACATCAGAGTGTGCCCCATGGTGAGGCAGGCAAGATATGCAGTTAGCACAGAGCATGGGAATGCACCACAGATGAGCTCTTTCTCTCATATTTGTTCCTGTGTGACACTGCCAATCAACATGCAACAAATGACCTTGTCACAGGAGGTACATGTTTTTATTTCATTTCAGCTGATGACTGTATTCTGAAGTGTCTGAGGACCCTTTAGGTTTATCATGGACATATTACCAAAATAACTTGTTAGCAGTTTGCCAGATCTGTTTACCTCAAAAACTCCAAGGGGAAGTGAGTTTCACAAGTCACTCATCACATGCAAACTTCCACTGTGATTTGTACAGTTCTCTGAAAGCAGTTTCTGGAATGCTGTGATTAAAAAGCAGGAAAAAAATAAAAAGCTATGACAAAAAAAATCCTGTCGTTTAAGACTTACAACAGGTGCTTATCAAGATATAGTCTAGTTTTTTTTTATGTTCTTTAGTTCTGCTAATGCAAGATCTACCAGTTCAGCCATAGTCATTGCACCTGACTGCTTTGAACTCTGCTGCTGAGCTCTGACAGGGACAGGGTCTGGTTTTGAACTCTTATTTCTGGGGAGGGGAGAGGAAAGCTGATGGCAGGAGCAGATAAGAGTATTACTGCCGGTGGGACTACAAGCAAGGCAAGAGCACCCTACAGCCTAATTGCAGCTGACCCCATCCTTGGACTAAAATGGTGGCTTGGAGGTGGGGTTGGACTTGCTGTCCACCTCTTGTTGTTGCCTTTCAGTGAGTGCTGTGGTTTTTGCAACCTGGGAAAAGTGTACGAGGAATGATTAGCTGTGCCAGCTAATCGTGGCTGCCTGACAGTGTGTGGTCTCTGCACTGCTGAGAAACTTTTCTGCAGGTAGAGTGGTTGAAACTACTCCTAGAGGGTGGATTTACACTAAGGAGTTCACAATTGCAGTTCTCTGTACCATTCATACCGGTGAAATAAAAGCATGGCTCCAAAAGCTGCTAGCAAGGCTGAAATGAACTAATTGCAGCTTTAAAATGAATGTTTGTGGAAAATTGTCTTCACTGCTCACCGAACAGTTCTTCTAACCCTTCTCTCTACTGAGTTGTATTGAATCATTCCATCCTACTTTGGTCATCATGTGCAGTTTTTATCCAGGGAAACACTTTTCTTCCCACTTTGATTCACTGAATCTAATTTGCTGTACTTTGTGGAGAACTTGTCCCTTTTATAGGAAGTGAAATGGGTCTCATCCATATTAGGTAGATGAAAAGAGCAGGGTATGGCCTCGGAGGCTCCTACCTCTCTCTCTACATCGAGATAATGTCCAGGGATCCTGAACCTGAGCCTGAATGTTCAGAAGTTCCTGCAGAGCTCTGGCATCATGCCCGAGTAATTTATGTTAATACGATTTCTGGAGTTCTTCTATCTTATTCTTTTATGTCTCTCTGTTTGACAGTGCTTCACCTTCATTATCTTTAAAGATCAGCACTAAACTGGGTATTTCCTCCCTGTTCCCTCTGTGAAAACCAAAACAAATAAATCACTTATCTTCTTTGCTGTCTCTTTAGCCCCCTCACTGTGTTATTTTTAATCATTTTGACCTTGTAAACCCAATGACTTTTACGAGGATCTCAAGATATACTTAAGAGATTCCTCTGTATCAGCCATATATTTAAGTAAAATTGTATTATTTTATTATACATTGCCTTTTTTGTCACAATTTTTAAAGTGATTTCATGGCCTTACCAGTATTTCAGCTAAGTGACTTTATATTATATCTGTCAGGGACAGAATTCAAACTTTATGTCTGTATATTAACTGTTGTCTCTGAACTTGAAGTTAGTATGCTTTAGCATTTTTGAGTATTCATTGGGTAATAAATAAAAATTGATAATTACCAATTTGAAGAATCTGTGCATTTCCACTGAGTCTACTGCACAATATGTTTCAGAATGATTTCCATATGTTCATTATATCAGTTTAGTGTGAGATCTGTCGGAGACTCATTGTCATTATAGTTCATTTTATCCAGAGGATTTGTTGTGTTCTTTTGCTGTTAATAATTCAAAATAAAACTATGCTTTTGTATTTCCCTTTCACAAGTAATACATAGAAAAGTACATGGAAATACAATATATTTTATGTCAATATGGGGTGACAGCTTAAATTCCAGCCAGCTTACATCCAACAAAATGTTGAAGAATTCAAGCTTTGTTTGAAATGATGGCTGTAGATTTTTAAACCAAAATATATTGAATAGATTTTCACACTTGAAAAATTTCTGTCTGAATATTTTGTAACTGTAACCCATATTAACTTATAGCCTGAGAATTTATGGTCAAGAATTTTCCATTGAATTTCATTTTCCACAGAATAAAATCCAATATTGCTGAAATATTCCAATTTCTGTGAAAAAAAAAAAATTAAATTTAAGTCTTCACTTAGTCTTCTGTGAATAATTGCAATCCTGAATAATTCCAGTTCAGGAGATTTGGGTTTTTATTTTCCCTAGCACTCTCCAAAGGAGATGTATGTCTTGTCACAAGTCTCTCTCATCCATGGGAGAATGGCAATGTGTTGCAGGCTTGTCTAACCCCTGGTGCATCAATACCCCTGGAAGCTCATACTACTGGAACAGCAGCAGTGGTATTTGGTGTTACGCGGCTTTGGTGACCCCCCAGGGGGTTTAGGGAGACATGAATTGCCCAGCACCTTTACATAATGAACATGCCTATGTACCTCCTCCTGTGTCTGATGGAGATATTTGTATGGTTGTGGTTAAGCAAACTACCAGTGTGTTGGAAAAGAAAATAATACGCAAACTCAACACACAACCTTTCTTGTCTCATGCCTTTGCACTTTCTTTAGCACATTGGATTACTGCACACTGCAAACCTCTCTGGCTTTCAAAAAGTTATTTCCTGGCAGAAGTCAATATATTCTGTTACAAAGGAGGTGTGTTGGTACCAGTCTCAGTGTAGTTTTCTGGTATCATCAATATATTTTCATAGTAGTGGACCACAGCAACACGTGCAAGCTCTGGAGCCACTTTAAAAAAAATGTACTAAAGCATAAGAGTTTTCTGAAGCAGAACTGTTAGTAGTGTTTGGATAATAAAATACTGCCCTGACTCATCTCTAATTAAGAGTGCAATTTATGAAAAGGATTAATATTTAACAATGGGGAATAGGAAGGAAGCAGCAGCTATAACTTTGTAAAATAACCTATTACTAACCATCTAGAGCAAATTGATCCATACCTTCAGCTCAGTCAAATCTTTAAAAAGGTGGACAATAGTTAAAGTAATTATCTAGAGAAATTATTGTTTTTATAAAACATGGCCAGTTCTATACAACACCAAAAATACCTGTTTTTATCCAGTATGCATTTAATTTCTTCAAGCAAGCTATGGCTGCCTAAAAAGTGCTTTTTCACTCACATGACACAAAGTAGTAGATAAATAATTTCCATGGTGACGTAAAATGCAAAGCAAATGTTAAAAAGGTTTCCTTTGTTAGTAGTCCTTATCAGACAATAATTAATTCTTTTTTATTAATTTACTGGTCTTGTGAGACTGTTAGAAATTAATCGTTAATGAGAAGCAAATGGCAGCCCCACAACAACACAGCTGTTTTTTGTTAAAGTAATTAAGGCTGTCTGCATTCATGATCACATAGTTGATACAAATTTTGAGCGATAATTCAGACGTTGTTTCTAATGGTATTGAGTTATAGTTGTGTTTACAAGTTTAGAGCCATACTAGAGACAATGTAGGGAAAGGGTCATTTTATATGAATTTCTCACAAAATGTGGAAGTGGTGATGAAGATGATTCTTCCAGTAGGCCCATCTACATTTCAGAGACAAACTGACCTTTTTTATTTTTCCCTACAAAATTCTTCATGTTTTCCCTTCTTCAGTGTTCTTTGTTTAACAAAAGGCAAAATAATTTTGATATTTTGGAAGGAGGAGGGTTGTGATTTTGATTTTCATCTTTCTGGGAAACCAGAAAATTTCTCTTAAATAGAACTTTCCTAATTTTCTTCAAATGTTTGTGTGGAATACATGCACTTTGGTTTTAACTAGAGTTGGGTTCAGGTAGACCACAGACACTGTGCTTGTATAAAAGTAAATTCTCAACATTTACTGTGCATTTGGGCAAACATAGAATTAAACTTACCCACAGTTACTAACAGGCTAAAGTTTTTTGTACGGATGTTGGCTTGGCTATACAGAGGGAAGCCTGAATATGCTTAGATTTTAGGGCAGTGACTGCATGGTACAGTTTTCAAATGAAACTGAATCGGCAGCCATAGGCTCAAGAGTTGGCACTGCATATGCTCAACTGTTATTTTTAAGTTTTTTGCCTGAATCCCCCTTGGAAACATTAATCTGTAAGAATTTAGCCATTGATGCGGGATAGGAGCAGGTGCAGAGCTTACAGCTACCATACTGTGAATCAATACAAATTAAGGGTCTAAGACAGAGACTGAAAGCAAGAGGAAGCTTTGAGGGAGGACATTCAGCTCAACAAGGAGCCAAATATAGGGCAGGAGGTAGTGTGGCAAGGAGTTTGAGGTAGGGGAATGTCTTCAGCTGCTACTGAGAAAGAAGAAGTAGGCATTCAAGGGAAAAAAAAGCTGGAAAAATGGAGATGAGACAAAGTGAAGGGTACTACAATAGCTGCCTTAGACATGAATGGAAGTAATTAGCAATGGAGTGATGGTTGAGACCATACCCATTTCAATGAAACAACCATTGTCATTATTTTTAAAAACGCTGTGAATCAGAGAAATTTTAATCTTTTGGTAGAAGTAGAATTCCTGTGTTAACATTGGCGAAACGATAAAATCTCCAGCAAAGCCCCCTATTTTTGCAGGGGTGATGGGGTACTGTGCATGTGATGCACCACGTCTCTTGAAGTAAATACATAAATACAGGTATATACCATATAAAATACAACTAAAGTTAATGAGCTGTTTCTTCACCTATTAGAAACTTTAAGAGCTTTCCTGCTTTGCATGGAAGGTCATAATAGCCTCCGAGGATTTTATTTTCCTTTCTGTTAAAAAACAGAAGAGATAAAAGCCTTCTATTATTTGAGTTTCAGATCAATCTTTGTCTCCTTTGTCCTTGCAAGAAAATCCCTGTTAATTTCGCATGGCATTGGATGTTCGGAAGGCCAAGTCATTTTAATATATTTAAGGACATTCCTCAAAATCCTTTTTAAATTGGAAAGGAACTTCCAATTCCTTTCAAGGAATTGGGCAAATGGGTTGGGACCCTTTTCCCAAGTCTTTTCAAATATGCACTTTTTTTCTGAAGTGCCCTATTCATAATAGTATAGTTCACTTACAGCTCTCCTTTCTGCCTATGTATCGAAACATTGACTTCAGAGCTGTTCTCCCTCTGTAACTGTCTGTCTCTTGCTGTGAAATTCACTGACAGGTTAAGCTCAGAAATCAGTGTGAGAGGACTGGAGCGTTACTGGTGGAAAAGGACCTGGAGGTTCTTTTGATCACAACACTTTTAGGTCTTGCACATGCTGAAAATTCTAGCATGCATCTGATGAAATGAAGACAGAAACTGAAAATGCCCCAGGACGTAAGTATTTTTTTTGCAAAAGAAGTAAGCAAATCCTCTTCCAATGCTAAGTGACTTCTTTTTGAACGTCTATAAGACACCAGATATTTTTGGTCCTTGTTCCCCAAACTTGTCTTCCACTTTCCATCCTTTGCTTTTATTTTCTTCATTTTTTTTCTGCTTTTTTTTTTCCCCCCTCATTTGGAAGAGTACAAGTTTTTTCATCTGTGGAGAAAAAACTGCTTTAACATTAAGGCGATTTTCAACACGAACAAGTAGGCATAATAATGCATAGTGTCAATGAAAAGAGTAGCATTGTTGTGACACACGTGCCGACAAGACCCTCCTTTACCTTTGTCAAAGCACTGGTGCCAAATACTTGGCTATTACAATGTCCATGATGTGAACTGATTTTGGCAGATAAATCCTTAGACTTGAGCAAGAGTATCACAAATCTGTGTTCTATATTGCCAAAAGACTCCTTTTAAAACAGTCTATAATTGAACAGTCAGAGTTGTCAGGAAATGTGACCATTCCACCTGTCACTGGAGTTTTTTCCAGTCTAACTTGACTGGTCTTTAACCATGCAAACATTCAAATGCAAGAAAAAAGCTGTTGTTAGAGTACTTGGCCAAAGAACTAGATTAGATTCATTCAGTTGCACTCCCTAATACTAGCTCCGCATGGCATGACAGTTATTACACACTGGCTGGTTGCTTGAATGCAAGCAAGTGCTATTTTCTTTACTTTTTTGTCTGTTGGAGTAGCTTGCTTGCTTTAGTAAAGATACTGAGCCCCTCACTACCTTTCAAGATCATTTATGAGAGTACTTTTCTTCATAAGGCATAGTCACTGAATACCAGTCCTGGTACTTTATGTGTCCTGTGGGTACTGAATGTAGTTTATAATTTGTATTGTGCCGTGTAACCTGATAACATTTTTATTGCAGTGGTCTGGCACTGCCACAAGGACCAAACCATAATGTATAGAAGAGGTGGCATCTCAGCTTTGGCGAATGAACAAAATAAATCCTTTCCTTTCAGAAGAAAGCTGAGAGTAGTAGCATGAAACAGCTTTATTTTGGAGGGTTGTTTGTCTCTTGGCGTAGAATGGCCAAATGAAATGATGCATGACAGCCACACACACGTCCCACACTACAGTTCTGGGACATGGTTGGCTGTGGACAGCAGGACTGCTTTTTGTTACGAGTTGGAGCCTGTTCTGCAAGCCATCAGGTCCCCACAGAGGACAGCTGGAGCAGCATAACAGAGATTGCAGCATCTGCTTCCCGCAGTGCCCGTTAACTTGTTGTAAAGATCAAGAAGAACAGGAATGAGTGTTTCTCTCCATAAGTGTGCAAGCAGTGTCTGTGCATAGTAGCCCTTCCTGACAAAAACAAGGCCTCCCCCACCCCCCAAACAACCACTTCTGAAGGGAAAGCAGAGGACTCCAGTGCAAACCAACTGGGGAGCACCCAGCTGTCTCCTGCTCCCTCTGCTATCACTCTGCTTGCTCAATTAAGCCTTAATTAGCTTGTAAGCTACTTTAAGTTAGGAATCATATATTATTTTATGAGTCAGGCCAATATTTAGCCCAATATAATAAAAAGCTTTTTTGGCTTCCTTCGTTCCTTCATATAAAGGCTGTACCAAATAAATGATGCAATCAACATTACTTCGTCTGTCAGACTGGTTCACAATGTCCTATGGCATATGTGGCAGTCTGTACAGAGAAGTGGATGTACAGAAGGATTCTGGGCATGCATACAAAAGTAGCCTACAGTCACAAAAAGATGCATCTCCCGTCACCTTAAGTCAACAATCCCCCCATGTTTCCAATTCTGAGAACGGTGAGAGTTACTGGATAATATCAGGGATTATACACTTCCTCCTATGACTGAGAAAGGGAAATGGAAAAAAAAAAATTCAGAACTCCTAAACAGACAGCTTTCCTACTAGGAATTCAGCTATTTTTATAGTGACATAAATGAAATGGAAATTAGTTAGCTGTTCTATGTAAAAATTTCTGTTACCTTTGTCTTAGGCTATTAGCTGCCTGTCCTTGAAACTTACAGAATGTGTGTTCATTTAGGTTTGGTTCTCTAAATCTATGCTGACAGCTGTAAATTTAGGCTAATAAATGAATTACACAGGTAAGGAAAACAAGCACTATCTCCTCAGAGAGGCTGTATAAGCCACATCGCTAATGCTATCAAGAAAACACTGATCAGACACGAGCTGATTGATTTTCCCCCTAGGTCGGTATTAAGCTGTGCAGCTGATGAAATTGTAACTACTCATGTTTCTCTATCCTTCATTTTTCATTTTATTAGATTTGGTCTATTTGCTATACAGGATCTTTCCTGCAAAACCAAGCCTCCTAGGTGAAAGCAGAAACAATCTTCCTTTTCTATCTATGGTCTTTAGGGACAAGCAGTAAAATTCCTTGAAAGCCTTGCAAGCTTTTGCTTTTGGCCGGCAGATCTGTGGTGCAAAGCAGCGATAACTCTGTCTCTCAGTCCATCCTCCCATGTCCTGTCTCAGCGGCACACCCATGCTGGGGTAGATGAGGCTGTAATATCTCGTGGGGACAAAATTCTATGCATAGCAGTAGCCATGAATCATCCTACAAGGAAGCAGTAATTAAGGATGGCTTGAGGGGCTGTCAAAGTTATACTGGGCTGCATGGAAAAACAACACAAAACAAGAGACCAGACCGGGAGCAGCAGAGGGCACTGGTGATTTAAACTCATCCTGCTAAACCTCCGAGGCTGCTGAACGCTCTGCACAGTTTCTTTTCTGTACTACTGTGTTGCCCTGAGTCTCACCTGAGATCCCATCTGCTAATGTGAATGTATATATAATGGGCCTAATTTTCCTCTTATATTCTCCAGTGAAAATTAAGAGCAACTCCAATGAGGACAAAACATTAGAGAGCAGAAACTGAGAGCAGATTAAAATGTATTATCTGGGAACGAGAATGGGGGAAACAGAAGCACAAGAAATTTTTATGCCTCTTTAGAGAATCTTAAAAGGTTCACAAAATAGACTACCTTAGGGCAACGGTTTCTTATGTTCTTAGTGAAAAATATCAGGTGCTGCAATCAAAGATTTTTTTCAAAGCATAACATAATTTTGTATGTGTTTGAGGGGGAAAACCTGGCAGTTTGTAATGTTCTTCACAGTCCTATAGCTGGCATATCCTGATTCACTGAGGGCAGGAAAAAAGCATGTGGTATTTCACAAGCTGGTCTGTAGTTTACTGATGCTAAATTGATGCTTTAAAATTGACAGCTGTAACTTATTTTGTACGTTTTATAATGAAATACATGTCTCTTAAATATTCTGAAGCTCTGCACCTTTCAGTATTTCATTTAGCCCGGTGTTTTTGACATGTCTTCCTTTATCCATAGTTCAACTGCACAGTTGAAGGAGTACCCACTGAATTCAGCAGAGCTAGCGCTAACCGTACATTTCTACCTGTAGTTACTACTGTCAACACTTGTTTTCTCCTATTTTTCTCCTACCAGTCTTATTTTCATCTTCTTTTTTTTCCCTATGTATTTTTTTCCAGGTCTGCCCTAGATTTCTGCCTGAGTCACCTTCTGATCCAGGGCTCTACCTAAATAAATTATAATATCCATTATGTTTGAGATTGTAGGCACCAGAGGACACAGCTACCAAATGACTATCAGTAATGCGATGTCAAAACTCGCCATCAAGGTGGAGATCTCTGCACCGCTTTGTTGGCACTGAACATTTTTGAAATGCTGGAAGCTTCATAGAAAGCTTTCCTTTTAATTGCCTTCTGCCAAGCAAAGGCATTAACCTGCTTCTGGCAGCTTTGTGGTTCCAGATGTCCAAATCTCTCATGATATCCTAAAACAGAGGTGTCAGGGTTTTACACTTCTATTATTGAGTAGTGTTGCTGAGTCCCCAGAGTAAGAGCATGTTACTGAGCTGATCATAGGTATGCCAAATTCATTATTCTACTTACTATTCACCTGCAACTTATGACCAGAAGAAAACTTAGACCTCTGGAGAGGTGCTGGGTCAGAACATCCCTAGGTGACAGCACAAATGTTTTAAGTGCTATGTATTATTCGATGCTTTTCCATCTCAGTGAGGTGAAGATAAGGGAAGTAAACTTCCAACACTCAGAATGTTGCTTCTTAAAAGTATCCTGTTTGCTCACTTCCTAATGCAAAATACTCTATAAATCATCAGAACTCATGTGTGAGAAAATCGACCTTTCTTATACTTTAACATTATCAAAAGGTCCAGCAATTTGCAGATATTTAAATATAGCAGTTTATGCTTAGTACAGTTCCTGTTAATGATGCTATCTTCTCAAACTGTAACAGCAATCCAAGACTGAGAAAAAGTTCAATGGTATTGATGGGTTCTGTGCTTAAGCGCTGCAGTTTTGGATGCCTGAAGATCCCTTTTTTGTCTTTAGATGATCCAGGGGAGATTTTACAGACTTTTTATTAGGACTAATGATGTAAATACAAGGAAGATATATATACATATATATATATATATAAAATAAGTGGACACAGTAGGCATCTCATAGTATCAGTCAGGGTGCCCAGTCAATGGGCACAGTCACATATGCAAGGTGCAAGGACTTCTCGTCAGTACTACATTTTCTCAGACACTGTCTAATTTGTACTTTTTTCATTATAACTCCAAATCCTTACATCTTTATTCTGGTTAAAAATGTTCCCCCAAACCTCTGTGTCTTACAGTGCTTCAACAATAAACTAATTAAGAAGGAACTAAGATTAATGCTTAATCACCCTGAGGGGTGATGCAAAATTTAATTTTTAATAGAGTTTCATTCTTTTAGATATTAGATAAGTAATGTGGAAATGACAATTATTTTATACAATCACACATAAATTCCACAGAATAATAGAAATAGAAAGGACCAAACAGAAAAAAAATAGAGATAGGATTCACATTTGACAAAAACCTATTCTGACATGTTTTGCAAAATGAGCCATATTTCTGTAGTGTAGATTCTCTCTCTTTCAAAAAAATAATTACAGAAGTAAACAGTTTATTTCCTAGTGGAATTTTTTTGTGCTAATTCATTTCTTTATGTTTATAAAGGGTTTGTAAACAGATAAATTTTTTCTCAGGTATATTTGCTGTTCATTGCATTCATAGCATAATTCCTAGTTTATATCTTATTTGTAAACTGTAAATGTTCAGATCTGCATATAAACATCACTCTTCTTTTAGTTATTTATATGAGCATTGTTGAAAAAATAATTATGTAAACAATGTAATTTATAAGAAAATGTCCAAGGAGAGTCAACAACAAAAATAGGGGAAAAAAGTAACAGAAGGCCAACATCTGAAATGGCACAAATATTTACTTTGAGGTTAACAAGTTGCATTCATTTTCTTTTACCCTTAATGTTTCTAAAGCACTTCTGTCCTCTCACAACTGCTTTTTATGACCCGAGTTGTTATTAATTTGTTTGTTTTAATGTTTGCTGCAAAAAATGGTTGGTGTGCATGGGCACTAAATTTGGCTCTGAGAAACATGCTTAGGTCTCTGCAGTTCTAAGTGTCTTGCTGATGGAAGCTAGATGTGTAATTTAAAGTTTTTTTAATTCCGGAAGGAGCCAAAATGACATAATCCAGGTTATATACAGGGGACATTATTGGTTTTTTTTAATTTGACAATTCAGTTATACAGAAGCTCAGAAACTTGCTAGCTACCGGCAGGCTTTTGCAGGTTTTAGCTGGTCTAAAATGGCCTGTTTTCAAATTAATAAGGTTTTCTTCAGTTCGAGAGAAATCTGAATAACTCTGGGATAGACCCAGCTTGTTTACTGCATGGTGTGAATGAGTACTGTTCACAACATCAGGAATTAGGGGTTTTTTTTTGTTGTTGTGTTCTGATATTGGTTGGTTTCTAGGGATTAGGAGAAAAAACAAAAGCCTTGCTATCAAATTGTTGGTGACTTAATGGAATTTGAAAGTTTTGCTATTGCATCTGCCTGGCTGCAAATACTAAGCAATTAACACATTTGTGATGGTCCTGTAGCTTCAGCAGACAGGTTATTGGCTTTTTTTTTGTTAGTCTAGAAGCATAAATGTCTATCACTTGATGTACAACATTTTGTCAGTAAAAAAAGGAACTCCTCCTGTAAAACTATATAATAAACCATCAGTAGTATGGCTTTAGGTCACACCTCTTCATTGTTAAGCAATTCATTCTGGTTATTGAGTATATTAACAATAATTCTTATCATGGACTGGCCTGAAAGATATTATGTAAAATGCTCTTTTAGCTGCCAAAACCCAAACTTAAGTCATCCATGTAAGCTGCAGCCTATGTTGTCCCTCTTGGTAATAAGAGATATGTTGAAACCGATATAGTTTGGAATGGATAAATAAGATGTAAGATGAAGCTGTAGCCAAAATGCCTTATAATAGCAAAATTAGTGGCTTACTGATTTGGATTGTTTAATTTTACGTTACCTCTATCAATGTACAGTAGTTTCTATGACACCTGACTACTGTTGTAGTTTCTTCTTTCATCTCCTGCCCATTCTGGTTTTAACATCCTTTTATGAAGGTGTTTTCTTACTCTAAAAATGTGTAAAAGTGATATAACCTGTTCAATAGATTTTACTGTGGTTTATGTTTATCTGATAAGCCAGCCTGAGAGATATATAACCTCTAATTCTTTCTAAACTCACCATTTCAAACATTTGTGATGGATGCACTTCATCTCTTAGCCAAACTAGCAGTAGTTTGGTACAGCCAAAGCTGTAGCTGGGCCAAGAACTTCTCTAGTTTCAACCTATTCTCCAAAAATCCACAAAGGACACAGTAAACATCAACACAGATGAGTTTGGAACAATGATCATGGGATTAACACATACATGCCAGGTAGCTTTTCCAAAAATCATTTATCAAAAAACCAAAGTAAGTTGTGGGTACAAGGAGTCTTACGCACGCCTTTTCCAACACATGCAATTTGACTATAAGCCAACCACTTTATCCCTTAAGTATGATGGCCTAATTGAGCCTTCTTTGAGCTCTCCCTGCTAGGCAACATGGCTGCATGGCAGTGATCTCACCTTGAGCTGGGACACCTCTCAAGTTGCTCCTTGAGGTAGAAAAACCTTTTACTAACAGCAGATCTTTGGTAAGCAACCGATATCACACATAACCCTGTAGTATGATAACTTTGGTTTGTCCCTGGTAATATTGATTGCATGTTGAATTGATGTTAATGAAACGTACACAATCCTTTAGTCTGGATCCAGCCGCAGCTAGACTCCTCTCTGAGAAAGAGTTTAGAAAGCAAGGCAGTTCACTCTGAACCTTGTGACTCAATGGGAAGGTCTCCCTTACTTTCTGTGTCCTCGATCTCTCTGTGAATCATTCTAACTTGAGTGTAACTCAATTTTCCTTTATATGTTTTCCCATGCAGTAGTTAATAGAGTGAACCCTGCCATCGAACGTTGTTAAGTCCCACTTTTGCAACATCATATTAAAATCGCTTTGCTAACACTTTTGACAGCGGATTTTTAAGCAACCTAAATCACCAGTTCGTGACACCTAGAAGGCAATAAAATGGATTATCTTCCCTTCTGTGCATTTTCAGCAGTTTTGCTTACATTAGAATCATGGAATCATAGAATTATTTAGGTTGGAAAAGACCTTTAAGATCATCTTGTCCAATCATAAACCTAACACTGACAAGTCAACCACTAAACCATGTCCCTAAGCACCACATCTACGCATCTTTTAAATACCTCAATTTTCCTGCTTTGTGGAAGAACATATAGCTTTAACACTCAGAGACCTTCTTTTATTTGCAGAAATTAATGTTACTTTTATTTCTAAGCAACTGCATATGATATAAAGATGATAAGAAAACCATAGCTGTCTGCAGTGCCAACCTTAGTCACTTTTAAAAACTGACAGAATAACTGCCATTTAAAATCAGGTTTGTCAGCACCTCAATATTTCCTCTAGAGTTTTGCTTTTCAAAATTGATTATTTAAGATTTTAGAAAATCTTCTGAAGTTCACAGAAGCACATTAGATGCAAAATTGCCTAACAAGAACCTTGTAATATTTCGAAGCCATGTTTGCAGCTATTGTCATTTTACACACTAATTGGGTTGAGGGCAGACTGTGTATTTGAATACTTTGGTGTACTGAGTTGGCAGCGATTGCTGTTTTCTAAAAAATCAGTCAACCCCCCGCTTATAAATATTGATGCAAAGGTTCAATTTCAGTTATTGATTCAATTCAGGTCATACTTTTTGACTTGAATTTACCTATTTAGACACTTAGAGCTACTCAGTACCTGTTATACATTTACGACTGTAAGCCAAACACATGAACAGTGTGGGAATATTGACTAAATGCTATGAAATATATAAAGCCTTTCTGTTTTTCTGTTTATGTGTTCATGTGCGCTATCCTTCCTCTTGCTCCCACAATATCCAGTTCTTTTAGTTTTCAGGAGGCTGTTCTGGCTATGACAAATTAGCATGTAGAGGCTAAATATATTTAAACATTTCAAAAAATGAAGGCATTTGGTATCTTGTGTTACATGTGTTGGGCTTTATCTTGTTTTGCATATGTTGGGCTTCTCCTCTTCCATTTCTGTGATTCAGAGTTTTCCCCTCCCATTCTTTTTTCCCTTTTTGAACAAGGCTGCCTCCAAGTTTTTTTTATCTTCGGAAATGGTATCTCAGTCCCTCCCCATTTTTACTCTGACACCTAGTGCACTCTCTTTTCTCATTGTCTCTCCATTCCTCACATAATCTGTTGCACTTGCCATCTCCCACCTCAGTTTTCACATAAACTTCATAGCCAGCACCTTAGTTATGTGTTTCTTTACTCCCACTACTTCATCTGGCCTTGATTTGAGGTGTTGGGCATATCCTTTCCTACTTTACTTCTCTATCCATGCCTCTCTTTTTTTTTGCATCAGTCCCTGTTACCTATCAAATTAGAATTTACCTATTTTCAAGCAGAGGTCATAGCTGGGGCTCTCGTCCTTCACTTCATACTAGAAACTGACCTGTTTCCAACTGTCTCAGCCTTCATCACCACTTATTATACATGCAGCTATTTTTTTCCAGAATGACGAGCATAACCTTCTTTAACTCCTATCTAAAACTCTCACTTTTGTGTAATGTCTACATAACCCCCAAGCCTTGAAAACAGTTAAGTTGTTGGTGTGCTTTGACAGTTTCAGAAATTCAGCCTTTGTCTTCCTTGGGGTTTTTTTGCTTTAAATTTCCATTTTAATCTGGTTGAAGGCAGGGATCATTTATTTTCTATCTTCATATAACATCAAACAGTCTATAATTAGGGCTTCTAGGTAGAATGATAGCATAAGTAATATACCCATGTGTATCTCTTATATTAAAAACATTTAAGACAACGGTAAAGATACTGAGATAAGGGTAGAGAGATAAGGGATCTATTGAAATAAGTCTTTTGATTTACAGTGTTTGCTGAAGTTTTGATTAACCAACAGAATAGAAAGACCTTGGGGATCTTCTGAACTCTCTAAGCCATTTCACTCTGAATTAATGGCCTTTAGGATGTGGTTGGTTTTTTTTCTTTTTTAACACAAATGAAGATTTTTGCTTATGCTAGGTTTTGGCAGATATTTAACACAACCAAAATACCTGCAGTGCCAGTGTGATATACCACAGAGATTATTTTAGAAAACAAACAGACAAACAAATGAACCAACCCAGTCCCCTAATTCCAATGTTTATCAGTCTAGAAATAACAGTCTTTTTGGTTTGGATTATACCACATGAAGAATTGATTTGAACTGACACATCAAGATTCCTAACACAATATTTTTATGCTTATGAACTGTGTAACTGCATTAATCATTGTTCCTAGTTTTATACTGAGACCTGCTGACAAGACCCTTATTTTTGTTAGCTTTGTTAGACTTATAAATGTCAGTAAATTTTAAACTGGTGTTCTCTAAATAATAGTATGGTCTTCTATAGTTTTTCAGACTGTTTGAAATATGAAGACAGATTTCCGTCTGAATATAAAATGTGCAAACTATTATTCAGAAGTTTTGGGTTTCTTTGAATTCCATGGAAAACATAACACAAATAAAATTCGGTCAAACTAGTAAAATTCTGTAACTTAGCCATGGAAAGATTTTTTTTAGTGATTAATATGAAGACTGTTTTCTATAGAATACTGAGGAATAATATATATTTTTTAGTCTTGATTTTAGAATTATAAGAAACTGGCTGCAGTGCAGACCATATATCAGATATAGAGTGAAGTAAGACGTTAGAGTCGTGTGTTTCTTTCCCCAATGATAACTTTTAATGTACTTATTGGATTATGGGTAAGATTATATAGTTAGACTCTGTCTGTATAAAAATAACTTCTGATGTCTAAACTGCACAGAATTTTTCCTTAAGCTATAATATTTAACATTTCCTTTTACCTCCTTTTATCTGCTGCTTTCTTTACATTTAGTTTGCCTATTAAAAGAGTACCTTTTTTAAAAACATTTCTACTTTATGTAAAATTCATTTGTACACTTCTCCTGCCACTACTTTAGATCCTGTTTTGAGGTCATGAAAGACTAACACCCTTTCTTTCTTACATTTCATTAAGAATTATAATACTGCTGTCAGCAGAATGCAAAAGCTATGGAAAGAGCTTGCTACCAAAAGTCCCTTTTATAACACATTCTTTATAACATATAAATATGAGTCAATGGAATGAGGACATGATTAATGTTACTGAATTTATAGATAACTGTAACTTAGCATGCAGCACATGAGGAGGAAGAAAAGAAGTTTTACCGCATTTCTTTCTGCCAATTGAAGGTATATCACTAGATCTGTGAAGGCTTGGGAAACAAATTTTTAAAATGCCGAAAGCTCCATCAATTACAGGTCTAGTGTAATTAATGTTGACATATATAGCTGCATTTTAGTTCTCCTCAGCAAGAAAAAAGGAGACAGGCAGTGACTTATAAGGTAGAGGAACAATTGCAATCTGCTAAACAACAAAACTGAATTGATCTAAGCTGAATAAATTGCAAAAGTTAACTTTAAGAACTGGAGCTTAATATTAAAAAAGACAAAAATCACTTTTAAGTTAATAGACATTTTGCATTTATAGTGCTAAATTAAAATAATAGTACTCAGTATGTTTATAAGAAAACCATGTGGATTATAGGATGTCTTTGAGCTGCCAATTCCACATGGTGAAAGATCTGGCCCATGGGTGTATTCAGTGAGGTGAGAAGAGTAACTATCCAACATGTCTGTGTAAGACCCAAGCAGAACAGGTACACACAGTTCTGTTAAGTCATATGCACCAAGAAAGTGAATTTAGGCTGAAATGAGTCTGGAGAGGAACTGCTGTAACTACTGCACTATGTCATTGTGAAGAAGAACAGAGGATCTTGGCTTGGGTGGGAGGGAAAGAAAAGCTCAAGGCAGTAGCCATGTATATTGAGAGATAAGATAAAAACTTCAGAAAAAGAAAGCAACTTAATTGATATAAGAACAACCAAGAAATACTAGCAGTAAGCAATGTGTGAGAGGAATTAGAAGACCATTTCTGACCCTCTGACCCAGAGTGGAATAGTCGTAGAAATATTAACATGAAAAAAATATTTCTGTAATGCCAGTCAGTTTGTGAAAGTCATTATATATGGCTCATTTGCTTTTGATATAGCTTCTCTGTGACCGTAGACATTTACTTTTCACCCTATTCTCATATTTCCGAGTACTTTGGGGTTGGGGGAAACAATTATAACACCAGAGACAAAGCAGACAATTTTTCCTAGGCTTTATGTGCTGGAGATGGAAGCAGTGTCCTTACGCTGCACCTGCACTTTCAGGCTGAAGAAGTCACACTTGTGATGAGAAAATGTTTTGTTTGTTAATTTATTTATTAATTTTGCTGGGTCTGGAAGCAGCAATTTGGAACAAGTGTCATTTTAACCAATGCAGTGTTTGGAAAAGAGGGCAGGTGGGATCAGGTTAAGGAGGAGGAGGAGCGAGAGGCCTAGACAAGACTATCTTTTGAGGAAAGGAAAATGAAGCAGAGAGGTCCTCGTGTTGGGTTAGAAGATGCTGACAGGCACACCTTTTGAAATATGAGTCTGGGCTGGATGGCATCTGGAAGCGTTCCCTGATTTTGTGTTTGCAAGGTTGTGACACGCTTGTCTTGAATGAAGTTTGGCACAAACAGATTTACAGAGCTCTGGGAACAAAACAACTGCTTCAGGAGGCAGAAAACGCTTCGCTTGTGGAAAAAACTAAAGCAATTGCTGAGAAGCAGTATTTGTTTCCTAGTTTCCTTCTAAATTACTGAATACTGGCTGTTGCTGGAGGGAAGACATTGGACTTGACGTATAAATGGTGCAATTTAGTATGGGAAATCCTATTACTCAATTTAACTTTATATTGAAGTACTACAAAAACACATAAGAAGTTATTTCATAGAAAAACTGTGAGAAAGTGTGCTTCTGTAGTGGTTCTTGTATAATAAGTAGAAAATAAAATACTGCGTAATGATCTGGATTTATGCATTGCAAATCCAGTGGTTTGAGGAAATGTAAATAAATTTGATGCACCCTTCCATTACCATGGAACAAGTGCTTAGCGGCTCTGAAAGATTGGTTTAAGGGCATTAAAATAGCAAAACACCCTTTGGTGCAGTCATTAAACAGTGGTTACCTAGATCTGAGGTTACACTGTCCAGTGGGTGAGCTGGATATATGTTGCCTTCTTGTATTATGTCTAAGTGCCAATAAGTATTGGGGGTTTGGTAGCCCATATGGGGTGTAAGGATTTTTAGAGATCCGTTATCTACTAGTTACTACTGTGCAAAGTGTACTCTTAAAATATTAGCTTGCACGCTAATTGCACTGAATGGTCTAGTGTAATACATTCATGTTATTAAAGTCAATGACCTGTTGCATTAGTGGTAATAGTGAAGAAAATCTAAATGCAAATTTCCTGTTTTAATTGGAGGACTGTACAGTTGGAGGGAGGTTAGTATCCTTACTCTGGAACTGGTGATGTCTACAGGCCTAAGGAGACAGAAATCATCTACGCTTTGCACATCAGTAAATCTTTTCTCATGTGCCTGTTATATTTTCAAAGATTGCTTGAAATCGGTACTTTGAGTGCAGTTTTTATTGCTGTTTTCAATCACTTTTTGAGTAAAAGGCTGATCTTACTTTTCATTTAGACCTAAATAGCTGCTTCTGTTCAAAGGAGGAATAGCAACTCTTGTTTGTGGTTTGGGACACACTAAAAACAGAATGGACAATCATACAGACATGGGATTTCTCTTCTGCCCCTTGAAATCCTGTTCTGCGTTTACATTCATAGAGTTTCTGGGCTGCACCTCTCTCCACCGCCCAGTGTGCGGGAGTGCGCAGAGCACTGCCCCACAAGGGAGCACAGTACTGTGTTAGGGCAGGACTTCCTCTACTGTCAGTAACTTGTGAATGGCTGGTATTTTAAGGCCTGAAGAGCTGATTTTATTCAATCCCAGCCTACCTACCTTTTGCAAACATACAGTGTGAGCATCATAAATTGCGAGTTTAGTGGTAAAATGAGTATGTGAGACATGGCAGCTTGCCTTATTTGAGAGCATTGGCCAGTTTGCAAATTCCTATTCATGGCAGCCTGACTCCTGTCCAGAGCAAACTTTTCTTCCCCTTGATTCATTTGTTGGTGATGCTCTGAGTCCAGGCGGTTTCTGCTGTTTTGTGGCACCCCCCCTTATGCTCTCACATCTTGGCTGCAGGCTTTTCAGAGCAAACTCTGCTTTATCTTATTCTTCCTTACAAACCACTAAACTTCTTTAGTGAACTGTGAAAGGGGAGGGTGAGGAGGAGTGGATGTAGCACATGTTTCTGTGTTTCCAATGCTTTCTCTGTCCCATTAGAGAAGCTCTCAAGAAGTACATTGTGCTATTTTGGCATAAAGTGCAGATTGATGCCTTCCTGTGAATGCTGCATTTTGTAACAGCTCCTTGATTGTTAGTTAAAGGTGTCTCTCTTTCTATAGTGGCCCTGTTTGATTTGAAGCCAGCTGCGGCATGGGAGGCTCCGTCGGTCATCACCTTTTCACTTAGGGCTTGGATGAGACCTGGTTCCCATGACTCTGTAGCCTGAGTCAGTTTGAGAGGTCTGGGTGCGCATGTGAGGCATTCCCTGAATGAATTCAAACCCTCTTCTCTGCCAAAAGGGTCTTGCAAGTTTGTTAATGCATTTGTTAACACTTCGTCTCATGATTTCCAGGGAGGTAGCTATATGAAGCGGAGGGAGTTTAACTGACTTTTTAAGGACTACCGTTGTGTAACCATTTTGTTCTGGTGGCAGAGTGGAAGATGGTGAGATTTTTAGGTAATCTGCTGTGTGAAGATATCCCTGGATGGGTTAGACATATTCTAAATGTTGACAACTAGGATATGCATTTTTTTTTCTGATGTGTTACTTTCAATGTGTCAGTTTAACACATAAGTTGTGCTACATTTCTGTTACATAATAATTCCAGATGCATGCATTCTTTTGAATACTCTGACAGATGAGGTCTCTACTTCTGTCCATGCCTTAACCTGTCCTTGTTTACTTTTTAATCTGTACACAGCCATTTTCAACAGTCAGGTGGCTTGATGTCTCCTGTGTTCTGTTTCCTCCAAGCAACCTGCAAACAAAGCATCTCTAAGCACTCATAAACAAATCCTGATTTTATGCAAACCCCAGAATGTTAGTAAAGCAGGACTGTTAAATTGCAATCTCATCTTGTGGTATGAGATCTGTTAAATCAAGCTATGTATATTTATGGTATTTTTTCCCCCTACTATTTTATCATGCTTCATGCATTTTTTCCTCTTCCGGAAAAAAAAAAAAAGCATTATAAATAGAGCATTTTACATAATAAACATAAATAAACCCAGTTTATTTCAATATTACTTTTTGAATTATGCTTTTCAGCAGTTATCAATGCAAGGAGTAGTAGTTTTATGGCCTAGCTCTTAAATCTACTGCCATATTGGCATGTTTCCTTACAGGGTAACTCTCGTAATTGGAGCTGTGCTTAATGAAAAGGTACTCAAATTCTCTGTAGGTTATCACACAAACTTGTAAAATGATTATTCATCAATCTTACCTGAATGGCAGATCTTAGTTCAGTACCTATTGTTTGTTATAGTCTGTGCAATCTCTAGAAATCCTTGATACAGTTTTCTAAGATGCACTGCATGCTGTGTCCAGTACAACTCTCTTAATTAAGAGACAACATTAGATCTCCTATTTAGACTTACAGCATACAGAGGGTGTTATTGGCAGCCCCAAGCAACAGTACATCCTTTACTTTTATATGCTGGTCCGTGTACAAGGAGAAGTCTCTATTATTCTTAATTTCAAATTGTCTGGCAGGAGGTTGTGGGTAAAAATACTAAATTAATTTAAATGTAATAGTCAGCAGCTCTAGCATTTTTTGTGTTGTTCAGATAACACATTGCTGACAGAGGGAAAATGGAGAATAGGGACATGTAGTCCAAACAGTTACACTGGCAGTGAAAATGTTGTATATTTTATCCTGAAAGGAAATTATAAAAAATATGTGAAGAAGCAGATGAGGGGTTTGGAACTTCTGTTCCTGTGGTAAATGACAGTAAAAGGGGAAAATATTTGAATAAATTAAATGAAAAAGTGGGAGACTTTAGAGTGATAGAAACAATTTTTAGGTTACACAGTCTGTACTTAAGCTGTGAAGTGGCAGATCCTTGATGAGACAGACATGTGATAAGTATTCCTCTTAATAAAATATTTCTGAAGAGCTATTCAAGGAAATATTTTAGGACTTTATCAGGTGTCAATTGTAGACCAGATTAAGGCCCTGACAGTGGGCAGTTCTGACATATACATCCTTTGCTAGATTCCTATACCCTCCTATGGAATATCTGATATCAGCAGAGACAGATTATTGGAGTTCAGTGAACTGATTTCTGATTTGATGGAAATTTTTCTATTCCTAAAGGGAAAATACTCACAGATACATGGCTGGGGGCTTGTTTATGAATTTTGTAGGGGAGACGAAATTGTGCTGTGCTCTGCAACGGAGCTTTCCATGACAGCTGCCCACATCGTTCTGAAGTTTTCTTTCAAGCCGTTTCTCTGTCTGGATCCCCCTTTTACCTGTGTGTACCTCTACAGAAGCACTTCTCAGAAATTACTTGCAAACACTTTAAAGACTGATAGTCTTGTCTTTTTGTTGTGAAGTTGGAGATGTTCAAATCTGTAATCCAATACTTAGCCCTTCATTTTCTTATCTTTCTTTTCTGCTTCTCCGCTTTTCTTCTTTTCCTAATTCCTTTCCCAGGTACTTCAGTTCAATCACATAATCTTTTCTGCTTAAGGAATTGAAGCCAGTTGGCTTTCAGGGTGTTTTCATTAGTTAAAAGCCATTCTTTTTCTCCCGCTACTCTGTATAAAGACAATTCACTGGCTTTAGATGTTGTCAAACATACCAAAAACTTTCACTGCAGTGCAAGAGCAAGGCTCTGAAAGATAATTGGTTTTGTGTCCACTCATATTCAAGCAGAAAATCAAGGAGAAAAATTTAATTGCACTCATACCGTGCATTTCGCTAAAACTTTATGTCTAATTACAGTGGTGAACACCAGCAGGGACACTAGAAAGAGAAGATATCTTTAAACCCTTCATCTCTGAAGAGGCCTTTTGACACCAGATATGATACAAGTTAAGAAAGCAGTCTCCTGACAAGTTATACCCCAATAAATGTGTCATTGATGAGTAGGTTGAGTATGAAGCATTTGTCACAACATACATATTCTGCCTAATTATTAATAGAAAGTGTATTTTCTCTTGGTTGTTTTCCTATACTAATTAACATTCTTCCATGTTTAAAGACTGCTTGAAAATTCGAATGCTTAATATAATCACAGTGATTTCACATGTTCTATTCTGCATTGAAGGGTCCGGATGAACCATCCAGTTAATGCAAACTATGCTGGACTTCTATATTTTGTCCCCCGTATTAGCCACAGGATATTATTCTTCCCTTTTACACATTTGTTACGGATTCTGTGACCGTGGAAAAAATGTGGTGCTATAAAAGTGGCAGCATATATGCTTCTTATTCTGGAAAGTGTAACTCAAAATGCCTGCATTGAACATTAAAGCAAAATATCCTTTATAGCAACCAGCACAAAAAACTTCAATTGCCTCTCAGGAATCTGTATCTCAGGAACCAAACTTTGACCTGTTACTGTTGAGGATCACTCTGCAGCTAACACAAAGGCTCACAGCAATAACAGCTAATAAGAGACTATGTATTTCAATTTTTCATAACAAACAAATTTTTGCTGACTTTCTCAATTGAAAACATTTAGAATATTTTTCAGGCTTTCATGAAATAGGTCCTGTTGGTATTCTGAGCACTTGGGATCTAATGGAAGATATCTGTGCATTCATGAAATTGTCTGCAACATCCCCTCCCCAAATGCTAAAATTATGTGGTTAAGAGCATTTGTTCTATTTCCACTGTTCTTTAAACATTTCAGTTCTATCTTTTGAGTCAGGGAACTAACCAACAATTTAACTAAGAGCCTGCTGGGAAACCTGAAATTTTGAATAAAATGGTCAAAAAAAAAGCAAGGATACTAATCAAAACTTCTGAAATTCAATTTCTGGAACTATCACTGAAGTCTCTTAATCTCAGACATGAGATTAGTATTCCTAGTATTCATAAATAGGAAAGACATTTGTAGATCTACAGCTTGTATTTGGGAAGGAGAAATACATCTAGATTTTAATAGCATATACTAAAATATCCATATCATAGTATTCCTTTGATGGTTTGGAATGCATTGCATTGGAGGAAAGGGTCTCAACAAAATCCTAAGACTTAATTTGTAGTTGGAAATAACTACAAGAATGTTGTGTAGGTACTGGTTTTGCATGATGGACAGAGTGAAGTGCAACATATGTCATCTTGATGATCTTTGAGCAGTTTACGGACTTCCCTATTTGTCTCATGCTTTCAGATTTTTTGTGTTGTGCTGCTAAACTTCTCCCCATGCCTGAACAATGCAGTGATTTTAACCTTTCTCACCAAGTATGCATTCAAGAGATTGGTGTATGTATATATACATACAAACACACAGAGACACGTTTATATATGTACAGATACATATATATATGTAATATGTATGTGAACCCACAGGGAGGCAAATAGATACAACTACTAATTTGTGCTTATATTTTGTCTCATGATTTTTAAATACATGTATGCTTTTGAGAGCCTTGTTTCGTGATTATTTAAATCATTCTAATTTTGGCTCTGCCTGATTGTTTAAAGAAGACAGAAAATCCATGTACCATTAAAGACAATCAGGCCCTCAAAGGCAATAGAAAAGAGATTATTTACATTTCAGGCAGCACTGGCCAGTTTTTCTCTGGCTCATTCAGTTTTTGAAATTTTGACAGATTTTATTGTAAGCCTAGAATCATAAATCAGTACTTGTATATCCAACTGCTCTGAAATTATAGTAGTGTAATATAGCAATGTAGACAGAGAACCGCAGTCTTCTTTGGAAAGATAATCCTAAAGAAAGGTTATATTGTTGAAACTACCACTGCAAATATGAAGTAATATGGAGGAGTCTGTTCTCAGTTTGGTAGTAGATATTTTAACATTGTCTTTACAGAAGTTCTTTTCTTTCAATTCACTTTTTGTTAGGAATATGAGAATTGTTCCTGAAGATCACAGTTGCTTTTCTTTATGTTGTTTTCTATTTATCAGACTTATTTTGTTTTTAAATAGAAAACTTTGAAGTTTTCAATCCTGTGAAAACTAGTCTGTTTTTACAATATTGTTTGATGTGTAGGAAAACAAGAGCAGTAAAGAGAGCTGAAACAGTGATGCAGCTGGACACAGCTCAATGATTTTTCTCATATGTTCTCATTGTATTGTGTTGGCATCTGGACTACCTGCATAGGATTTGGCCTTTTCCAGAGTTTCCAATCTTTTTTTTTCTACTGCAGATGTTTCAACCAAAAGAATCTCTTAATTGTTGCATAGCGGGAGCCAGAGATTTTACCCAAAAGTGGTGCAACACAAGAATCGTGATTCTTTGTTAATATTAATATAATTTTATTTGTACTTTTGCTAACTGAGAGACTTGATTAGTACTCAGACAAATGGGAACTGTCCTTTTAGACATAGGTGAACCTTTTAGAGCTAGTGAGAATATGTTTGTAATAGTGTTGAGCTAGCTGTGTGCATCTTTGGAGTGGAAAAGCTCAGCTTGCAAAAGTCAGACTTAGAAATTGCCATTCCAAAACCAAGCCTTGGTTTTGAAGGTGTGACAGAAATAATTGTAAGAGAGGCATGGAGATAGACTGCAGATGCAAAGGAATTAGGAGGATTAAGTTTAAAGACTGTCATCAGAGCCAGATTCACAGGAATCACTGTTGTGTGAGCTCCTATAGCTTGGATTATTTACCCTGCAACCTGAATTCATCTACAAGGACTGAAGGGAGAAAGCAGAGGCTTATACGAACTCACAGCTAGCATTACTAAAATGATTGTTTTATCCAGCTGTAATTAGGGGACCAAATTCTTTACATCATAAGCTTAATTGCTCTAACCATCTGCCATTAATGCCTTAGCATTTCACCAGTTTTAGAATGAAGAATTTTGTATATGGAGTTTTAGCACCTTGTTGAGATACTAGGAGACAAATCAATAACAATACCACTGGAAAAAAAATTTGAATGTGCCTAACTTCATTACAACTTGGTGTGACATTAGCAGCTATGAATTGCTGGAAGAATATTCCCAAGATGAAGAATCTTGCCGGTCCAAGTGGGATGCAGATTAAACGCCCAAGGTCATTTCCCATTTGGGAGCTCCAAAGAGGCACCGAAAGAAAATAGCTTACCAATCACTGTATTGCACTGGAAACATTAAGTACCTTAGTTAATAAGGAGAAAGGGACACATCAAAGCTGCTGAAATACTGTTGTCATAAAGAGCCTGGGTGTAGCAGAACGTGTCTCAGATACTGCTTGTTTTCCTTTCCAAGCTGCCATGCCAGAGAGCAGGTGCTAGTGCTCAGGAAATCTTTACAGCAGAAACACTGGCTCTGGCCTTTGGGACCGGCAAATGATTTTGTCATCCTGACATCTGAAACCCCTAAATGCACCCTTTGTCCTATTACATCCTTTTCACAGGGCAGAAAATCAGGTTATGTGTCATGCTCAGAGAACTCGAGGAGGAGATGTGCTTAAATGACAACTGTTTCAGTGACTGGATAAAAATGTACACCGTGACCAGCCAACAAGACAGATACTAGGGTATTTGCATCATTGTAATTCATTTGTGCTTTTCCACAAAGCTGAACTGCACTCATCTCTTACACGCTTACCTAAAATTATTTTCAGCTAACAAAAATAACTGTGGATAATGTCAGCTTACTAATGGGTCCAAGGATAGAATTTCATTTGCCTGTTTGACAGACTTGATTCTTCTGCACAAATCCATGGCTTGCCCAGCTATGCCTGGAGGCAGATACACTGCTGTGGGCTTCTACAGTTCTGTTGATGGGTGCTGTTCCACCAACACATTAATCTGTTTCTGTAGATAAATCATGCACAAATAAAAGAGCATACGTCAAATCTTAATCCTGCTTCAGTGTGGATGAACTAGTATTGCTAAAATAAGACCCCCTTCCCTCCTACGCTGAATCTTCGGATACCATTTGGGTATGAACCAGTCACATATTTTCATTTTGATAAATATTCCTGAAGAGACAGCCAACCACTTCCTCGTTTGTTTAATTTTAATCACTGCAGCAAGCTTTCTTGAAGGGAAACGTTGCAACAAGCTATCTCTGCTGACATCCCACAGCAGTTGGTAGTCCCAAGTGTAGAATTTAAAGACTCTGGGGACCCGTGCGATGCAGCCTGCACAGCCCTGTGCACAAACTGCTGCCAGGTCTCTGTGCTTCACAGGGAATTGGCAGAAGCCCACCAGCTGGCTCCCCCAAAAAAAGCAGGACGGAACACAAACCTACCATCAACCTTGGAGAGCCAGCTGGCCCATCTGGACACCTGCAGAAGATACCAAAGGGTGTGGTAATCTGCTGAGCTGCTGCAGTAAAACTGGGTTCATTTGGCAGATTAATTTGGGGCAGGGTGGTGGTGGTGTATTAAGTAGTGTTGGTAAGTATTATACTTTTATATCAAAAACATAGCAACATGTGTAATTGGCCCTCAACAAGGAATGAGAACTATTAACCATTTCCGTCCACTGTGGTTCTCATTAAACCCTGCCTCCAGCACTTGGCTTGAAGACCTGCACTAGATATGAGGTGGATCTGGCAACAAAGCCCTTCCAACCCTTCCTAGACTGTGGGTCTGTTGCACAGATATGTGGTCCATGCATCTTTGGCAGTTCAAGTTTTCCTGCGGTCCATGGCCTGTGCTGGATCAGAGAGGTGCATGGTTTAAAGATGATCTTCCTCTGGCACTCTTGAATGCAAAGTTTTTTAAAAACAGATTAGGTGTTAAAACTGGTAAAATGTGTTGAACAACATATTTTGAATGAACAAGTATAGTTACAGTGGTCATAGTGTGTGTTAGGTGTATGCTTAGTTGTCATGCTGTAACTTCTCCTCATTTTTGATGAGGAGAAGAAATCTTTGTACCACTAGGATTTATTAAACAATTAAACATTCCACAAAATTCTTGAAATGAAATGAAAGTCTGCAACTGTCTCAGAACTAAATCAGAAAAAATGTATATTCAAAGATTTAAGGGTACTTAATATTGTTAACTGTTTATATCAGAGTTGTTAGAGATATTGAATTAAGATACTACACAAAATTCAGAAACACAGGTGTAGAAATGGCCCTAACTTACAGACCTGGTAGAATTATAGAATTGTTTTAATTGGAAAAGACCTTTAAGATCATCAAGTCTAACTGTTAACCTAGCACTGCCAGGTTACCACTAAACCATGTCCCTCAGCACTACAACTACACAGCTTTTAGTAAAGATGTTATTGTTAAGGCACCAAAAATTTTGCTTCAGGATAAACCAAAAGACAAGGATTTTCTCTTGCTTTTCTTGTACAATTTTCACAGGTGAAAGATATGCAGAACACCTAATGGAGTGTTGCAGTGTAGCTGAGGTAAGACAATATTGTTATACCCATGCTGGATATTGAAAAATGGCAAACAGTAAAAAAATCCCACAACCTACAGTTTCTGGAGGGTCATGTGTTCTGTTGGAACTTGATTCAAAGCCCAGTGTTGTTTTTCCATTGTCTGCAACAGACTTTACTATCAGCCTGCACTGAGCATCATGAAAATATCTGAAATCCTGCAGTGATGTAAATACATTGTTAAAGTTCTCTTTCCTTCTCTTACCTGTTAAAATCTGCAGTTGATCTGTATTTTTCTGTTTTCTGAAGACTGAGAAGTTTCTCCTTGTTTTCAAATCAATTTTTATATGTCAACTACAAAAATACTAAGATTTTCAGCTTCTGCATGTTTGCAATAAGTGACCTAGTTCATTGTAGAAATAGGTTAAAATTAGCCTTCATAAAAAATCTATTTTCATCTCATAGAATATCTTTTAGCCCGTGTCTTTTTGTATTTCATAAAGTGTCTATCTCTTCATGCTTAAAAAGCTGGTGTTGTTTTGCTTAGCTTTGATCAAGACACGCTCATTCAGACCATGACAGCCTTAATTACATCCAGAGATATGGTAACAAGGCAGGCTTTTTTCTGCCTGATATACTTAGTATCCTATAGTATATCATTGATCCAGATTTTGAAATATTATGTATTCTTTTGTTTGCCAAAAAGATCAATGGATGGAAAATGAAGGTTGATTTTATTATTTTCTCTTTTAACATGTCTGTATATTAGCATTCTGAGATAAGCAGAGCTGTGTGGTATGTTCACACTTTATGGTTAAAAATTACACATGCACTGTAAGAAGTCTCAGCTCACAATTCCTGGCAGCCCCATGTGACTTTTTATGACATGCTACTTGATAAGTTTATGCTGATCATATTCTTGGTTAGTTCTACTGACTATATTCCACCATTGTTATGGCTAAGACTTGCTATCTGCAGGATTCATAATACTGACACACTGAATCCTTTGTTCCTATTTTTAGGAAATCTGTAACTGCATGGGGAAAGGATTTGTGCGCTTATGCAAACACGTGATTGCCTGAGAGCTTTCTGAGGTATGTCAGAAGCCATAATAATAATTACTGGTTTTTACTAGTTCAGACTTCAACACAGGTATAACTCTGTCTGTATGGTTCAATGACATGCAGAAGGTGGAAAACAAGTTACTACTGTTTAGAGATTTGCTGTAAAAAATAGTTGCTTTGGATTGTTCCAATTCAATATACAAAAGTTCATGGACAACAGCTCATGTGCTATTTCTGCAGAAGACCTCCCTTCTCAACAAACATTACTGTTCATCTCAGTTCTCTGTCTTTGAGCAGTGCTTCAGCCTCAGCCCAAGAGGACTTTTTCTGTTTTGCATGGACATGCACAGGAGTGACGGCTCACAAGCTGCTTTTTTTGCCCTAAGTAGCCATCACAATTCATAGAATATGCGTTTGTGGAGGATGTGGGGCTTGACCCCAGTCACCTTCTCACTGCAAGTAAGCAAGAACAGTGCAGAGCCTTAATTCTGCCTGGGAACAGCTGAACTGACAGACCGGGAAACTGGTCTGTGCTTAGTCAGCCCAGAGTACTTTCTTATGGAGGAGGCAAAATGCAATTTGGTTTTCTTTGACATAGAGAAACTACATGCAGAGGCTTAAAATTTATTGTATGCCCACAAAATAAGTAGAAGAAATGCTGAAAAATTATTACTTTGTTTCCCTGTCTTTCAGCTGGGTAGGATATGATTGTTCAGTACTTGCACTTGCTATACAAAGGCCTTGCCCGCTCACTTCTCTCCAAGATTAATTTCCTTACTATTATTATTACCTCATTTATACTGCAGTAACACCCAGAGGCTTCAGCAATATTTAGGCCCTCTTTTCCTATGCATTATACAAGTAAATAAGGAAGGAATAAGGACTTTTCTTGAAGGAGCACACAGTTTTCAGGGTCTAAATTTAATTTTTCTCTCATGCACATAAACAATTGGGGGCACACGTATTGCCCATAATGAAAAAAAGAAAGCTAAAGATCCATTTTGAACTCAGCTGATACCTCTGTGAAAGGATATGGCAAGGGGTTTAGAGATCATATTTCTCTGTGGTTTAATAGGCTCCTTCCTACATGCATAATACAGAGCAAGTGTATTGATATATACAAAGATAATCTCTAGCTTTCTGTCATCATCCCAATAATTCATACAAACTAACCACATGTGCCTGCCTTTTAGCCCTGTTCAGGGGTCTTGTGTGCCTATGTGCTGGCTGGGGATGCTAAAAGAACTGCGTCCTTTACTCACCTGCAGTGTCATCATCCCGCAGCAGACAAAACATACGGAAGCTGGTGAAAACAGCCGGTTTTGCAGCGGGTCAGTCACACTAGCAGCAAGCCAGGTATGAAACATCACTTTATTTTATGCTTGGCATATTTTAGGGTTTAAAAATTTCATTAATTTCAGTGAAAAAACAGAAACATTCCAGGACAAGGTCATGCTGCAGCAGTGGTAGTATTTATTGTTAAATGTAATTTTACGGAAGAAATTATGACACACTGGGGAGAAATGAGCTTTCCTGCAGATGTTCCTTGGAGCTTAGCTTTGGAGCTAGGCTTGTTGTTATTTTAAACAGGAGTTTGGGAACAAGAAGCAGCTTCATAACCACCTTTTTTCTTGTTGTTAGGCAAGCCATTACTCTGACCATTTTTTTTCCTTTTAATTTGAGGTAGGGTTGGGGAGGTTGAGATGTTTTACATTATGTGAAGTGCTTCTGGCATTAAGCTATTAGGGAGACCAAGATTGGTTTACCCACTAGGTCATGGTAAATGAATGCAGATGCAAAGACTATGTCAATTGTGTCAATGGTGAAGGCTATACCACACAGATTGTGAAAAATTAGAAGAGGGCAGGAAATAATTTATTTTTCTAACAACCTATTTCCCATTTACAACTTGTACCTGTTGAAGCTGAAAATGCTCCCCTTGTTTTGTCCTTTCCCTGCTGGCTGTCTCTCTTCTTTATTTGACAGATATTCAACACTTGAGGCCTTAAGTTCAGATGAGTATTATTAACAGCAACCATTATGGTCCCCTGGGGATTAATTTTACTTTGTGTGTGTATGTTTTCACAATAGTTTCAAGATGCTGGAATGCAGATATATTTCTAGTAAAAAAAATAGTTTAGACAGGTTGATTCATTTAGCTACCCAGCAGGATCTGATTGCTTTTCTAAAGCTAATTCCCAGTGAGTTTTTTCCTAACAGAAGAATACTACAGTAGCTATTGCTATGAATGAATGTAATTGTTTTCTTACAAAGAAATGAGTGAAAATCTAAATTTTTTCCATATTCTTTCTTTAATACAATTTTTTTTCAAGTTACTCAAAGTGAGATATATTAATCAAATAGACATTTCCAAACTATCATTCATGACATGCCCTGTTTTTCAAGAACTAAAGTCTCTGTGTTTTCTGAGGAAATTAAAAGATTGTTTGCCTTATTCAGAGGCAGGGTGTTTTTTTGGTTCAAGTTTGTCGAGTTTGGAGGGTGGTTGGTTTGCTTGCTTGATTGCAGCTGACAAAGCAAAAAGACCCCTTTGTCCCTCTCTTCAAGCTGTGTGTGAACTCCAGTGGAATTCTGAGC
Organism: Himantopus leucocephalus; assembly: GCA_003993805.1. Taxonomy (NCBI): domain Eukaryota; kingdom Metazoa; phylum Chordata; class Aves; order Charadriiformes; family Recurvirostridae; genus Himantopus; species Himantopus leucocephalus. Next base: position 62,851,773 of record RSEF01000031.1, read on the forward strand.
AGGTAAAACAGCACATTATATGTGTTGCAGATGTGCTAATAACAAGCTCTTCTATTGTTGTGGACTTTCCAAGCAGCAGCAATGAAACAGAGATGACAAGTATATGCTTTTACTGGTGGTAGCATTTAAATGGTGTTTGATGGTCTCAAAATAAAAAATGTTCTGTTTTCATACTCTCACTGAGGACTGAAGTGCAGATTAAAGTTTCTTCTGTATTTATGGGTTGCACCTAGGCAAAATCTAATATAAATCAGATTGCAATGGTGGCTTTGATGACAGATTCTGCAGCAAATTTAGTAATTTGTCACATATTGGTTGAGAAGTAGTTGAGAGGCTTAAAGAGCCAAAAGTAACTCGAGCAGAAGAATTTCATGTAGTTCAGCTGAACCATGCTTGCAATGCATGTGTAGGAGAGCCAGCGGAGAGTGGAAAAGCCCACAGGGAGGAAGGGGATATGGCCTCGCGTGCAGCATGCTCCTTGGTGCCTGGGCATGGCCAAGTCACTCAGCCTGATGCCCCTAAGCCCCACCAGGTTGTACCTACGGTGCAGGAGACCCAGGTGGGGTATATAGGATCCTCTTTTCACTTTCTGTCCTGACATGGGAGGGGGAGTATTTCAGGGACTAAGTACAGTCCAGTGCAAGAGAAGCCAATCTTTAGGATGACAGTCACATGAAAGGCCATTGTGAGCAATTACAAAGACAGTTTTGAGACCCTTTTTAATTCAATGGTTTTGTCTTAGGTGGCATGTAGCTTGTCAAGACAGGATAAATGGTCTACAAAAGGTCTGGAGCAGTTGCCCTGACAGTCAATGGTAATAGCCTGACCGAGAGAGGCTGTAGATCCTACCCTGCCTTCCCGAATTCGTCCTTTGGTTAAGTATTAATTTAACACGTCTTTACTATAAAGACTTGTGTAGTTTTAAACTGTGGCTCAGAATTCTTTTTAAACCACCCAAAATCCCCCATATTATAGCCTTCATTAAACAACCAACTGTAATGTACAGCCACAGACTTGTACTGGTTTTGAAATTAAATATTGACTGCAATTAAATCAATTTCAAATTTTGTACTTAAGAAGTTTTAACCAAAAGTACAAAAAGTGTTTCAAGAAACAGTCTGAATCCATTGACTTGTAATAACACTCATTATTTGCAGAAGGTGGTAAGCTCAGAAGTAGGGCATGTGTTTTCAAGTCAGTATGAGACTTCTGTCCTTGAAATACATTCCGGTGTATGTTACCTAACATGAACCACCACCAGTGTTATAGTACGGCATGCCTGAACCTTTTTGACAGTTAGCTAGGGTGCAGTGTGTTCCCTCTAATTTGTTCTGATCAGTTGTATTAAAGAGGTCATTCTCAAGTAGATGTTCCTTGCAATAACACCTTGACAGCCATTTTAGTAGCATTGCTGCCTACAGTGTTCTCTGTCTTAAGTTTTACTCAAAAAGTCCAAAAGAAATGTCATGAGGGAATGGTAATATATTCTTACTAGGCTAATTTAAAATGTTGATCACTTAGGACTCTCTTTCTTGTTTCTAAATATCAAACAAATATTAAGGATTGGGATTTTTTTTTTAATTGCAAGCTTATTTAGGTGTAGAAATATAAACAATTATAGAAGTAAATATTCTTTCAATTTTTAAAATGCTTGCAATGTGTGGGAACAGCTGACTTGGCTCTTTGTAGTTATGAAGCAAGCATCAGGTTGATTTTTACCTTCCATAAATTCTCAGCAGATTCCATGTGGAATTCTACTAAGCAGAGAAGTATATACATTTTAATAGTTGTATCCCTTTAAATTTGAGGAAAAGTACATGTAGCCTCGATATAAATATTAATGTAACACCTTCAGGCAAAGACAGTGCATTTTAGAAACCTTAATTAGCATCTCAGAAGGATTTCTTCCAATAAATGGTTTGGTACTGCTGTGTGAATGGCTTCAGATAGTGAATTTGCCCTCGGTTTCACTGGGAGATAAAATACCTGAGCAGGAAAACAGGAACTAGACTTCATAGTGGGTTTAGAAGCAAATCTCATTTTGAGGCTGGTGGAAGAATAGGCTGGTATAATAGCAAGGGAGTATATCACCCACCAACAAATCTGAAACTGTCTCATATGTGTAGGAATGAATTGAAATTTAAGACAGTGGTAGTTCATGTGAAAAAGAAGAGCATATTTTTTTTTCCTAAATTTTAACTAAAAATTTTTACTAAAAATTTTTATTCATTGAAACTAAATTATAATCTTCTTATTTCTGAATCTCAGATTGACTGACAGATTTACATTATTTTACTTCAGTTTTCAGTTTCTTATGGATTTGAATTAGACTGTTACCTTAGGAATTTCACTCCAGCAAAGTCTTTCAGAAGGCTGGAGTGACATCTAATCTTTAAAGAGGTTTCTTAAAAAAAAACCCAAGAAAATATGTTCTGAGATTACGTCAGTTTGGATTTAAATGAGCTGATCTCACAATGGAGGGAAACAAAATCCATTATTTGGAAATTGTTGGTAGAAATATTAACCTGGAAATAAAGGTTAGGAAATATACCTTTTACTAGTGTATACGTGCAATTTTTTGTCATATGCTCGGTTTCTGTTTAGATATCTTCCTGGCAGATTTAGGCACCAGTAACTTGTTTTCAGAGTTATTGGAAGGAGTTCTCTGGCCAGCAGAGGAGGTCATGCTGCAGCGTGCAGCAATGCAGAGGCGGTCATGTTGGACCTGAAAGTTCTTTCTGTTCCTAAATTACATGATTCTATGGGAAGCTAAAAGTAACAGAGAAAGTATGTATTTTCATCATATATGAATATCTACAGAGGTTAAAAGTGCTTGAACTTAAATAATAAGGTTATTTAGTGGGTAAGCAGTGAACACTGAGTCAAACTGGGCAGACCTTTAACAGTATCCTATCAATTCAGTGTACACACTGCAATAACTACCTGTATCCCCATAAACATAGGTATCTAAAGAAATAACCATCAATTCTGTTGTCACAATTAGATTTTATCAAAGTTCGAACTAAGAACATTTATTAATTGCATGAGTATTAAGAACCTGTGACAATTTATAAGTTTTAAGCAATATCTGTTATCATGTACGAAAAACTTCAAGTTGTGAGGTACAAACCAACCCAAGAAGTTAAAAAAAAACATAACAAAATAATTGTAAAGGGTTTTATAGTGCATGAATTATGTCAAAACTAGAAAGATGGATCGTTATTTAAAAAAAATAATTAAAGATAATTTCTTATTTGCTTTAGCAAATGTAATGTAAAAACTTGATTGAAGAACATTAGTTGGGAGTTACCTGAGTGTTCAGGGCCCAGAAAGAGAAAAAAGCGGTGGCCACTCTGAAAGTGGTGGCCTACAAACCATTTAGTAAGAAGTTTACCAATCAAACTCGAAAAGAAAATTCCCTGATTTTAGTAAACTGTTCAGTGTAGAGAAAAATTTAAGGCTGAGTCACGTATACATGTGTTTTTGGATTGGGTACATTTCTGAAGTGAACTGTCGCAGCGTGGTAATGCTACCACACATCCTCTGATGGGTTCTTCATACAGACTGCAAGTGATTATTAAATTCTAATATCCAGCAAACGTATTTGTACCTTTGCTCTAATAAATAATAAATACCTCTTATAATTTGCATCTGTATTTTATCTTTTACAGCAATTCAGGTAAAAGTACAAATTCTACATTTATTTCTGTAATCTGAGAGTTTTTAACAGCAGTCCCAACAGTTTTGTGCTGAAAATTTCCCTGTACTGGCATTGTCAGTCCCAAGAGCTCCAAAATCAAGGCAGGCTCCAAAGAAACAAGGGATTGCTTTACAAATGTTGGAGGTTTAGAACATTTTTACCTTAAATTTTGAAATATTTTGGGGAATATTTTCTTAATTGTTTTATTTTTTCAACAATCATGCTAATGGGATCTTTTTTATTTTTATGAAGTTATAATGTCTATCACTCTGGAACTGGACTGACAATATTTGATATTTAAGGAGTTGTTAAAAAGGTTGAGAGACTTGGAAAAACTGTAACCAGCATATTTCAGTGTGTCTCTAGGAAACATGTGAAAATTCAGGTTTTGTAAACTTGACTCTGCTTACCACTTCAAGTACTGAGATGGATTGGTCAATTTGTGGAACCTTCACATCTGCCTAAATATCTTCACATTTTTCTTCTCTTTCTGGAGGTTTTTGAAAAAACAGAATATAGCTCTTTAAATAAGAAGTGCATATATAATCATAGGATCATGGAAAGTTTTGGGTTAGAAGGGAACTTCAAAGATCACCTAGTCCAAACCCCCTGCCATGGGCAGGGACATCTTTCACTAGATCACATTGTTCAAAGCTCTGTCCAGCCTTGAACACTTTCAATTGGTGGGTCATCCACAACTTCTCCAGGCAACCTGTTCCAGTGTCTCACCACACTCATCCTAAAATATTTATTCCTTATGTCAAATCTAAATCTCCCTCTTTCAGTTTAAAACTGTTTACCTTTGTCAGGACACTATAGGCCCTGGTAAAAAGCCTCTCTATTTCTTTCTTAGAAGGCCCCTTTATATACTGAAAGGCCACAAAAATATGTCCCTCAAGCCTTCTCTTCTTCAGGCTGAACAACCCCAACTCTCTCAACCTTTCTGCATAGGAGAGGTGTTCCTGCCCTTGGACCGTTTTCATGGCCCTCCTCTAGACCTGCTCCAACAGGTCCATGTCCTTCTTGTCCTGGGGGCCCCAGAGCTGGATGCAGTACACCAGGTGTGTTCTCACAAAAGCGGAGTAGAGGGAGAGAATCACCTCTCTTGAACCTGCGGGCCACGTTTCTTTTTGTGGAGCCCAGGATGCAATTGGCATTCTTGGCTGCAAGTGCGTGTTTTTGTCTTGCGTCCAATTTTTCATCCACCAGCATCCCCAGGTCCTTCTCCACAGGGCTTCTCTCAATCCTTTCATTCCCCCAGCCTGTATTGATATGGGGGTGGGTGTGTGTGTGTGCCCAAACCCAGGTGCAGAACCTTGCACTTGACCTTGTTGAACTTCATGAGGTTCACACGGGTACAGTCTTGAGTCCTGTCAAGGTGCCTCTGGNGGGTACAGTCTTGAGTCCTGTCAAGGTGCCTCTGGATGGCTTTCTTTCCCTCAAGAGAATCAACTGCACCACTCAGATTGGTGTCTGCAAACTTGCCGAGAGTCCACTCAATCCCCCTGTCTATGCTGTTGATCAAGATACTAAATAGTACTGGTCCCGGTACAGACCCTTGGGGGGCACCACTCATTACTGGTTTCCACTTAGACATTGAGCCATTGACTGAAACTCTTTGGATGTGGCCGTTCAGCCAATTCCTTATCCATCTGACAGTCCATCCATTAAACCCATGTCTCACCAATTTATCAGCAAGAATGATGTAGAGGACTATATCAAAGGCCTTACGGAAGCCTAGATAGATGACATCCATAACTCTTCCCTTTTCCACTGGTGCAGTTACTATAATCTTAAACAATAGACATTATAAATCATATATCTACATATAAAGGTCTATTAAAACTCGCAAAAGGCATTCTTTTTGCAAAAAGAAAAAATGTAACTAAGAATGTATTGAGTACTAATCCAGTAACTTTCTTGATCAGGAACTATGACTTGATAGCCTTTCTGGAAATGTTTAAGTTTTCCCTTTTTGGAAAAGAAAACAATGGAAATGGAGCTTCAGTGGGAAGAGGAAGTTATAACTTTCACAGTGCCTGTTATTTTTTAGAGGAGCACTTACTTTCTCTTCTTCCCCTCCCCTCTGCCCCCGCTTCCTCCCTTAAGACATGACAGAAGTACTGCTATTTGAATATGTACAACCACAGGTTTCTTCCACATAAAGTTCCACTATTTTAAGAAAATTATATGTTACTATTAGCTTTAGAAAACAGGAGTCTGAGTGAATCTCAGCTGAACTAAAGGATAGCAGCAGTGAAGACATAATAATATTTGTGTGATCACCACATAGTCCCACTAGCGTGGACTCAATATAAATAAGAGTCTGGGATTGTAAAGAAGTCCCTATTTATTAAATAGCTCCAGACTCTTTTACACTTTAGTCATAACCTCTTCCTCTCTTTTGTGCATTCCAGAGTGTGTCTAATTCCTGGTTTTCATTGAGTTCTTGTTTCCGGTACAGTCATTAGGGATAGGACTATTAAAAAGCCTGCGTGACATAAATCTCACTGACGTTGTGGGCTGTGTGTAAGAGCCAAAAAGGGCCCATGTGCTTAAAAAAAATGGAGTTCTGCTTAGCCCTATAAAAATTTCCAGCCTGGCATCATTCTTGCGTCATCCTCAGTAGCAGAGATACCCTGCCAATATTGCTCTCAGTAGCTGCCTTACCTTTGACATAATCAAACCATGACGCTTACACTTTCACATCTCTCCATGAGATGTGATACTACTAGTTCAGTGCAAAGGGACTGAAAGTCTCCTTGCCTCCCAGTTTTTCTTATTAGAAATTCTCTCCCTAACACTGATTGTGCAAATTATTCTGAAGTCTTTAGAGCGGAATGGAGCAATTAGACTTATTTGAATCACGGGCACTGGATTTCTTCTTTTAAGTTAGTTCTCCTATTCATTTACAGGGTGGGTAGGTGGAGTATGAATGAATGTAATTTTTTATGAAAATTCCCTTGTAGGGAATTTCCATCTTGGAAACGCCCTTAATGTTTATGAGGTATGAGTCAGTACATAGAATAAGGAAGATCTTTTCCAGGTGAAAAAGAAACAAATGCCATTTGGGGAAGAATGAATAATCAGAGAAATATCTCACCATCAGGCAGTCATTCAGTTTCCCACCTGTGGTGTGAAAATCCTATAGGCATGTAACTTTTAAACAGATCACCAAATCCTCCCTGCTCACTGCTATCAGCTCCTCGTAGGGGTGCAGAATGCAGGCAGCGAACTTAGAAAGGTTTGCTGTAAGCATGAGTCTCTCCAGGTAACCCATCTCTTTGGTCCTGGTTATTTCCCTCTGGAGTTTCAACAAAGGGCTGTAAAAGTTTTATCTGTTGTGCTTTGCCACCAAGATAGTATTTCTGCAACCTTGCCTCCGGATCATGTCACCCCAAAGTCACCATTGTGCCGCATCTTCATCATGATGAGCAAATACTGTGCAGCAGCCAGCTTCCCCTTCTCATGGGGTCAAACAGTGACCTCATAACATCCCCATCTTCCTTGCAGTATAATATCAGACAAAGAATTTCCAGTGAGAGAGGGCTACTAAATACGTTTTCCAGCTAGCTGATCCTCCATTTGCTGAGAGACGTTGATGGAGAACATCTTCCCTAGAGACTCTGTCCCTCTGGAGTTTTGGACAAGTATCTAATGAAGCATGTCCTTGCTCTTGTTTCCTCCTTTCCCCTAGAAGATGCTGTCAAAGAGCTCTTCTTTCTATGATTGCACTTTCTCCCACTACCCAGAGATGGTTGTAGCAAACTGTCTGCATTTTTTTTAGTTTGGAAGCATCAGTGCTTTGTGTTTCCTAACTGTGAAATGCCAAATTCTATTTGGCAGCCCACGTGTGGTTGGTTGTGTGCACGTGTGAATGAGCACCTGATTTTTGCACAACTTCATGTAATACGTAAGAACGGTCATTTTCAGTCTGTCAGGCCTTGAGCACACACTGCTGGGAGACATCCCGTTATTTAGGTTTGTTGATGAAGTTTAAACACATTGAATAGTTTTTTTTCCAGTGATTTAAGTGATTTTGAACTGCTCTGATATTAATTTGTAACTGCACACTGGGTCAAAAAAATGGAAGATTCAGACAATACAGGTTAGTCTTAGTGTCTTGCTTTTTGGTTGTCTTATTTATAGCTTTTTAAAATACTTGAAGCTGAACTTTCAAAAACTAGTTAAATGCAAAATGATATAAATCAGTGTCCTTTATGAAAATTTTGCATCTATTATGTATGTCAAAGTATAAAAATAGTGTTTATTGCCACAGCTAAATCCTGAAGGTTTCCAGTGGATATTTATATTTATACTGCTAATCTTTGTGGTTGATACATCTCTCCTGTAAACTGTCCTACAGGATTTTCTCTTTTATTTGGAATGAGCAAAATACAGTTTCACAAAAGCATTTTAAAGAAAATAAATAATGTATTCATTATCAGACACTTCACAATGAAATGATTTAATTTTTTTTTAAATAGTATAAGACAAAAGGCACACTGCTAACTCTCAAATTTCGTAAGGCGGAGACAAAAATATCATCTGAGAATTAATATGGCCTCTTTATGTGGATAGAGTGTCACTTCATTTTAGAGTAATAGAACTGCTGCTTTTATTTAGAAGATTGATGTGAGACTACAGGCACACAATCCAGGGATTCTGTTTCATTTATTTTTAACTTGTTGAAGGACTGCATAGAAATATATTGAATTTATTCTTTGTTCTATTCACTGTTACAACATAATTTGAAATACTGAAAATAAAAATTAAGAAAAATACTAGGTGAACATATAAAATAAAATAGTTGATAATTTTGATCATATTAAACATTAAGCTTACACAAACTGCTCACAATTTGTTTTCCCTTAAGTTGCATACACTGCTTGTTTCTTGCTGTAAAAAAATAATTATTGGTTAAGTGTTGTGCCATTTTACTCTGTTCCTTCTTTTTTATCAAAGCAGTGCCATTAAGAGAAAGTGATGAGAAAATTGGAACTGAAAGTTCCATTTTTTAATGAGATTCTTTTAAAGTTAATTAATAAATACCACCTGCATGAGGTAATACATAGCAAATAGTACTAATCGGTTTGTTTGCAACTACTAAATTGGATACAACACATTTTCTTTTGGTGTTGTTGTGGAATCTATAAATATTGGCTGACCTACCCTGGTTTCTTTTCTGGCACTAGTTGTTACGGATTTCCAAAAACTGACCTCTGAAACTTAAATAAAACCTAATAATTCATGGGTACATTGAAAAGCAGCACATTATGTTGATAATTAAACAGTGACAATTTTTTAATGTGTTTAACAATGAATACTTAGCACTGTTTTCCTCATTTTTCCTTTTTTTAAAGTTTACAGCTGGATAAGCTTTATGTTGCTTACAATAAAATTTCTGGGCACAAAGATTGATAAAAGACATCTCTGTTTATAAGTATTGCTAGGTCTTTACCATGAATCCTTGCATTCAATAACCTATTTTGATATGATATACAAGTTCAAAAAACATAGCACATACTATTGGGAATGACTTTGGCAAAGTCAACTGCTTGAAGTGAAGTTACATTGGGTCACCTTTTTTTTTTTTACCACAGAGCGGTGTTTATAAATGAAGTAAAACAAACTGCTGACTTTGCTAGTATTCTAAATAGGCATTTATCTGAATTTATAAAGGATTTTTTTTTTAAGAAAGGGTTGGTTAGGGTAAGCACAATCAATAGGAAGAATCTTTACTCATTGTGTGATGCAGAATAAAGTTTATTGAGAATTCCCAAAATCATAATGAGAAAATGAGTCTATGGATAGGAGATATAGATCTGTATCTATTTTGGGACAAGTTCAATAACAACTTTATTGGTTAGCTGTGAGCTACATAGATATACGGCTTACTCCCAGCCCTTTGAATTCCCATGGTCTGTCTGCTTGAACTTTATAATACTTCAGAGATGAATCAGTCTTCTAACTTTTGTGACAGATACTTTTTAAATCTGATGCAACTTTCATGTTTTCTTGAAAATTGTTAGCTGAGCAAACATAAGCAAACCCTGAAAACTGTATTCTAAGCAGTCCCTACCATTTTTGCATATAAACGTAAGGGTGGGTTTTTTTTCCCCTCAAGTCCCTAAAAACATACACAAAGCCACATGATGACTACAGTCTATGGGACAGATTTTGAAAATAAGTAATACAGTACCACAGATGGTCAAGAGACTAAAGACGGCACCTTTGCTTTTGCTATCTGTTCCAGGGTTTCAGCACCCTCATTGTAAAAAACGTCTTCCTTATATCTAGTCTAGATCTACCCTCTTTTAGCTTAAAACCATTACCCCTTGTCCTATC
>RSEF01000031.1:62862820-62876723 GCA_003993805.1 Himantopus leucocephalus
GGGGTCCCTGACATCCCCAGTGGCCGATTTGGCCTAAACCACGGCACTGTTTTATGTAAACTGTTAGCCTGAGGAAACTTAGTTTGTTTCACTGGTAGTATAGGATTATGCCTTACTGTTTAACATTTCCATTTTCACACGCATGTTAACAGGAATTTCTGGAGAAAATTGTGTTTCTACTGAAGTTAAAACCAAATTCTCTCTGAATTTAATTGGGTATGATTTCACCTTGAGAACTTTTATTCTCAGCAGCCCTCTCCTAATTTAAAAATATAATAGAATGACTATCTCAAAGAGAACTAGAGCGTGACAGTAAAATCTAATATTGAACCAATATTCCAGACAACAGAAAAACCCGTATATTTCTTTCTCCCTTTCATGGTTTCCCTATTCTTCAAATTCTTATTTTCAAAAGCTTGAAGAGAAAAGAATTTAGCAACGTGAGCTGGAATTCATCAGAAAGACGGGCTGAGAAGAGAAGAATTTCAGAACTACACAGGCACTACAGAAAAAGCTTTTGATCTTCTGCTGTGTACAATCTGGTTTTAAACATTTAGTTTGGTCCTAAATAGCTCCAAATCTACAGTCCTAAATATTTGGTCAATAGTAAATCACTCAAGTGATACTTACTCCATTGCAGACAGACAATTCAATGCACATATCAGCCTGATGAGATTTTTTCAGTAATGTACTGTATAATTTTCCTTTTAGCACCTTCTCCATATTCATTATATTTGAATACGTCACCCTGGAGAAGTCTTAAAATTAGGAAGTTTCATTCCTTCCTTTGCTTAGTGTTTCTCAAAGCTGTGTATGTAAAGGTGTTTTAATTATTCCTAATAAATCAGTTGCATTGGAGTTTAATTACTGTGATGTTTTTTCCTGAATTCCAACCAATCGCTTTCTGCTAGTGTGTTATACACAGCTGAACACCATAGGATACATTTTAATTTTTTAAAGGGAGGCTCCTGAAAATGCTACCAGAAGTTTGCCTTAGCTTCTGTCTATTCAAAGTATAATGAAAAATGTTTAGGTGTAGAAAAAAAGTCTCCTTTGTTATTAAACAAAAGCGAAATACCTACCAGAATATTCTGTTCTTGGCTAACACTCAGGCAACATTTTGCATAAATAAACCAAGTAGGAGAGCTATTTTTGGAACATTTAAGTTGACATACACCTAGAAAGAGTTATTGCTTGTTAGTACACCGTGCCTCAAAAGTCAATTTCTCTTTTACAGGCAAATGGAAGGTAAATCACTTTATGTCACTTTGCTGAGAGCAAAGAATGTTTAAAATAATAATGTCAATATAGCATGATACTTTCCCTTCCATCAACTCTGATGTCATGTTGCACGCTATGTTATTGTGTTATAGGTCCCAAGACGAAATGATTGACATATGAATCATTTTTACTTTGACCCAGGAAAAATTGGAAAATGATAGACGTGTCTAAAGGATTTATCTTCAGGACAGTAGAAAGTGTAAAACAATCTAGAAGTATTCTTTAATGATGCCTTTTTATATGCACTGCAACTCAGGAAAACTGTGACCTAGTGCTATAGTAAGAATTATGCTTAAATGTAACATTAATGAAGCATGCATATTTGCTGTGAAAAGTGACAATAATGTAAGTGCCCAGTGTCTAAAAAACTGTGTTTTAATACATCAGGCATATTTGATATGGCAGTTAGCACTGAAAAATATATATTTACCAACAGTTTGTTGTGAAATGCTTTTTCTTGATGGTTATAAATAATAATAGTGTCTAGGGCCTCGATTTGGTGACAGGTCTCAGGAAACAGATCCTGTACAGGGAGCTGAATGTCACGTAGTTTTTAGGTTACATCAGGGTATGATTGCAGATGACCAGCAAACCTACCTTTCCTACTATGTTCTGATAATAAAATCATCTTCCCTGGAAATGGTAAGTTTCTGCTTCTTTGGGCTGTGCCGTTTCAGATGTTTTTCTCTTAGAAGAGCATGAATAGTGTCAACAGATCAAATGGAATTACCTAAAAGGAGAAGCAGAACAGGTCAGACCAATGCCCAGCTATTTCTGATCAATGACTCTAGCACTCAGCTGCTTCAAACTGGAGAAATACATTTTCCGGTTATGCTGAGAAAGAGCTTTTCCTGGTTTCAGTGCAACATGCGGCTAATTACATAGTGTACATGGATTTAAAGGATCAAATCATCACAGATTTGCTTTTCGAAGTTACCTTCTTAAATCAGCTTTACAATAGATTTACATTGCCTGTGGATATGAAGCAGTAGAGTAAAACTAAGCCCCTCAATTTCCAAACCACCATCATTTAAAGAGCTATAATTCATATTTAATGAAGAAGAAATGGTAGAAAAAGCATCCACAAGCATTTAACAAGAGTCTCTATGAACATTAAGGTTTCATCCTCTGTTAAAAGCCCTTCACCTTATCCTTTCATTGTATAGGTTGATGCAATATGTTTAAAGGAAGTTGGGTATTTTTAGAATGTTTCATAAAAAAACTAATAATAGAAATAAAGGATGGCTTAGATTTAGATGGCATGGCTGGAGAATTTCCTGAAATGTATAACAAAAGCTTGTTTTAATAAGGAAAGCAATTTATTGCAAGCAAAATAAGAAACAATACCAAGTCCTTATGTCACTAACCTTGATGATAAAGAATAAAACTGAACAGACAACCTCCCCTTTTTACGTGATTACTAAATTAGGGGATGAAAGGAACACCGTGAATATGGTTTGATTTCTGTAATGCATTGGTAAAGTTTGATGAAATCTTACCCTCACAACTGATTTAGATCTGCTTGAGTACGAACATCAGAATGTGCTTTGCAGTCCGACCTAAATAAAAGTTAATGAGAACTGGCAAAGTATTGTGTGTCTGATGGGGAATGATAGCACATGAATTAGTTAAAGCCTTATTTTAAAATCCCCAATAGTAATCCGAAGAAGAGTATTGTCAATTAGAGGTGATAGGGAGGAGCTAAACTCACCTGCAATGGCAGAGGAATAATTTAAAGGAGGTTTGCAAGAATAGAAAATAATTTGAAAGAATAAAATCATTAAGGAAGGTAAATATGTCTAGAGAACACAAATTTCTGTTGGAGAAATAGTGTTTGTGTTCATCTGAATGTGCCTGGTAATGGCAAGAGATATCTTACCACTGAAAAGCTGGTAGAATGGCACTGCTAGAGTAGGTTATTCTTATTCCTGTGTCTGCTGTTCAGTACAACTGTGAAAGGAGGCACGGGACCTGAGTTGGAAACTGCCATGTCTACTTAAGAGGAAGCGCTAGTGAAAAGGACGTCTCTCTCAAACTCTCTGGCATGGAAGACTTTACAGGCTTTACTTTGGGGAATACCAATCTCTAACCAAAATTTCTCCTGGTGTCTGTTACAGTTTTTTGTCTCAGAGTTCTGCCTACCCCATTGGAGATGCCTGGTTTAGCAGCAATTCAGTATTCAGATCAAGCTGTGTGAAGGTGGAAACTGGACTCTCTATCTTCTATCTTTTTTCTCGCATCTCCTGCCTACAGTGGAACTATTCTAAGCACCAGATAGTAGGGTTTTTTTGGCTGGGAGGGACTTGTGCTGTCAGTCTTTCCCATTGAAGTTATTACACTTTTTGTCAGTCAATTAAATATTCATTGAGGCATAGAAAAAGTGTAAGAATGACCTTTGGTGTTGACAGAGAACTGCGATGAAAAAACCCATGAGTGAGGCAATATACAAGTATTTAAACATTGAGTGATCTTGTCTTGGAGGGGTGATGATCTTGAATTATGCAGAGGGAATAGGGTCGTTAAATGAATGCAATTTAGCTAAAAAAAAAGATTAAAAAAGGCTCTAGGAGAATGTATCTGCCTGCTGATAATACATCAACAAAAGTAGTTAAAATGATATTTCTTTGAGGTAGTTAAAATTAAAGTTGGAAAAAAATGGGAATAGGAATAGAGCAATACTCCTGATTTTTGAGTACACAAATTTTGCACAAACTCTTTTTTTTTCAAATATACATGCCTTTACAATTAGAGTCAGTGAGTTCCACTGTATTGAAGAGGTACCTTGCTACCTATATCAGTGCAATACTCAACTTAGTTGAGTCTCAAAAAGTTAAGTCTCAAAAAGCACAGTCAAAAGCTGAGAGAATGACTACCCTGGCTGTGATCAAAGGTCACAATAGGCGGCGGCTGATGGTAAGTGGTAGCAGAAAAGCATGCAAGAATAAAACAAGTGATATTCGTTCCTAAACTTTAGTTGATCAATGAGGTCGTCAAGCAGAAAGACTAAGTTAAATAAAAATAGTATTATGACAGCTGAGAAATTTCCATATTCAATTCCTCTGTACCAGTCATGAATTTGTATACTTCCGTTATACCACTTCTCTGTTTTCTGAGCTAAAAAGTCCTTGTTTACTTAGTATTTCCTTTGCTGTAAGGTGCTCCATATTGTTAATCATTTTTGTCACCTTATACATAGCTTTTATATTTCTATTAATATTTTTCTGTGTTGGAATGACTGGTATTGTTCACAGAATTCAACATATGGGCACATAATTTTATTTTCTTTATTGCTTTCTCTTCCTTTTTAATTAATTCCTAATATTCCATCTATGTCTTGACCAATGAGATGACATTTTCAGAATATTCCCCACAACGAGACAGAGATCACTTTCTTGAGAGGTAAAAGCAAGTTTGAACTCCATGGCTTCAGCTATTCTTCCCAATGTTTATATGACATGAAGTATAGTTCCTATTGGACACAAAACCCAAAACCATCTATTAAAGTAGGGTAGTTTGTGCTCTTTATTATTTCTCTTATAACAAAGGTTAGATGCTGGGTAATCTGGGACACTGAAATATCTTTCATCAAGTGTAACTTCTGGTAAACAGTTTTGCAGGCTTTTTAGGGTGAGGAGCATGGAAATGTTTCTAACATGAATAATGCTGCTACTGGCCATGCATCATGTTATGCAGATAACCTCTCAAGTGCCAAATTCATTGGCCGTCTAAGAGAGTATATGTGGTTCAATATAATATCTCTGCTTTGCAACTGTTTTCTGTGGTTTTGGTCTACACGATCTGTAAACAGTATGAAATTAAAACCCACTGAGATGGTATGAACTCTAGGAAAAATATGATTCAGAACTTCCACTTTCATAATGTTGTTTATTTACTTCTGAAACTCTAGTTATTTTTCCAAGGACTTTAAATCATTAAAAAGATGAATATTGCATACTTTTTCCATAGCAAAGTGGAAACCCCTTTCTATTCTGCGCATTGTGTGCTGTAATACTGAAATCCTTGAAGTGGCAGAGTTGGAAGGTTTATCATTCATAATAATGGATAAACTAGACAATTTTACAGAAGTCTGGCCTAATTTCTTAGCACTGTCCTATTAACTGTTAGCCCCGTGGGCAATTACTGTGAAGTTCTTGATTTTATTATGGATTCATATTAGATTTATAGAATGCTATTTGTTTTTATTAAATTTCTAGCCTGCTTTTAACTTTTCCTTAAATATATATTACTATAGGTCTCTGTGTTTGTTTACTATTTTAAAAAGGATAGGTTTATTAAAAACACAGAGGCCTCAGGTTTATGCAAAAAAGTACAAATGCTTAGGTTTGGCAAGAAATGATGTATTTAGGTATGGAAACAATGAACTGATGGAGTCTTGGACTTTTAATACGTACACATACTCATGCGTCTTATTTGCAGGTGCACTCTGGATAGTTGAAGAAATAGCAGTGTATCTGTCTTACATTTTTCAGGTAGTGTCCTCCAGTGTCAACAATCCTTCGTGGCACACCATATGCCTTTATGGAACAGGAAGCACTTTAGTGTAAATATAAGTCAGTAAAGTGAAATGTGCAAAAATGTATTCCAAAATGAATTTCAAATTATCTTCCAAAAACATAGATTAGATTGCCTAAGTATTGTTACAAATATGCAGACATTTAAGAAAGATTCGATACAAAATGGTAGAAGAGACACTGTATCACCTGTAGTAGCTTTAAAAAAGTCCCTTTAAAAGAATTAAAAATGTTAGAGTCCAAGATTATCGAAACCACAATATTTCTATTGACACAAAGCAGAGGCATTTTCTAAATATTAAGTAGGGATAGTTCATTTTTTTAAGTGAACACTTTGAATCACAGCTTTTTAAAATGTAGAAATGAGATTCATGGGGGGGAAGTACCCACTAGTGCAGACCTAAATATCTATTCATAGTTGCAAAACTGTGCATTTTCCATGGCTATTGCAAATCTTATTGGTGTACGTAGAAATGGCTGCTTAAATATCTGAGTAGTCATTAGCATAGGAAATAACTCAATCTGGACATGTGATTATTTCAAGAATAGTGGTATTATGTGCAAGTTCCTACTTTTATTCAGACCTGAGGCTTTCTTTTGCATTTCTTGTCCTTCATATGATTACCGCTGCAAGCAATAATAAGAAAATCAAATTTCTAGTAAACTGCCTGTTTTTTCCTAATTCAGGAACTGCTGGACTCATTATTTCCAATCAGATCTACAGGCTCTAGAATTCAATATGTCATCTAAGGTTATTCAAATAAAACACAGTCAGCATCAAGCATGATGGGAGTTTTATGACTTTTGTGCACATTAAATGGTTTTTG
Organism: Himantopus leucocephalus; assembly: GCA_003993805.1. Classification (NCBI taxonomy): domain Eukaryota; kingdom Metazoa; phylum Chordata; class Aves; order Charadriiformes; family Recurvirostridae; genus Himantopus; species Himantopus leucocephalus. The sequence goes on from RSEF01000031.1 coordinate 62,869,461, forward strand.
CAGCAATTCTTGTCAATGACCCCTGGCAGAACTATTGGTAAGAGGTTGATTGCTCACTGTAGAGTTTCTGCTTCTATGCCTAGTAAAAGGCAAAACAGACCTGCTGTGAATAAATTGTTCGTTTTCTGTTTCTTGCAAGGTCTGGAAATCTACATACGCATGGTATTAAAGGATGCTGTTTCACAACTGAAGGGAAGTTGGAGCCATATTCAATTACTTTTCTACTTCCCTCTTCATTTTCCCGATAAAATGACTCTGTAAATGTACTGCAATGTACGTCAAATTCTGATGATGCTTATGTTTTACCATTTCAGGGCTTTTACAATACTGTCATAAAGGTACAAGACTCTTTCCTACTGCTTTTACCGGCACTTTTACCACCTATCAACTTTCAGCAGAAGTCTATCTGCTCTATGAGTATTTAAAACAAAACATACTGGGTTTTATAATATTTTCACCATCAAGCTCATAAATGATGATGTATTTATACTGTAAAATGAGTTTTAATTGCTTATATCTAATTAAACCAATGACTTGATGAAATAAAACATACAATACCCTTGCATGTCACAAAAAACTCCAATCTTGCCATAATTGAGACCCGTAAATACCAGACAAGAAATATAATTCAAAACCCTCTGTGATGATTCTTATGAAAACTGGATATTTTCCTGAATTGCAATAGCTTGAAGATATCCTCCTACAGTGGGGAACTTGTTGGGGTTCTTCAATTTGTTTGTTGTTTTTTTTTTTTCTCTCCCGTCTAACAAGGAATGTATCAAGAAGAAATGACAGTAAGTTGCATGGTGCTTCCTCTTCTTCAGAAATGAAATGACTGTTTTACCTTAAATCTGCTAAAAAACCAATGGCTAGTAGATTTCTGGGATGAAAATGGTAAAATGGCCGAACTTTGGGCAGTAAGTATAATTCATACAACTGAAAGTCCCTTTCAAGCACACCTTGTGCCTTTGGTGGTGGTGCAGTTCTAGGCAGCTCTCATGTCAGATAATTGCAGCAAAGATACACATACACCCTTGTAGATGTAAGCATAATGGAGAACACATAGAATGAACGTGACTGTCTGTATGTTTACTGTTTTCCAGCTGAATCCATTGTGACACTGTGCTTTTAACAATTTTCAAGCAGTTTTTGGGTGACTTTCAAAAATATAGTTTTGTACATGGGCTTATGAACACTCACATCCTTGTGTGCTCATAAAAATGTTGTGTACTGTTGTTTATGTTCAAGGATTTAAAGATTTTAGTGCTTCTGTGTGAAGGAATATTTGGTTTCGAAGTATTAAAAATAAGATGAGAGAAGACCATTTACTAAAGGATTGCATTTTTGTCTGCTGTTTAGTTGACATGAAAGCAAAGACATTTTGCAAGACACAAGGGTGGAACGTCTGAGTCACTGGGTACAAGCTCTGATAACTCCTGAAGATTCAGATGCTAATTTTAGAAAGTCTGTCGCATGCTGTAGCAAAGAAATTTGATGAATCATAACAACGCATAATACCTGGTACTCAGACAGCATATTTTATCTGAGGATCTCAAAGTACATTACCAATATTTAATTATTTAAGCCTCACAACATCCTAGGGAGGCAGGTAAGCATTAATTTACCTTGCCAGAGATAGTTGGCTCACTTTGGCAGATGATTTGAAAGGTGTTGTTGCAGCTCTGTAAATCTATTTACAACAGTTTGAATATTCTCAGTTAGGCAAGTCTTGACTTTCAGTCTGTGGGGTGGAGAATCCTATGTTGATACACGAAACAAATGAAGAAGTTTTGGACCAAGATTTTAGAGATATGTTAAAAAAGGAAAGTCCTGTTCCATGAGAGAACTTGGAGATGGATGAAGAAGCAGGTCTTCCTTTCTTCTGCTAATTTCCCCAGCATTCAGCCAGATTTTTTGAATTGTGTTCTTGAATTTTTCCCGTGATATTACTAAGCAGTGATATTTCTGAAGTCCACTGACAGATAAACACATGAAGTTCAGCTGGGTTTCAGGCCAGTTTTATAAATTATCACTGGGTCCACCTGAACTTAAAGTATAATTCTGATCTTCAGCTGTTCATTAACTAACAACAAGTTATTATATATGACTATTTCATATGCCATTAAATAGATTCACTGCCATATTTCACTCAAAGGTATACACAATCTATTGGTAATCCCATCTGTCTGATCTTTGCTTGTCCTGCTTCACCCTGCAGTACTTCTTTGTGAGCATCTCTTGGTAGAATATAATTTAATGTATTTGTGTCATTGCTGGCACTGGCTCTTGACAGGCTTATTTTATATGGGATTACTGTGCTATGTTTCCTGGGCTCCCATTTTCTGGCCTGTTCAACAGACTTCTAGCTGCACTTTTGGCTCCCGGATATGCCCTGTTACTCTCCTCGAATTCTATTCTCTGACCTTAGTGATCCAACTAATCTGTAGAATGCAATCCAGCAATAAGATCTGTCTTAGAGGGATAATGTTTCCTGGAATTACCAGCTATTTTCCATCAGGCAAAATGAAAACATTATTTAAACATAAGAATGTGTTTCCCAATGCTCTGTCTTACACTGTAATACAAATAAATGCTAATAAAATTTGAATTATTCATGAACAGTGTTTTTAGTTTTTTTCTGAAACTTCTATGAGGATATTTTCATTACAAAGCTATTTTAGTCTTTTCTGATAGGAAAAAAAAATATCACAATATAAGCAGAAAACATGATGTCTTGGCTCACTCACATATTTTATTTCATATTTCTTCTATCTAGCAGCAATGGATGACCACAAAAAAATCCATGTTCCATTTCCTTTGTAATTTGGTTTCCAAAAAAACAGAATATGTTGGTGTTGTGAGTTGAGAGTTCTCTTCTTATTTGAAAGCACACTGATCAAAACCATAAATTATATCTTTTAGGAGCAGCCCTGTACAAATTGGTGTGGGAGCTGATAGAGAGTGGCTTGATTCCAGGCCTCTCCCATGTTTACTTTCTCCCATTGTAGTCAGGAATAATGAAAACAAATCAAGGTTTGTTTGGTGGATTAAAAAAAAAAAGTGTTGTTTTCTAATTATAGTAACTTGTATGCCATTATGGTGTTGATGACTTTGGACTGTCTGATGGTATTTAGGTCATCTTGATTAAAATAGAAATGTCTTAATTTAAGACCTCAAGTTTAACAATATTAGCTAATTTTGTTAATTTTAGACTGTATCTGACCCCACAATGGTGAAATTTAGTATCCAGTGTCTGTTCATGTGCAACTTATATGCAGAACATGTAAGATGAAAAGAAAAAGTTTTATTTTGTGAAAAATTACTTTTTAAGACCTGTCTTCCTCCTTAAATGAATATTTCCACCTTTTACTTTAAAGAAGAGCTCAATTCAGACAGCTTTAGTTCAGAATATCAAGGGTTATACAAAAAACTATGAATCTCCATTTCCAAGTCTCTCTTCTGCTAAATTTGAAAGCCCTAATTACTATTTAAGGGTTTCTTTCTGAAACCTTCCTGTTGAAATATTCAAAGAAGCAGGCGTATTTTACTGAAACCTTTGTCTTTTAGAAAAAAAACCCCTCGTAATTTTTAACGAGCTCTGTCAGTAGACATTCGGGTTTGTTTTTTTTTCAAAAGTAAATACGTTTGCTAAATTAATGCTATATGCTAGTTTCCCTTTACCTTTCAGAGATCTGACAGAAGAGCAGGTATCTATTTATTTTTAAAATTCAGCCCTCTTAAAAAGACTTGTGGAACAAAAAAGACTCTTGAGAAGATGAAAATAGCTGAAACCATTACAGAAAATTCTGGTTTTAACATCTGTAACTTTCTTGATCAGCTCCAAAGAATTAGCAGATTTTGCTGATGGCCTGAACTTGAAAGCATCTGCCTTTGCTTTTGCAAGATAGTCTGCTCTAATTGTATTCCATAGGACAATGGCCAGAGGAAATCCAGTTATGGCAATAAATTGCAGTGTTGTGTAGTAGATCAACCTATCCACTGAGACGAACTTCAAATATCCTCAAAATATATCTAAAAAAAAAAAGAGAAGGCTACCAAAAAAAGCCCCAAAAGGTACAGAGAAATCTATTTTTAAAAAAGTTCTTATGTGTTATTTCACCTCTAGAACTGTCATAATGGCTTAGATATGAAGTAGGATATACAGCCAAATTCAGAAATAAATTCTGGCTGATATGCTGCTACCAAACCTGAAAATATGAGAAAACTAGTTATTACCTCTGTCTATGTTGCTCTGGCCAGTAGGTAGGTGGGAGAGAAACCCCCAACACATGTTGAAGAATGTAGGAAGTCTGGGTTGCACGTTAGCAGAATGGTTAGAAAATTCACGCAACACACCCCCCTTTCACACTGTAATTTCAAATTCTCAGGCATGAAACTGCTGGGACAGGTTTTTGTTCACTAAGCCCCAAACCAAGATAAAAACATTTTTGGTAAAGATTTATGGCTCTGCAGTTTGCAGCTCTTTTGGGTGTTGGGATGATTTTATGAATTTGATAAAACTGGACAACTTATTTAACTTGGAAAATAAATACTTTGCAGAAATGTTTTGTTTGTTTTACAGGTGGAGTGAGAAATATACAGCCTGAGGAGTAGGCTTACATTCCTGACTTCATTTAACACAGCCCTTAGCCACAAGGTCCTCCAGCATTACTACTGGTTAACGGCGAGGTGGGTATTAATGTGTGGCATGCCAAAAGTCTCTGAAATATGTGTTCAGCCTCCCAGCAAAAACAGTTCCACATTGCTGCCTCAAAGCCCAAAACTACCAAAAAATGCATACTGAGTGCTGACAAGTAGACAAGGAAGGATGATTCAATCTGTTACAGAATGGAGATCTTAAATGTACACTGAATATTTTAAGACTTAGGGTCAAAATCCACTCACGACATATCTGAAAAAAAATCTGTCATAATCTCAGTATTAGAATTCATTAGGTTTGTTATGATGTAACAAAGAGCCTATATTTTTTATTTAAAAGAGGAGCAAGAACTATCGTGCTGAGATTAGTATTAAAGTACATTGCCAGAAAAATATGAAATGGCTATTGTGTATTAACATCTCTTAAACTTTGCCATTCCACGCAGGAAGTCCATGAATCAACCTGTTTGTTCTATATCATTAAAATGTGAATTTAGTGGATTATATGTGTCATATGGGCCTGCAGGAGAAGACTGAGCTTTATCCAGAATGTGCAATTCTATGGCAAAAGGCAATTTTAGTGGTTCAGTTCTAGCAGAATTTGTTATTTTATTTGTTTTGTTGGAAGACACCAACTTAAAAGTCAAACTCTTCATGAGAACATGAAAATGCAGGAAAAAAATTTCTGGCTGATTAGCTCTGGGCAAGATTTCATAAGAGCTAGGAGTTATACCTCAAAGAAGCTACTTTTTATATTTAAAGAAAATGAAATTCAAGTTTTTCATTGAGATTAATCAACTAGAGCACTTAGGACAGATGGACAAAACATGTTGAATCCCTCCTCCATGTAGACATAGCAAAGAGTTTTACCTGGCCTTTCCACATCTCAGAAAGAGATATAACCACCTATTAAAAACTAGTGCTTTCTACCTGAGAAATATTTTATGATTAATAGAGTTGAATTGCTTTTCAGAAGAAATCTTGACCAAATGACCCCCAAAAGTCAATACTCTACAAGTTCATTTTTGCTGCACCATATTTCAGGTGAAATCTCTTACTAGGTCGGGGAAAGCATCAACTGTTTTTTAGCTGACTATGTATATTATACATACTAATATAATAATAAAATTACACGCACATTTTAACCTTTTATTAAGGATATCTTTTCCTTAAAATAAACTTGAATATTTTTGGTGCCAAAACTAATTATAACAGTTTTGACTTGCAACTTACCTAGTTTTCACTCATTGTTCTGAAAGCTCCATACAACTGAAAGAAAAAAAAAAGATATATACACACACATTTGCCATTCTGTTTACACAGAATATTATTATCATCTCAGTAGCTAGAACAGATCATCACACCTGACTGTAAAGATAGTATTAAATAATTTCAAGGAAAACATTTATTGTGTGATTTAATTTTTGGGCAATTATGTTTAATGAACTGTGATTGTGAAGAAAAACAATGCATTTTTTCTGTGATTTAGAAACAAACAAATGCACTTTGAACTGTGTTAGCAAGTGTTTGTCTCTGTAAAATACCAGTTTTTGCTTTTCTAAGCCAACAACACTTAATTACTCTTCTGATAGATGACCTGTTATGTATGGAGAAGAGTCTCCAAAGTAAGAAAATAAAGTATAAATACTCAGTTTGAATGGGCTCTTAATACCATGATGTGTCATGGAAAAAACTAAGATCCATTTGGTGATGTTGATTGGCTTTGCCTTCCTCATTAGTCACTGTCAATGTAGCACACACTGTCCTCTCACCACAGTGTTGCAGCTAAACCCTAATCTTGCAGTTGTGCCTACACAGGTGCGTGCTTGCAACTCCATGTATCCCCGGAGAAGCCAGCACGGCTGTGAGAGTATGGTGAGGCTGGTACTGCAGTGGGGCTTTGATTAACTCTTGGGCAGGAAGCTACTGGATAACACCTGGTAGCTACTTCAACCTGATGGGTAAATGTCCTATTTTTCTTTCAGGTTTGTAAAAGACAATGGCAGTTGTTCTACATTTTCATGATAGCTGTCTTAAATTGGATTTTCATAACTGGTGCTTTCTTTCATTATTTCAGCCACTGTTGCCTCCTTGTAATTATTTTAAATAGGTTTTTATTTTTTTCTTCTCTAGATCCTAGACACTTGTCCGTGAAACAGGAGGTGGTGTCAGATACATGCAAACTTAGATCCATGGTAACTTAGATAAAGCTGTCAAAGCATTACCCATTTGGGGGGGTTTCTGTTACAGTAAATTTTTTTAAACAATCTATTAAATTATCTGTTACTGTCTCTTTGTTGAAAACCACAAAGAAAGGAGTATCATTCTCAGTAACTTTTAATAAAAACTGAAGAATGATGATCATGGTTTTTAAGTAGTTGTACTATAGCCCAGCACACCACTTAGATAATTGCACTGTGCATGCTTTGTTCATGTTTTGATTAAGAGTTGACTCTACAATGATAATACTGTTGAACTTAGTGCAATATATTGGATTGGGCTTGGAAAATGGCATCAGCTTGCTTTTTATTGAGCTTTGGCTACGGAGTGTTTTCTCTTACCATAGAATCATGGAATGGTTTAGGTTGGAAGGAACCTTAAAGA
>RSEF01000031.1:62876733-62918138 GCA_003993805.1 Himantopus leucocephalus
ATAGGCTCCTTAAGAAGGACAGGAAAGGAAGATGAAGATGGGTAGCTGCCCTTTATGTGAGAAAGAAGCTGCAGGGCATGGAACTCTGCCTAGTGACGGATGAGGAACCGATGGAGGGCAAGCAAGTGTGGGTGTGCTATAGGCCATCTGACCAGGAAGATCAAGTGGATTAGATCCTCTACAGGCAGATAGGAGTAGCCTCAATTTTGAAGGCCCTGGTCCTCATGGGTGTCTTCAACCACCCTGATATCTGCTGGAGGGACAACACACCAAGGCATAAGACATCTAGGAGGCTCCTGGAGTGTGTTGATGATAACTTCCTCCCCCAAGTGACAGAGAAACCAACAAGGACAGGTGCTCTGTTGGACCTCATACTCACCAACAAGGAGTATGTAAAGGTCAAAGGCATCCTTTGTTTGAGTGACCATGAGGTGGTGGAGCTCAGGAACCTGAGGGCAGAGAGAAGGGTGACGAACAAGCTTACAAACGTAGACTTCAGGAAAACATACTTTGACCTTTTCAAAGATCTGGTTGGAAGTGTCCTTTGGGATAAGGCCCTAGAGGGAAAGGAAGCCCAGGAAAGTTCATTAGTATTCAAGGATCACCTCCTCTAAGCTCGAGTGCAGTCCATCCAATGAGCAAGAAGTCAGGCAAAAACAACAGGAGACCTGCATGGGTAAACAAAGAACTCCTACCCAAACTCAATGTCCAAACATACAGGAATGACACTAGGAAAGCTAACACACAAATGGAATTAAATCTGGCCAGGAATGTCAAAGACAACAAGAAAGGCTTCTATAAGTACATAGGGGACAAAAAGAAGACTAGGGAAAATGTGGGCCCATTGCTGAATGAGATGGGAGACCTGGTTACACAAGACATGGAAAAGGCTGAGGTACTGAAAGCCTTCTTTGTCTCAGTTTTTACTAGCAAGACTGGCCTTCAGGAATCCCAGGTCCTGGAGACCAGAGGGAAAGTTGGAGCAAGGAAGATGTAGCCTTGATGGAAGAGGATCAGGTCAGGGAGTACTTAAGCAAACTGCATATACATAAATTCATAGACCCTGATGGGGTGCAACCATGAGTGCTGACGGAGCTGGAAGATGTCATTGCAAGGCCACTCTTGATAATCTTTGATTGATCACGGCGAATCCTATATTAAAGAAGGATAAGGAGGATGGTCCAAGGAACTACAGGTCAGTCAGCCTCAGCTCCACCCCTCAAAAGGTAATGGAGCAACTAATCCTGGAAACCATTTCCAGGCACATGAAGGGCAATCATCAAGAGTAGTCAACATGACTTCAGCAAAGGAAGGTCGTACTTGACCAACTTGATAAACTGCTACAATGAAACTAGTGGTGTACCCCAGAGGTCTTTTCTGGGTCCAGTCCTGTTTACCATCTTCATTAATGATATGGATGATGGGTAGAGTGTACTCTCAGTGATTTTGCAGAAGACACAAAACTGGAAAGAGTAGATGATCCACCAAAGTGTCATACTGCCATCCAGAGGGACCTTGACAGGCTGGAGAAGTGGGTGGACAGGAACCTCATGAAGTTCAACAAGGGAAGTGCAAAGTCCTGCAGCTGGGGAGGAACAACCCCAGGCACCAGTGTATGCTGGGGACCACTCTGCTGGAAACAACTTCATTGGACAGAGTCCAATGAAGGGCCATGAAGATGATGAAGGGCCTGAAGTATCTCTTCTATGAGGAAAGACTGAGAGATCTGTGAGTGTTTCACCTGGAGAAGAGAAGGCTCAAGGAGGATCTCATCAATGTATATAAATACCTGAAAGGATGGTGCAAAGAGGATGGAGCCAGGCTATTTCCAGTGCTGCCCAGTGACAGGACCAGAGGCAATTGGCACAAACTAAAACACAGGAAGTTCTCTCTGAAAACCAGGGAACACTTTTTCACTGTGAGGGTGACCGAGTGCTGACACAGGTTGGCCAGAGAGGTTGTGGAGTCTCCATCCTTGGAGATATTCAAAAGCCATCTGGACATTGTCCTGGGCAACTCGCCCTACTTTGGCAAGGAGGTTGGACCAGGTGACCTGTGGAGGTCCCTTCCAATCTCAGCCATTTCATGATTCTGTAGTATTCAACAGAACTTTAAGCCATGATAATGTGCTCGTGTATATTAAAAAGTAACTGTTTATGTAATATGAGAGAGGGTATGTATGTGACAGCTTCTGCTTTTAAAGTACTTAACTCTTCTAGCTGCACAATTGTTTTTCATCTGGATTCTGACAGTGATGGTATAGGTACATCCAAGCCACTTGTTCAAAATGCTGCTGAATTAGACAGATACGAAATTAGGATTAACCATACTGGAAGAGCTTTGAGTGTCTAAGCTATTTATGCATGTATTTAAACTATGAAGGAAAGACTGGTAAGAAATAGGAAGTTGGGTTTTTTTTATTTTGTCAACACACTTTTCTCCAAATCTCTTAAGAACACAGTGACATTTATTGTGTTAGCTATATGAGCTTGATAAATCCTTTACAAGTATTTAAGCTAATGTGTTATAGAGGTAACTCCTTACCCAATCTAGTTTACCCGGTAGAATTATCACTGTTTACAAGCCTCGTCAGGCCCAATACATTGAAGAATGATGCAGTCCACATGTGTGGTGGACATGTGCTGTCCATCATAAAACAAAGTCGACCAGAAAGTTGGATCAGAATAAAACTGGTTAATGCAGACCTAAAATAACAGTGGTAACTATCCCCTTTGGCCTATAGCTTACCTTCCTGTAGCTTTGACATTGAGTTTACATTGCAGGCCATAACTGTGCTAGCAGATTTTAATTTGGCTGGTTTTAACAGCTACAATACTTACAGTACTCGTAGAGGAACAGATAGAGAAATAGGGCCAATACAGAAAAACTGCATTACAATAAGGTTTATAAAGAAGCTACAAAACAACAGAGTTGGGGCTAACAGAAAGAGATAGATGCAAAAAAAAAAATAATAGCAGAAAATCTTGATACAAACTAACTTATGGAAGCCTAAGGCTAACGCTCCAGTAAAAACATTTCTTCAGTCTTTCCGTTTTTTCAAGTTCATCATCATTGTATGTAATCCTGCAGCTCAGCTTTTTCCCCCAGAATGCTGAGTGGAGCATCAGCCTTCTGTAAAAAGTTATGAGAGGATCCTTTTATTTTTCTCTCTGCCTCTCGGTAAGAAATTAGGAATAGCTGATCCAGATGTCATTACGGGATGATCTACTGCTTAAGCCTGTTAATTCCCTTCTCTGCACCATAGAGGAAATGTTTAAGGAAGGCGCTAGAGGAGTACAATTCTTACATGACTTTCTTCAGGTATATTCCTTCTGTTCATCGTAGCCACAGGTTTAGACTGTGTGCTGGTAGATGGCAAATCCATGATCTGGATTTTTACTGTACCAGTCTTCATATGGCCAAAGTGTTATTGTTTTTTCTTGAGCCTTCTCCCCTTTCCAACACGCAGATAAAACATAAAGGCCATTTTCAGGCTATTTCAGCTGTGATAAATTAACAGCGAACTAGTAAACCTTATCTGGTTGCCTTGCAATAAATATTGGGAGTTGAATATTGACAGCCTGCAGTGGAGCCATAATTTGATTTGTCTTCATATTTTCTGTATCATTTTTGTGCCTCTGCCAAATATTACTGCAGGAATATTGAATGCTAAAGAGATTTTTTTTTCCCAGTTAACCCTGTCAAAAATAATTTGTCTGAATTCTAGCTACTTCCTCTGAGCATTGGTCAATACTGGAGATCTGGAACACCTAAAATTGTTAACTATCTGATAATTGCACCTCATACATTACAAAATTTTCTTTCAGAATTTTAACTTACTTTGAGTTTCTTTAGGAATGATAGAGACAGAAGTTCACTCGTTAGTGAGACGGTGGCCAGGGAGGCCTCTGCAGTCTGTGATTCCCTGCCTCTGTCTTTAGCTACTTCTGTGATTTTTTGTGGTCCAAACTACTGTCTCTTTATTTCCTGCTACCAGAAATCTAACAGTAAAATATTGAAAGTATGACTTCATCAAGGTGTTAGCTTATGTAAGTAATTTTCTACTTCATATTCCTCCTAAGTCTGAATCTGAAGACTGGCAGGAGAGATATATCTTCCAGGTCTACAGTTATATGACTTAATAAAATATGCTCGAGAGCCTATAAGGACTGACAATGCCAACGCTTGCCTGCTACTCTTCAGTTATGATCTGGTTCTTAACTGGATTTTTAACAATAACTAATACAAATAGAAATCTAACTTCTTTCCTACCATAAAAGTCCATATTTCTAAATTTCCTGTGTCTGTTGTAAGATAAATGAGCCAGGTACAAATACAAATTCCCTCTGCTCAGCATTTCACTAGACCCAATACTCCACATGACATGATCCTTATATTTTTAAGTTTTTTTCCTTATTAATGAAAGTTTTTACTACACCTTTCTTACTCATTTTAGCGCATGGATTTTATTCATATGTTTGTGTATCTTCCACACCTCAGTTGGCCCTTAATTAACTTTGTTTCACAAGTTGCTCTGACAAATCTGTAAATCACAAATTTGGAGCAAGCCTGGAAGTGTGTCTGTATTCACTGCTATGTTCTTACCATGCTGTAAAACTCTCATGGTCAAATACCACTGCAATTTTTGTGTAATCTTGATGTGGAGGAGGTACTATATGCCAACTACTGTTTATCTTTGAACCCAGTTAAAACCTTGTCTTCTTAAGTCTAAGGTAGGATTTATACAATCTTGCATTTTACATCCGTTAATTGCACACCTTATTTTTTTTGAATGAAAGGAACTATGTATCAATCTGTCAATGACAAGGGCACCAGGAAAGCTAGGTATCAGTATAATACATCAAATTGTCAAAAAAAAAAAAAATATATATATATTATATATATAAATAGTTTTGGCTCTTTTTTGGTAAAATTTAATATTCCTTTGAAGAGGCACAGAAAATACACCCTACAGCCTGCCTTATACACTTATTTGCATATAGAAATATTACCTTGTTTGATAGTAAAAGGTTTATTTATGAAAAATAGTCCAAAAATTATTATATCTCCCTTATGTTTGTTTTGTATTCTCAAAATTCTTCCGTTGTCCATGTCACTATAGAACCTTGGCATCTTCAAATCAAGCTAAATAATGTATTTATTTCTATACGTAGAAACTACTAAATACCTGCTTTACTACAGAAAGCAGGATCAGAGAAGTGTGTTTCATCTAGAGAATATATGTGATTTTGGCAGTGATGTGATGATGTCCTATTTCCACAATTTGAGCCTGGCTGCTGAGAAAGTTGTTTTACTGTTGTGTGTACTTTCTGTAGTTTTCACTTACCTTAATTAGTAGTATTTATGTCATTCCTAAACTACGTAGGCAATTGATGACTGTTTTATTCTACTCTAAACAAGTGTTCATTTACTAGAAATCAGGTGTAAGATCTTGCTTACAGCAAAGCAAAGGTTTTTGTCTTCCAAGTGTCATTTTGAGCTGCCATATGGATTCTGGGTCCATCTTTTTGGTCTTTGGCTATACCTAAGCAAAGCAGGCTGACATTCGTATCTCACTGACCACCAGTGCTTTAATGTGGATAGGTGCTAAGAAGAGTCTCTTTTTTCTTCACTTTGGAACAGATGCAACCTTTTTTCTACAGAGGGAGAGTAACTAACCAACTAGCTGCTGTTGTGCTTAGTTTTATTCTGCCAGATGAAGATTTAGAGAGTTAGTTTTTTAAAGAATTACATTATACACCCCAGATGCTTATTTGTGAAGGTGGTTTGCAGACTTCATGTCAAATACTGAGAGACTGGAAAAACTCTTGATATATAGCTGCCTAGACATCTTTTTTAAGTGCTTATATTATGTATTTAATTGCCAATACAGTTCTATAGCAATTCCAATCTATTTGCTAAATAGCAATATTCAGGACTTTTCAGTTTTAAGCACAGCATTTTCCCAACAGCTGGAAATATTTTCTAGCTTATGGTGTACTTTTATGTATTTAAGCTGACTGCTGTGCAAAGTCAAATTTCTCTTAATTCTTTAGAATGAAATGATAAGATACAAAATAGGAGGCTGATCTGAAATTTTAACCTACAGTCAGCTGAAAATTTTATTGGAATAGAAAGAGAAGTTGTTATGAGTATCTTTTGGTTATGGTATCTGCATATTTCTAATGTCAGTGTTTTTTGCTGAAGTTTGGAAGTGCTGAGTGGTGCTTTCTTTGTTGCTGAGAGTGTCACTTGTGATTACATTCTCTTCTGTTATACAGCATTCCCAAACCATCAATCCTCAGTGAGGATGGGCTCCATACCTTCATGGGTAATACAACATGGCTGGGAATCACAGTTCTCAGTCCCTAGATGATGTGTCAAGACAGGAGACCAGAATTTCAGGTTTTGAGAAGATAAATCCAGAATGTTTTCTTTTTTTTTTTCCAGCCAATGCATTACCACTGTTCCATTTTGCTTCTCTGCGGTGTCAATTCATTGCACATCTTTTGTGTTGTGTCCAGGTAGTCAAGGAACAGGCTTGCTGGTCTTCTAACCCCATGAATACATTTCATTATTTCACTTGCAATAGAGACAATTGCATTCATTGTGTGTGCATTAACAGACAAGTCCAAGGAGATCAGTTCAACATTAGAAAACATAAGTCAGAACACTTCGTGCACTCCGGCAGCATTAAATGACATCTAGCTGGCAAATACAAGGTCTTGCACCTCTCTGGCTGTTTTTCACTTAGTCATAGGGGATCACAGACATCACTGAATCATTCTTTGCTTTATGTGTGAAGAATCTTTTCAGAATGTAACTTACAACATAGGATGTCAGCCTATCATCTACAGTGCTCAGTCGCTCTTCTCTTACCTTCCACAGAGATATCAAGCAGGGTTTAATAGTGCTAGGGATCACAAGCATCAGTCTTCTTAGCATTTTCATTCACTTTCCAGGACTCAAGTCTGTCAAAAGCGTATTGTTCTCATTAACAGATATACATACCGAAAAGCTAAGAAAATGAGGCACATACTTATAGGAAGTTACAACTAAGTTTAGGCCATCTTGTCAAACCCAATGATCCTTTCACTGCTTTTACACTGATGTTTATTCAGTTGTCTCAAAGAGGTTCCATGGTGCGTCTAACAGAAAGACTTCTCCACATCATTTCATGAGAAACATGGTCTTAAGCTATCATCAAAGACATTGTTAAGATAGAATACTCTGGTTCGTGTTTTTTATCAATTATACAAAAAAAAGACTATGTTTATTATGAAATCTTGTGGGAAAAGGCAATAACTGTGCTAGCACTAGAGAGTTAAGATGGGATTTCAGACGGACTTTTGATAGTACTAAAAAAGCCAGAGTAGGAAATTCAGTGAATTGCTATCACCTTTTTTTACAGCCAAAGGGGGAGAACTGATCTTGCAATAGACGCATGTAGGATCACCTTAAGTTGGGATCTTCATGCATTGCAGGGAAACATCCCACCCCTAACTCTCAATCCTGTTTAATTTACAGTTAGAAATTTACTTGAGTGAGGGTACTCAGTTTTGAAGGTGTGTAGCAGACCAGCAGCAGGTAAGCCACGTTTTTTTTTTTAACCCACAGGAATAAAATTGTGGGACGTTTATAATTTCTAGTGTGAATGATGAGGGGTAGAAAAATATGCCTGTAGCAAGACACAGGAACGTGTAAACAAGGAAGACTTGTTGCCCTCCCCTGCTTGCCCCTTTTGGCTTTTTATTTTTTCTTTAATCTTCTCAGAACAGAAATTTTGCCTTCTTTTTTTCATTGAAAAATATACATATTTTTACGGTAGTAGTAGTAGTAGTAGTAGTAGTAGTAATGATAATGTTTAAAGAGAAATGGGAAAATGATGTATTTCTATTTACCTCTACTTTGCTACTGTATATTGGGTTTATATTTCTGCTTGTGACAACAGAAGCCTACTGTGATGACTTGCTTCTGCCTACAAGTATAGTTTAGAAACTGTAATTACCTAGCCTTCATTTTCAAGCTTAGATCTCAGACTCAAGCCAAAATATCAGTGTAATACGTGAAACCAATCAGAGTTTCAGTACGTACCAGGCCTTCTGGAATAGCAGACCCTGCTATGGAGGTTATTATTACACTACACTGGATAGTAGGCACCTTTGCAAAGAAGCCATTGGTTTTTAACCTGTTTTGGAATTAGCTCTCAGGATTTCAAACATTTAAACAATCTTGTTTTGATCAAGCTTTGTGTTCACATCAAGCAGTATTGTTATGAAGTTGACAGAGATTAAAAAGTCAGCAGAAGACTGAAAGAAAGTGGAAAATAAGGAAAGAATTCCTCTCTCTACCATTTCAGTTTTCTTCGCTTATCACAGGCAGACCTGATGTTATGAGTCAGTGATAAACAATTAATATGTATCATTTTGTCTGAAAAACCTGTGTGTGAACTGACTTTTGAAAATAACACATAAGGCTGTACTTCCATTGGGAGACTTTATATTACTACTATTATGTCTGAAGTTACATGGAGCTAAACAACATTTCCACCTTCTGGGGAAGGTTTTACATCCTGCTATGTCCATGTAGCTGTCTGTACTCAGGCTACTGAGGTTTAAGCTCATTCAGAGTCTACATAGCCTTAATTGTAAAAATGTACTAATGTTCCAAACTAGGAGAATTTTTAACCCTAGTGTGTATACCTATATGTATTTGTGCATATAAAAATCAAATATCTATATGATGTGAACAGATTTAACAAATAATTGTTTGTAATGCAGACACCAGTTTTAACATGTATTTAGCAAGTGTGTTTCAGAATCACACTTGTGAAATATTTTTGGTGTTGAAATGTTTTTCTGGGTATAAATCAACAATGTTTAAAAATACCCTACAGAACAATGATACATTTATTTTCATACTTTATAATATCTTTTATTGTACAATAGAAGTTTTAATTGTACAGACATTGCCAAGAATGTAGATTTTATTATTAGATTTTTGTCTGATCGCAAGAGCTGCAAATTTAATGACTAACCTCAAAGGGGAAAAATATCGGTCTATCATATAGTGAGACTTTGTATGACATCCTTCTGTTTTTGTATGTTTGCTAAAGACAAGTAAATATTCAAGTAAAGGCTAAGCATCTGTTGGCTGCAGAAACTTCTTTAACTCTATTTGTTTCATTTGTTAACTGGGGTAGATGACTAACGAAACTTACAACCTTGAACTCCTTTAAGAAACATTGTTCTTATAAAATGTATGTTCCATGAATGATTTGCAAAGCAGAAAATGTTTCGAAATGTACAGAAAATCATAGATGTATGCAAGTGAGTTTAAATATGGAAAATTCCATTTTCTTTATAATGGGACAAACGTATGTTTCCTCTTTTTTTTTTTTTTTCCTTTCCCTTAATTTGCCTGCAATAGTATCAGGGAGTTTTGATTAATGCTTGGTAATATGAAAGATATATAAATATCCTCATAAGCTTGTTACTGTCTTTTGAATTTTTAAACAGTTATTTTTTCAAGGCAAGGGACTGAACATTAATTTGCCTATTTTCTGCCACAATTTTTCCTTCTTTGCATGATCTGTTCAGAGTAAGTGGTGTCAAAAACTGTCAGCTGCAGCTTCATCTTAGTGTGCTGGTTTATGCATGTATTTTAGGTTATGTCTTTTATTACTTCATCTTGTGATTTGTGAATGGATGAGAACTATTATAAAAAGTATATAACTTGGTCTATGGAAACAAAGATGCTTGCTTTTGCTCTCAACACAGAGACTATTGGTCAAGTTCTTTATTAATATTATTAGAGAACTAAATCAACTTGATCCTGCCTTGTCTGTATTACAATAGTCAGAGTCCCCTATAAATAACTGATGACTGGACTACACAACTTCACCTCCCATTGACCTCTATTTGGATGGGAAGAAAAATTTTTTCCCAGGTTGAAATACTTAACAAAAGGATAAGATAATTAATATTGTACAGTGTGACAAGACCCTATGCTATTTCCTTGTAGCTGACCACCTGGAAACTGCATGTTACTTTAGTACATACAATTTGGATTTTAAGCATAGTGGATGGATCCAAGATAAGAACAACCTAAGTTTTTCTTTTCAGGTATTAATCTTTATATTAAAAATGCTTTTCTAGGCAAGAAACATTCATTAGAAAATCACAAATTGCAGAAAGATTTGTTTGGGTTTTAATTAGTGTGTTCAATAATATCTTGTATTCCAAAATCTGCTTTACTGAAGCACTATGTTAGGGAAATAAGAAAAGTCTTTATTTAGATGATGTTTGATTTGTATTCAGGAATGAGTATTCCTACACCTTGAGTCTGTGTTTTGCATTCATAGAGCTTATTAATCCTTAAGGTTAAATATACTGCACTCATTTGAGTTCCCCACTTGGGTGGGGAACATATTTTTTTGAAAGGAAGTGAATCCCTATAAATTTAAAGGAAAAAAACTATAAAATCTGGACATTTCAATCTATGCCATGGAAAAAACACATTTTAAAATGTTGAAAGTTCTTCTGATGAAAACTCAAAGGACCTACATGCGCAGAACATGGTTAGAAAACTTCACAGTATGAATGTGAATAACATTAACCATATGTTTTGTCACAGCTTTCTGTTCATCTGTCACTGTCTCAACATTGAAGATATTTGGATGTGAAGCACTGATCTAATGGATTTTGTCAAGGAAATACATACACAATAATTTTCTAATATTCCTGTGAAAACTTGTTCTCATGATATTTCTGAGGTAGAAAATAACATGAGTGCATTTTGTCAATTCATTTCAATGTGTGTGTATAAGATGGCTTTCTTTATACCTTAAGAAACTGATAAAGAAAAATAAAATAATTTTCTTTTTAAAGTTGCATAATTGAAATTAGTTCCTCTAGCTTAACTCTCTTAAATCCACAAAATCAATGTTGTTATTGAAGAGTTGGCTGACTCTCCTGACTCTTGCTTTTCTACTTCTCTGCAACCATGGTCTTTGCTCAGGAGCCATGCAATTTCAGTCCTGATAAATGCTTTCTGTTCCTGACAGGAACGGGAGGAGACGTACTGGATCAGAAATAAGCCAACATTTTACATTGCACACATAAACATAAATTAAGTGCATGTAATGATTAGTATTTACTGATATGTATATATACACAAATATAATTCATAATGATATTGCAGAAACATGGGATTCATGATCTGCTTAAATGTGCTGAAAACCACAAAAAAATATTTTAGTTCCGTAATTGTGGCAGAGAAATGCATCATGGGAAACTGCTATGTTTACTTATATCTTGAATAGTAGTAGTGTTATTTGAACACTTATAATTTAAACGAGAGGAAATTTTCATGGACTCTTCTCGTCCTCCCATTAAGCTCAAAGGTGTAGCTTTCATGGAATAGAGGGAAGAGAGATCACCTGAGTAACGGGGGAAGATCTCCACAGAAAAGCTCCTTGTGAGTTCCTAAGGCTTTTAGTTTTCATTTGGTTTTTGGTTGGGTTTGGTTTCTTTTTTCAGTGTGTTTTTTGTTTCTGGTCACCAGTTTCTGCTTTAGTGTAGTTTAAGCATTTTTGCAGCTCTTGCAACATATGTCTGCTGCTAATCATTGCCTGGGGATTGCAGAGCTTAGCACTCCCTGGCTGTCTTTTTCCAACTCTAATGTGTTTCCTCCAAAAAGACCGTTTCTAGGCTGGGGGTCCACCACCTCATTGCTCTGCCAGTTGGAGACTGCAATTGATAGGACAGAGAATTTTTTTCCTTTTACTGGAAAACCACAGTTTCTCTGGTTTATGTGAGAGAGCAGCTGCCCATCTTAAAGAAAAAAGATTGATCGGGGAAAAGAAACAACAATTTCTTCTGAGACTGAGGTATTCTAGGTGTAAAAAAAAAGAAATAAAATCCTGCACCAGTAAACAAACACCTGCAAAATAATCTTGCATCAATTAGCTTCTGAATATATCAGATTTGTGGGGAATTATAAGCTACAGGTACTCCGTTGTAAATGTGGCTTACACAGCGTAGGAAAAATTATGTTTCCTTGAAAGGGATGAAAAAGGGACATTTTTCACCCTCTGCCCCAAATAAAATGTATTGTCAGAGCTTTTTGAGTCTTGCCAGGTGTGTTCTGCTGCAACTTTTGTGTTCCATTTCATTTTAGGTGTATTATTTCTCTATTTTATGTGTTATCTATGTTATTTGTGTCATGTTTTTCAGCAGTTAGGAAGCCAAACTGAAAAAGTTTTAAGAAGCAGGAGAAAAGCAATCATAGTTGCAAACAATGGCTATAATAAATAAAAAGATTCATTCAACTAAATCCTTCCTTTACAGCTTGTAGGGTAAAGTGAGACTGCTTTAATGGCATGGAATAAGTGGACAATTTTGTTGGCATAATTTTGATTTGATTACCATGTATTTTCTCTAATTGCTCAAGATCCTGTCAAAAAAACTGTCCTTTGTATATGATGGAGCAAAAACAGTTTGGATTTTTTGCTGAGTCCAGAAATGGTGAGGTAATTTTTTTCAGGGTGTGTATGTAACATTTATTTTTTTTCCATTTTCTTCTGCGATATAATGTGTTTTTCTGCAAATCCTCATCCAGATAAAACAGCTCAGACTGAAAAATAGAATCTGGTGGGGAAATAGCAATTAATGACAAACAATGTATTGCACTGCTCTGAGGAAGTTTGATTTCACTGAATTATTTAATTGAAAATCAACATTTTAAGTGAATACATGAGAATTTTCTCCTGAGTTTTTTAAGAAGAGCATAGCTGCATGATTAAATAAAAGAGAAAACTTGAGTGGTTAAACTTTTGAAATATACAGAAAGTACATGGAGAAAGGCATAAGATAAACCGCTGAATTAATTAGTAATATGGTTAAATAAATGTTATAACATAATAAAGCATTGTGCGACAGTTAAGACTACCATTAGAACATGAAAGCAGGAATTCCTGCAGTCTTTAGAAGCTAAAATTTCTTTTTCTCTCTTGTTTATGAAATGGCATCCTTCCTGACATTTTCAATGTAGTTGGGCTACTAATGCTCATTGTGGGAGGACTCACCCACACAGGGTGGGATTTCCTAGCTTGCTGTAGGTGAAATGGTCGCTGTCTTTCTCCTGAGTACTTCTTGTTCTCACCAGGAGTGGTTAGCAGTCCTGTAAATGCACCAAGTAATGGTCCTTGTTTCTGCGAAGAACAAGCATTGAGACTGCCTCTCTTCCATTTGCTCCTCTTTGCATAATGCACAGAGGCTTAAAACAATTTGGCACACACAAACTGAAGCATTTTTTTCAAAACCCAGCAAAATTATGTGATCATAAAAACCTGGACTGTGAAAAGCAAGTTGTTGTCGATGTTAAGTTTTGTTTTCTCCATGACTGGGAGTCTGAGAAATAACATTATGAATATCTGTGCAGGAACTCCACTCTATGGTATCATAAATCTTCAAAGAAATGCCTTTTTCTGCCATACGAAACTTCCCAAGGTCATGTTGTCACTTGCTAACAATGACATGACAGTCTTAAAGAAAGGCATTCTCAGTACAGTAAAACTTGCTGGAAAGTCTTTGAACTTGAGATGTGCTGTAAGCACAGGGAGTCTTCAGTGATACGAAGTCGACTAGTAGGTGGAAAATTACATTTTAAAAAACATAAGGATGTTCAAGATAAAAATAATAGCAGGAAACTTGTTCAAAGACAACAATTTGGAGCCAGGTTTTCCCTTAGAGGGAAGTCAATTTGACCTGTTTCCAATGTCACAAAAATTACGGGTTCAGAGCTCTGACTTACTAATGAGTAAAGTGTTTAGGACATAGAACCATACCCGTTTAAGATTAGATCTTGCAGTGCTCCTGCTTCATTGAGCAGTAGGGGGGTGAAGGTATGCCCATCCTTGTCCTCCTGCATCCTGGGTGTCTAAAATTAAACTTGATTTTCTGTGAAGTGTAAGAGTGGAAAAGAGAAAAATCTGCCCACAGAAATAGCCAAGGAACAGTGTGTCAAGAAGCCTTTGAGCCATGGTTTTCCTGATGCACTTTCTGGAGTGATGTTCTTAAACAGCATATCTGTCTGATCTTGAAAGTCGCAGTCTGGTCCCTTTAAATCTACTTGGTTTATATCAAAACAGATTATTTTTACTTCAGAAGCCTACAGGGTATATGCCAATGTGTTCTCCTACCAGAGCTTTGTAACATTGACTGCGTTCATTATGTTTTGGATTTCTTTTTTTTCCCCTTTTTTGTGTCTTCCCTCAAAGCTGTCTGTCACTAGGAGTAGATCCCCTCTATATTGTTAGGTCGATTATAGTCCACAATGTGCAAGATCTTTTCTGAATTTAAAATATGATGTCCTAAGTATTTAAGAACTACAGAGGATAAATGGTTCTTTCTGGCACAGCAAATACCATTTCACATTCTTCTGCTTTTAAGTGTGAAAAGAAAAGTTATATCTCAGAAAAAGCATACATTCATTTTTTTTTTGAACCTTCACTTTTTCTTTTTTTTTTCTTAAACTAAATGAAAAGCTGTGCTTCACAGTGATAATGGGAAATTTACATTCCTGCCCAGTTAGCAATTTTTTTCATATTCATTGCAGGTGAAATTTTCTTTTGTGAAGAGAATTGGCACAAGATCCAAGTACTCCTTAAATGTTGCCTGAAAGCATGAGTGTTCTTGCCTGGTTATTGCCTACTACAATCTGCTGTGCCTTTAGCTCATTGCAGAAAATGTTAGTGGCCCTACTGTTGTTCTTGTCCCAGGGTTCATCTCAGATCAGGACTGGAGGTAGAGAAGCCCATGCAGCTGCTGTTGCAGTGTGATACTTCAGTCAAAATCAGTGCTCAGCTGCTTCAGGCGCCATGAAGCTCGTGGCAGCTGTGGCAAAGGGATTAGCATCTACGGCTCTTAAGACCTACTGTAGTGAAATATTGCAGGAACATGTTGTCTTCTGGTATGTTGGATAAAAGATAAAGAGGAAAGGCAGGTGGGAAGGCTTTTCCCAAAACAGTAGGAGTTGGAGAGCTGCAAGATGGCATGAGACAGACAGGCTAGAAGGAACAAGTGGTGACACTGTATGGAAGAGGGGCACATCACATTTTACTTGGCTTTTACAATACCACCTTTGAAAACAGTGAATCCACCTGCTCAATTCACTAACATGACAGAAACAGTCTAAGCTCATCTGTACTCTCTGGTTCACAGTGAAAACACAAATTGCTTTTGAATATCCCAAGGCATTATTCTATCAAATATAGAGTTATTTGAATATACTTGTTCTCAGTTGTTTTCCTACAACCCTCATTCCTCATTTCAGCCTCAGATATACTAAGATTTTGCAATGATTTTGAAGGGCATTACTTGTGCAGCAAAAGAAAATATGGTGGTAAACTTTTTTATACAAGCAGCATAATGACTTTATAAGAAATTTTATTCCAAACAATGAAACATGATGTATTGACACCAGTGAAATCAGGAAATCATGCAAACCTAGGGCTCTTCCTCCCTGAAGGTCAGTGGGTAGATAACTACAGCATCAGTCTTGCAGAAGTTCAGTGGCATGGATATAATGGGTCTTTCTTTAAAAGTATTCCAGATTTCAGGAAAATGTAACATTTGTGATTACAAAAGAGCTTCAACTCCTAACAGCAAAGAGAAACAAAATTGCTGGATGCAGTAGGACCCAAAATATAGAGCCTATTCTGACTTCCTCCTCTACATCCCATCATCTTTTTTTCTTTCTTAGCTATTTGGTTCATCAGTGGCCTATCAGCTTTTCCCGAGGTATAGCTGATACTAATATGTGACCCTGATGGCTTACTGTTCTTCTGGGTGTTCAGGAGAGCTTTAGCTACTAGCTTTCTTTTTTTGCAATCATTTTCCAACAAACTGAAAACAATGGTGAATCCATAATTTCTCTAAATACTTGTCTTGAAGGGGCATATTTGCTCCATAGATTGTAGATGGACAGTATATTTGTGTATGCTAGAGATGCACAGACTAAAACATGTAATGAGTCGTTTTTCTGCAAGTTCATATATGAAGTCAGTGTATGATCTCCCCAGGTCTAATATGTAAACCATGTTATAATATTTGAGTAGTGAATTTATCATGTCTGCTATTCTGGATACACATAATCTTCCAGATGCTATGATATAATAAAGAGTCTCTATTTACCTTATTTAACTGGAAGAAGTTACTTTATATTTGGAGCAGACGCAACTTCACCTGCAGCAATTCTTCAGCTCCATCTGAAATGCACTCTGTGCATTACTATGCTAGGTGCCTGTCACAGGAACTGTTAACCATAACCTCTCTTCTCCTGTATAATATGTTCTGAAACCATGTCTTGCTTACAAAGTATACTTAGAATAGATATAAGTTCTTTTAAAGGCAGATAATTTTGGCTGTTGGCAAAGACATGCTGGATTTAATTTTAATTCAGTTTTTAGGCTTGATTTTTTTCTTCCTTGTCCATCCTGATCTCATTGTGCTTCACTATGGGAAATCCCGCTTTAAACTTGGCTACCAGGACCAAGAAGTTTTAGCTTGGTATGATACTAGTTAGTCAAGTACTTAACTGTTATTCTTCCTTTTGATTCCCTGACTCTTCCTTGACCTTGTCATACCTAAATGTTTTACTCTGGTGGTGGCCCTAGGCAGCTACATGTCTGGAATTTCCTTTTCCCAGTCTGAGCAACACAGCTTGAATTAATGTATAAAAACTGTGGCACAGCAGTACTCTAATCCTATGGTTTATTCAGCTGCATATCCACTCTGTCACCTGTAGACTTGTTTCTGCCAGAATTATGCTGATACTTGCTTGAGCTGGTGCAAACCAAAGAAAAGCACACCATCAAAACAAAGTATACTGGTCTCATGGAGGTTTGCACATTGATTATTTTTTAGATTAAACTTTGCCTTTTTCTCCTAAACAGATTTTAGTTGCAAACAGTTAATTTCTTGGGTTTAGCTTTATTATTTTCTCATATTACTCCTTAATTGTAACGATGTCACTTTTGATTGGAATCCAATGTTGTTCCTACTGAATTTATCTTAGCAAGGATTATTAAGCAAAAGATGAATTGGAAGCTCATTTGTTTCCCTTCTCTCTCCCACTGCTTCTTTCAGTATTTGTTTTTCCTGTATAAATCTCTCTTCCAGCAGCCAAAGAAATGTAGGACGATAAACCAGCCCTCTGACCTGCCTAAGCCACTCTTCCCCCTTTGTTCTTCTTGTTTTGTGGTGTCCTACTTTTGCAGAAAAATTGTTAGAGCACATAAACCGAAACTGCCAAGCTGATTGTTATCATTTTTGTCTGACTGTTCTGGGTGGCACTCAACATCTTTATGCATCATTCATGGTCACTGGAGAACATTGAAGTAGAGCTGTCTGTCTTTTCTGGCAGATTATTAAATTTCCTCCCAGCAATTAAAAAATTAGAAGTGAAGATTACTCTTGCAACCATGGTTTTAGGTACAAGTGTCAGTTTGTTAAAAATTTTCTTTTCTGCTGAATGCTCCTTTGTATTGTGTGAAACCATAACAACTACCTGAGATTTGTAAGATTAACACCTTGAATTACAATCTGATTTGAAAATAGAAATTATTACACAAATATTTCTGTCCTTGTTCAGTCCTGTCCTGCCCTGACTTGTGTCTCTTTGCATTAAGAGTTGTTGACAAGAAGAAATGGGGTCTAATGGAAATTAGAGCTGACTAGAGCTTTTTATTCTATTTGGTTGCTATAAATGTACCTTCTGCTCTTTCTTTTGAAAATGTTCTGCCTATATAGCAAATTATTTAGTTTGTAAACAAAGAACTATATCATTATGATTAAATCGTAACGTAATATTAGTGCTTAATGATCATATGCAAATCTCTAATACAAATAGCAGTACCTTGCATTAAAAGCTACATAATTGATATAAGAAACACGTTTTATTCTGCTTGCAAAGCCATACTAAAAAAAGACCTAATCCAAACAATGAGTTGTATTGAAATAGAAAAAATACATGAGGCAGGACTGCCAAATTATTTATCTTTCATTAAGGGAGAAAATCACACATAATTATCTATGCTATATGAGCACATTTGCTGCAAGTTGGCATGGAATTGAGCAGTAATAGTCATAAAAAATGCAACCCACAACTAAGCTGAATCTAACTAGCTGTTATTAAGTAAATGCTAGAAAAGGGAATGTTGAACAAGGAGAATATTCACTAATAGTGCTGCATTCCCCATAGCCAGAAAAGACTACTCATCATTTTGAAGTATAGAAACAAAATTATATGCTTGGAACTTAATCAGTGAGTGGTTATAATGTACGTCTTTGTAGCTTCCCCATAAACAGATAACAATTGAGCTGCTTTTTAAATTAAAGGATTTTGATGTTTTGAAATTAAGCAGGGCTGTGATGTTTTGTGGTTTTATTCAGACATTTTGGAAAGATTAAATAGTAAGTATAGATGGAAATATGAGATCCGAATTTGCATTTCAAAACATTCTTTGCTTTTTGTTCCTAGTTAAAATCTGTTCAGTAGCTGATACATCTGAGCAGCATGGGGTGACATCCAGTATCATCCCTCAGCTTACAAACCTGTAATCAGAAATACAGTCACCTTAAGAACTGTCCGTTACCTGTGATTAGTATACGAGAGTCTCATTTTCTTCATCATTACCAGTTCATTGGCAGCTATAAATATATACAAAGCTAGATGTCTTTTGAACTGTTTCAGTAAAAGAGAAATTGCAGGACTTTCTACCCTTTCAGTGAGGCTATATGCTGTAGCACATAATAATAGGTTAAAAACCTTAGTTTGGATACTTTACAGACCAGAATACACATTGTATTAGATTAATATTTTAATATGTCTCTGTGTTTCAAAGTGAGATTGTAGAAATTGTTTAAATCTGTTGACATATCAAGTAATAACACGAAAAGCATTCACTATTATTATCCTGATAGAAATTATAATAAGTACTCCAGGGGCTCTGAACCAGAATAACAGAAATTTAAAACCATTTAGTCAAATGATTCATTTAGATCAAAACCAAAGAAACTTTAAGATCTTTAAAGTCTGAGAGACGTATAAAATGTATTAGTTGAATAAAATTCTTTGTAAAATTCAGTGGAGTCTCTTCCTCATGATCAGTGGCTTAACATTTTTTAATATAGTTATCTGAGGATGGAATTTTCTCCAGCTAATAGTCTGCTCTTATTTTCTTTGTTGGGCAGATCCTTATTGAAGTAATGTATTTCACCCATAGCTTCTTTGATGATGACAGAACAGCTAAGATGAGCCCAAAAGAAAATTTTATATTTTTATTTGTTTGTTCTTCTTGTTGTTTCATGGTCATTTATTAAAAGCATGTAATTTTATATTAGAGTCTTGCATGTGTAAAAATCAGGTTGTTGGATCTAAATCCTTTCTTCAAGCAAATCTTGGCAAAAATGTTTTAAAGATATTGTATTGGCGTTTTTAATATTCTGCTTAGACAATAAATTTTAATTGTAACCCAAAACCTACTTCATATTTTTGAAAGTTCTTTGTAATACAAGAAAATCCTTGCAATGTACTCCACATAGTAGTCTCCATACAATTAATCAGTTCTGAAAGCCAGCCCATTTCTGTCATCAAGCCCAAAAGGATAAAGACTGGGATATCTGAAATGCATTTTTTGTTCCAGTCGTCTTTTTAGAAGTGATCTCTCTTATGTTCTGCTTACTTTGTATATGTATAGTAGCTCAGAACAGAATAAACTAGAAATAATGAAGATTTTTTAAAATTATCAAAGTATATGAGTCACATTGCAGAATCTGGAAGCTTTCAAGAGCATGAGCCTTTCCTACCGATTTGTACACAGCTGCAAGTATTCATGTCAGCACTCCTGCAGGCAGTAGGGTTTCAAAAAGATGGTTTGCAGGGAGGAGGCAGCCCCTGGGGAAGACAAAAAAAGGTGATTTTACATTGCTTTACTACTTTGCTATGACTTAGATGATTATATGATTCACCATTATATTCCCTGGACAATTTCAGCACACAATGAGGTTTATGAATAGCTTGTGTCACTGCAGCTGTGCTCTAAGATGACTTTTCAGAGGGCTATGTGCAGGGTTGTTGCTGTGCAGGGTTGTTGCTGGTGCCTTATTTGGCACAGTTTGTGGTTTGGATTCCCCTAAATCTTTATGCTCTGGGTATAGATTATTCTGTGGGTGAAATCCTGCAGACCAAACCCAAACATAACTGATTATGGCGGTGATCTGTGAACAAAGATGAAATTTGTGCTTCCATGTATTAATTTTCAGCCTAGCTTCACAGTGATTTCTCTGAAGCAAGCTGACCAGGGTGCAATTAATAGTGAAATCTTGCTCTCGACAGCAGATATGTTTCTGCAATGCTGATGACTTCTGCTAGTACTATGGAATACTTGAATTTGGTTACCTTTGAATCATGCATGTACTTGAAGAATACCACCTCTCTTTCTCTTTGATTTGAGATATTACTGAATTTCTATTGACTGCATAGAACAACACGAGTCTTTATCAGGAAATAAAATGAAATCTGTTAATCTTGACCTCTGACCATAAATAAGAAACTTCAAATGTAATTTTTACTGGCAGTCCATAGAAGAAGCAGTGGGAAGTCTTAGACATTTTTCTCCATCTGTCTTCCACAGGCCAGATTTTGGGCAGACTTTCCTTATTCAGATGCAGCTTCTACAGGTTTTGCTGCTTTTCAACATGTTTATATTAGTTTGCTGTATGAATGATCTTGTGTCTTGATCAGAAGCCAAACTGTATTCCTTTAGCTGCGTTGCTCTGGAAGGAAAAGCAATCTATGCACTGCATATGAGGTGCTTGGTACAGCAGGTTCCTTCGAGAATGCACACAAACAGACTTTAAAATCTTTTACAGCTGTTGATGGTATATTACTGCATGAATTAGGGACACAGTGTGGGGGAAGAAGGTAAGAGACAAACAGAAACATCAGTTCTGCAAGGTAAATCTTGGTATATCTGTCAGCCTGCAGAACATAACAAAGTGAGCTTGCTTTTAAAGTTACTGCTATTGTGGCTCAGTCCTAGTTCTCTTACTCACATGTGAGGACTGTTTGCTTCTGATGACACAGTGGAGGACCTCTAATACAAAACAGAGAAATAGATTCTTTCATGTGGCTGCCTGACTCCAAACCCACCACTAAAGCTGTCTTTCAGCCAGTACTTCCAGTGAACAAATTAACTTGGGCTTGTACAAATAAACACACAAAGTTCAGAGCAGCTCTGGCGGTTAATATGAACCATTTGGAGAAGTTCTTATCAAAACAAAGCTGAAAAGTATCTTCCCAGCAAATGCTGACTAAGGTAGAATGATATCTCTTTGTAATTGCTTGTATTCTGGGCAAGGATAGGTGGTGGGATGGATTGTTGACAGTCAGATCTTAATCTGAAGCTCCATTTTTCAGCTCAGAATTTTATAATGTTTTATATGTGTTTTATATTTATATATGTTATATATACATATATATGTTTAATACTTATATTTTTGTACTTATTTAGATATAAAATTTTATAACGTTTTATAATACTTAAAAAATAATTTTACACCACAGCCAGGTTTAACACAGTTTGTAATATTTGATTTATTTAAAGATAGATATTTTTAAGATCTTAATTAAGTGAAAGACTACTGGAAAATTAATGTTTACCATGGGTTTAAAGTCCTTCCTGGGAATTAGCCATAGAATGTTGGTTTATTCCTCACATTAAACATAAGAAGTAGAAATCTTTTCTGATTCAGCATATAAACTGTCATAAGTAGGACCAACCAATCCAAACAGGGTTCTTTGCATTCTTTTGAGGAAAGGTGCACTGATGTGTGTGGAACTGGTAACTATTACATGATGTAATTTAAAGAGACTGGTTGACCTTGAATTTGAAGTGTCCCTTCTTCATGCAGTGTATACTGGAGGGATAGACAAATCCTTCTGGCTTTAGCTAATTAAGTAGTCAACTTGGTTTGAATAGGCCATTGAAATGAATTGAACAATTAAACCTTTCCCCCCTCTTTTTAATCTGCAACATGACTTTACTGAAAAACACATTCCAGAAAGAGTAAATCCCACTGCATTCTTCTTACTCCCTTTGCCTATGGCGAACAAGGTTGTGAAGCAGGGCTACTTGTTTACTTTCACATGTCCTGGGTTTGAAGCACTGGGCTAGACTGCTGTTGGTTATTCTTAACTTAAGACACCATATTACTCATTTTTGAGAATGAAACTGCAACACATACAAAATACTTATATTACAACAGTAATGAGAATTAATAACTTTAAAAATATATATTTTGAAAAAGAACAGAGAATTCGCAAACATAGTAAAGTAAAAAAGAGCATAATGTCACTGGTTACTTCAGGAGGCAATGACTGGACCTTTGTATTATTGCTAGAAAGCATCCTCTGGCAACTCTGCAAACATGAGATTTCTGCAATATTCATTTCTTGCAAGAAGAAAGAGTAGCATTCATGCCCTTCCAGACTATTCTTTCACTGGAGTTCCTGGAGAGCAAGCTAATGATGAAATACTTGCAAATTATAGTTTCTGACAGGGTGTTTGGAAGATTGAGGGTGCGTATAGCAGACAAAATAGCTGATAGAAGGTCAAATCATCTGCATCAAGGCAATGCTACTATAAATTTGGACATACGTAGCTTAAGAAGTACAAAATGAGTTAACTACACAACAGAATAAAACTTAGGTCCATTGACATTATTTTTCTGTCTTTAGCATGCAGTTCAAATGGTAGGACCTACTTGCCTGCCACAAATCTTTGCAAAGACCCGCTTGATCTTCCTGACCCCAGAGAGGGTAAATTAACCGTCTACTAAGGTTTGTCAGGACTGAGATACCACATTCCAATTTAATGTTATTCCAATGGGAATAAGTTCTGAAGACAGAGGTGTTTAGGGCAAAAATACAAATTCAACTTTACTCTACATACATGTCAATAAAGAAAAGTAGATCTACCAGAGGTGTAAGTTTCTTATAAATCTTTACAAGATGTGGTGAAGGCAGAGGAATGACTAAAAGCCGTACTTTATTCCTGACTATGTGTGCTCACTGTATGTCTCTGTGTCACAGCTTCTTGTCTTATGGCAAGGGAAAAAAAAAAAAATCTCTCCAGAGACCAAAAGAACAAGTGTTCTTCTTAGTGAATATCAAACTACTACTTTACATTGTCAATTAAAAAATAATATCATTTTGGAAATAACCACATTAAACAAATCAAGTCCACACTCAAATGAAACTTTTCAAAACATATGATATATAGATTTAAGCTGTTTAAGCAGTTTCTCTTAAATACTATTTGTATTGAGAACAATATTGAGTAATGGTTTACCCAGCCTATTCTTATATTTGCACTATCTATATCTCCCTCCCCTGAAAACACAAGTCCAGCCTTGTCTTTATCAAAAAATTTTGGTGTGATGCCCTGTTAAAAATAAAACCTAACTTCTCAATGACCCCAGAGTGCACGTTCTCTATCTGTCCTCTGCCCCACTTATGGGAAACATGTCTATTGAAGGAAACACTTGAATGTATTTAATTACCTGTTTAAATGCTATTAAAGTTTTGTTAATGCTAATCAAGTAACTAGACATGTGTATGAATATTAATGTTAATGGGAAACACCTTTTTCCATCTGCTATTGCAAAGGCTGCAGTGGTATACAGCCCTAGGAGCCTGATTCAGTGGACGTGAGCTGAGATTTTCAAATGGCCTGTAAATTAAGAATGGGCGGTCTCTGTAGTCCATAAAGCAAGTGCTTCCTGCGTTCAGTGTTATTAGAAACTATGTGAATCAACCTTCTTAGGCCCAAAATGGTGTGGACACGGTAAGGAAGCTCTCTCTATGGGATGCCCTAAGAACCATGATGGATTCACTTTGCAGGGGAGTCATGTACAGTTTTTGACTTTACTTCTTTATGTGCTCCAGACAGCTTTCTTCAGCTGATCCTGAAGCTTCAGCCTTGATTTTAATATGTTTCAGAACAACAAAAGCTTACCAAAAGACCAGCATAGAAGAGGCTTCGCTATGAGTCTGACATCAGAAGGCTTTCCAGGCTTAGTGAAATACAAACATGAAAGTTATGATACAGACCCTGCGGATTTACACTCAAGCCATTGCAAAATTATCTCTCAAGAGAGGAATTTATATAATTTCTCAGTAATATTTGGACTTTACTGCTGTCACAAGACCCTCAGTGAACTATGAAGGTGTCCTGTTGACACTAATATAGTCTGTCACCTCTCTGGTTTTGCGTGGAAGTAGTTTGAGTCTGTTGTGATGCTGTTCATTTCCATTAAAGTGAGATGGAAATTAGAAATGCACGAGGCTAACTAAGGATAACTATAAATGCTCATGATACTAACTTTCCACTTTATATATTTTAACTTCTTCAGATGGCAGCATTTCAAAATACCAGGGAAGAAATTCATGATAATATAACTTGGGAATGAATAAATTTCTAAGCCTAATGATCTTTTCTCTCATTGTACCCATTTGTAGGCTTTCCTTTCTTAAATGAAAAGCACAACCTTTTCAAAACCTCTCCCAATCATTTCCCTTCAAAATAAAGGAACCGCCACACACATCTGGTCTGACATACCAGATTCCAATTTAATGTCATTCAAATGGAGATAAGTGCTGAAGACAGAAGTGTTTAGAGCAAGAATACAAATTCAGCTTTACTATATATACATTCCACTTCTGTCTATAAAACCTGAAACACGTCATTTATTATAGCCCTTGACTATTCAGAATTAAGTGCCACCTTTATTTGAAATAGATTTAACCTCATTGAGAATAAACATTTCGGAAATTAGAGACTAATTTAGATCTTGCTTCACCATCCTGTTTATACATTTATTTAAACTGACTTTGCAGCTGAAGCAGTCTTATTCTTAATCAAGCAGGGGTTTACTGTGACATTGTTTCTGGCATTTGCTAATACTTGAGCCTTTGATGGGATGTTAAAGATTTTGAACAGAAAAAACACAGCACATTTGGTACAGAATTTTCTAATAAAAATATGCAATATCTCTTACTTTGGTGATTTGAAAATGATTAGAATATGCTCAGGAAAACCAAAAACTTTCACAGGTTCACTGCTTCCCTTGGAATTTTATCTATTATACTTGGTAGATGAGTGACCTTGTCTGAATGTCCTTCTAGGTTCCTGTAGAAAAGTGCTGAATGCAAACATAATACCATGTCTAGTTTCTTTCCATTCTGTCCATGAAAAGTGGGTATGAAGAAGTTCTGTTTGTTCTGACTAACACAATTTTCTTCAGTGGTAGCTAATTATCAAACCTAGGTTTGTTGGAAAGGAACACGTTTGTAAATTTGATATATTGTGTAATAAATGATATCTTATTTCTCCTCTTTTCTGGGATCAGTTTTGCTTATGATTCATAGTAAAGGAGAAATACAAAATTCCAAGAGGCATTTGAACTCAAGGCTTTAGGTTGCACTTCTCCCAGAAAGGTACTGCAGGCTAATGCAATACGGTGTTACCCGGTATTATGGTGTGCAGGCGCAGCCCTGATTTTCCTGACTCGTAGTCTGACACAGGCACAAATAACCCAAGGTGACAACATGCATGTGTGTGCACGTGTGCGTGGAAGTAAATAGTCTGTGTAGAACTCTGCTGAAATTTAAAGTTAGTGTTATGACTTATTAAGTAACACTTTCCAGACACAGACTTTTCAATTACCACAAACAGGCATTTTAAAGAAGCTGTTTGCACCGTTATTTTAATTCTTAGCTCAGATCTGCTTCTTTACAGAGCCTAAGACTGACAGAATGTGATTCAGATTTCTCATGGCAGTTTAGCTCTATGTGTAGGATTATCTTTGGCAAATGATTTGTGTCTCAGAAAAAAACAACGCCTAATCCAGACATCACAGAAGCCAATGAGAGTTTTATTGTATTTTTTCTTTTCTTTGGAGAACGAACTTTCCTGCTTTGTTGCAGGTTTACAGCACAAAAATGTTAATTTTGGTCAGAAACATACCAATATTCTGTGTGAACAGAAACAAGTGAGCTCCCAGGCACTAGTCTCTGGCCCAGACCCTTGGTTAGCTTTCACAGCGTATCCATTTAGACATTGCACTTCCATATAGTGTCTGAAATGACTAAGTCTGAACTAGGATTTTGCAAGAAAGCTATGTGAAAAACGAAGTGTACAGAAAAGTTTGTAAACATACACTGCCACTTGAAATTTCCTGATTCACTTTTGCTAAATATCCTCCATCAGCATTTCGTGTTTAAATCAGCTTCATGCGAGTGATCATGGAGGAAAGTCTTTTTTTCTTTTTTTAACACCCTGCAAGGCATTAAACCATTTTTTTAGGAAAAAGATGAATAAGTTTTGTTATTAAGATATCTTCGAACATTTCAAGAAACGGTGCTGAGAGCTGCAATGCCAGCTCAGTCAAAGCTCTGATATTTGCTGTTATCTCCATGCATGTTTACAGCAGCTGACATATGAAAAAGCTTGGAAATAATTTGCGCTTGCAGGCTATGAAACAAGCCCATTTTGGATCTGTATCTGGCTGTCAAGTCCCTTCATTGGGTTAATCTGACACAAAATGAAAGCACACAAATGAAAGTAAGTTTTGGCAAGCCCGAAAAGATTGGCACGCATCTGCAAGGCGAGTGATTAGCTTAGTGGTGTCCTTTCAAAAATCACCAAGGAACCCCTTCCCCCACCCGTACAGAAACTAGCCCTTTTTGTTCTTCAGATGTTTATTTATAGGATTATAATGGGGAAATGGAGGAGAGAGGGCTTGGGACTTTGATGATAGTGAAAGTCTATACACCCCAAAGGTGGCAAAGGAGATAAGCATTATAGGATTAAAAGGGTATGACAAATTTGTGTTTCAATTGGGACACAATTTCAGCCTGAGATTTCCCCTTGGCTGTCAAAGCAGAAGATTTAGCTAATATATTGTACAAAGAAAAAAAATCAGCAAATGTGGGAGGTTCTTTACAGACGTGTGATTGATTGTCTTTGGAAAACAAAGGAGGGAATCATGTGCTAGGCGGTGGTACTGCTCCTCTGCAAATGTCTTGGGGTCTCACGTCTTACGCTGTTGTTTACTTTTACACAGTGGCTCTCAGGCAAAGGTGTGCAGAACGATATATATCAAGAAGGAGATGAAAACATATTTGAGGGTTTGGCCTCAGAACCTGTACAAAGCTACTTGCTAGCAGTAAAATGTAGTTTCTGCTCAATATCTTGCTTACTGTTCGAAAAGAGCAGAGAAAGCAGAAGAGGAGGAGAAATGACAGCTGAAAACATATAGCTACTTAAAGACCAAGAAGTTAAAAAAAATGAAGGCTGAGATGATCAGCTTAGTAACATTGGTTATTCTCAAAGATTAGTCTTTCATTTTATGGCGACTATGAGTGGCCACTGGAGCAGTCAACGGTCACTGTTTCTTTAGAGCAAAACAACATCCTACTCCGAGTTATGGGCGCGGGACATCAGCCTCACTGGGACATTGCGTTGATGTCGCACATACTGCAGCAGAAAGCCGTTGAGCTGGAGCAGAGTTTGTGAACAAACCTGCCTGTGTTCAACAAGGTGAATTATTGCATATAACCTGTGACCAGGTTTAAAAAAAAAACAGGACACACAAGAAATACCTTGTATTATACGTCCCCTCTTCCCAATGTCTGCTAAGAAAGAAGGCACATATTATGGGTTGTATCAGTTGTCAATGGACTCAGTGGAGAGTGTACACTGAGTAGGGACCCACCTTACTGCTGACTTGAGCTTGGCTGGTTGCCCTTCAAGTATCACAGGCAGAGACAGCGGGAATAAGCAAGACAGCAGTGTAGATGCACTCTGCACCCTGAGGATGCTTGTCCAGCTTGCATGGAAATGCAGGCAGACAACTTCTGGAAGTTCTCTCCCAAGCTCTGGTTTTACAGCTGAGACCAGCATTTTTTGCCCCTTACACAATTTATGCTGTTAGCCACAAGAAAGGGGGAGACAGATTCTGGGGAACATCATGGCAAGCAACTAACGGTTAGTTAAAAATGAAAGTAGTAAGCAAACTCTTCTGTCTTACTCTGAAAAAAACCCATTCTGTTTTGTTCTGCATTGAAAAAAAATATTTCACATTGGTATTAAATTCTACAATTATTTTTCAGACTTTCTGTTTATGGGGTTAGTGGGAAAAGAAATAGGCTTAGTAGATTTTGTTTATTGGTCACCTATCCCACCTAAAAATTAAGTGAACTTTTATTTGAATAGATTTAGTTATCATAGTGTGTTCTCTCACCGCACTACTATAGAGTCCATTGCAGACCTTCTCCATTCTCTGGTTTATGTGACACAGTATTATTCTGCTTAGAAGGAGGTACTGCAGCTCCAGATTCGCTTGAAGATGGATTCCTGGTCATTGGATACAGTGCAGCTGAAACCGTGATCAGTAAAAGAAAATAACAATGTGTCCATTGTTACAGTGGTTACAGCACAAAACCATACCTAAAACATTAAATACAAATGAATGTACCTCCCTGAACACACTAGATAGAAATAATTGGACAGAGGTATTTCAGGAGACGTATGTTATTTTTTTATCAGCTCTTCCTTCAGATGTTTTTCTGCTTGCTTTTCTTTGTTCTCTGCACTGGGTATCTTGCTCTCGCTGCCTCCTGTTTCATTTCGCTTCCTTTTACTGGGTGAAATGGGGTGGGGAAAGCTGGGAGGATAAAATAAGCGGTTTTACTTTCCATGAGCATTGCTTTGTGTCTTGGCAGGGGGTCTCACTGGCTTTTTGCAGAGTTTTTAAGCTCCTCTTAATATTATCCTTTGGAGAGGAAGTGTGTGCATGGACTATTACAGACAACAACAAGGAAAAAAGCATTTCAAAACACTACATCCTGACTGTGAATTTCGCTTTGCCTACAAATGTTCTGTATGCAGCCTTCCTGAGGAGATTTAATAGTGCTGGATTGGGATTTCTTTGTTTTTGAGTAGAGTGAAATGTCTGGAATGGGAGCCCTAACACACTGTCGATATTTTCTGAAATTCCTATGCCTATGTGTCAATCAAGATTACTACTATTTTTGAGACTTTTATTATTAACACAGAGGCTGTCAGAACATATATCAGGCAGGGCTGTGAACATGTAAGTGAAAGAGAAATGGAGACAAGTAATGGCAGGCTAAGTCTATAACAAAAGGTGAACTGGTTGCTTCTAAAACCCTGAGAGAAGAACGTAACTTCCATCTTACGGTTTTAAAAACAGAAAAGCACACGCTTTACTTTCTCTGTTTTTAATGGAAAGATTGATATTCTGTTTTATAGTCAGTGATGATACAAAAAGCCTAAGTATTTTAAATGTCACTTTCTACAACATTTCCTAGAAAACTTGTTATCTTGGCTAATTTTGGAAATATTTTATAAAATTACCTATGGGGTTGGCAAACCTCAAGCACCAGGGAGTCAGGCTTGCTTTTTTATCAAAACAAGTGTTTTGAGGGTGTGTTCTGAAACCCCCTTTTGCCAGAAAAATGGTTTAGTGATCGCCAGGCTGATTACTGATTTTGGAACAGGAGCGTACAAATCACCCAGGCCCTATTCTGCACTTAGCAGAAGAGTTACTCAGAGACCCTGATCTGTAAGCTGAGTTGACATGGATGGCTCCATGTCAAAATTCAGTAACTAACTGGCTATAGTGTGCTTTCAGTTCTCAACCTTAGACAGCACCAAGAAGCTGTGTGCAGCTTTGCATGTGAATAGGATAAATAAATTAGTGCACTAAGGCATACCTGTCAGCTCTTGAAAGCTGTACTGTAAACAGAAGCGCTTGTCGAGGAAGAATACATTTTTAAATGCTCTTAGAAGTTGCTGGACTGGAAAGCCTTCACAGAGTAAGAGAATGGGGAGCCTTGGAGGAGTGTAACACAAACAGGTGTCACTTTCATGTGTCTTCAAATTCACACTTCAGTAACCTTGTTTTTCTGATAAGCTTGTGACCCTAATGCAAATAAAAAGCTAGGCTCAGAGTCAAATTCTTGACTAATGTCTTAGTTACAACAGTTAATTTTATCTTCTTCAGTGACAAAATAAATTAATATCTTTGAAACAAGTACATATTCAATCCAGCAATTTATTTTTTTGACTGACTCCGAAGCTAAATCTGACAACCTATATCAACTTACTGCTGGGGGAAGGGGGTGTTAAAAAAACAATCCCGTGAAGAAAAAATACAAAACCAGAAAACAAAACTGAAGCAACAGACACACACTGTTATTAACCCACCAAAAAATGGAGTTAAAATGACTTCACTATCTGCAACTATACACAGTCAAGGGATTTCAACAAATCAGCTACGGCTTTAGAGAGATGTCAACCTCTCTGTCAAACACCCTCTCATATTCCATCTACATTGACTTTGCTTTCTTGTCAAGGCTCTAACACTGTGACCTGCACAAAGGCAGCATGCATATGTATACAGGGCCTTCCTCTGTGCTGATATACAAGTTTTGCCAGCAGCATTTGCCCCAGGGCAAAGGACTCTTGTGAGGTCTCTGTCTCTGGAGAGCCTCTCCACTGGACACTTCCAGAAGCAAAACTTCACTTTCTCCTGGATGCCAGAGCAAAATGTAGCAGTGAAAGAAAGGAGCCTAGACAAATAAGTATGGCCTTAGGGTTTGAATGGACTGAGTCTCTGTCATCTATGTGCAATTTGTGCAGAGCCCTGTGGTTGTTCTTACAGCTCGGAGTCTTACACCAGCTGTATCAGGAATGAAGAAAAATATGTATGGCTTAGGGCAATATTTAGGGTATAGTGGAGAATGCCAATTTATACCTTGGACACCCTCCACTTTACCGGCACACCACCAAAACACCAATGATTTCCAACCACAAGGGTAGGAGGAGGGAAAAAAGTGACTTCAGATTCACTTTGTAGTCAATTTATTGAATGTCTCTTCTTCTAAGGAATACATAAACAAGGCTGGAATTAGGGCATTCATACTATGAGAGAAAAGACAGTCTAGGTGTAATCATCCCTGCAGAAATGGAATGGCAAAAAGACAGTTATTGTTGTTTTGATGCCCTTATTCTCTTCCTGGGCCTCCACTAGATTAACTAAAGCATGTTAGAGCACTTAAATTTACACTTACTGTCTCTGCTGCCTCAGGGCTGAATCCTTCTTCTGATGTACCTTCTCCTTCTTTTACCATAAGAATGTGCCGAATTCAACTAGCAAGAATGCGATACAAGTTTGCAAGTCATACAATAAGTGACAAAATGTTTTAAATTTGAATAGTATTTTGGACTCTGAAAGCAAGAGTTTCTTAGTGAAACTAATAGGATAACAGCAATTATTTTCATTTTTCTTCTATGTGGCAGAGAAAGAAGTTCACTAAAATGTGTGTCTGGAATATATACAAAGATTTTGCTATTGATTTTAACTTACCTGTTCATGTGGAATATGATGTAATACCCTTAAACAGGAAACATGAAATGAGTAATGCTAGAAATCTAGTTTAAAGAGGGCAAAATGTACCACTTCAGATTTTCTTCTTAATGTGTATCTGATTTGTATTGAAGTTAATACGAGACAATGTTTGCTGACCAGTGAACACGACTGTATGAAAATCTAATACTATGCAATGTCAGTTAATAAGATGGGAACATTGCATTGTGTTAGACTTTCTCCCAGGGGAAGTCACATCACATCTTATTAATGTCTAAGAGGACGTTGCACAACCATGCACCTGCACACTCTCTTCTATGCCTGGGCCTCACTTTGCCTCCCACAAACACGTTCCTTCAGACCAACCTGCTTGCACAATGTGTGCTATTTAGCACCAATTCAACCACCACAACAAGAAATCAGAAGTGTATGTAATTCGCTGAGTGCAGACTGCAAATAAAAGGGTCAGCCAGATTACACAAGAAATACAGTGTGGAGAGAACTACTTCAGAGGAAATCTCCTGTCTCAGACAGCAAGGAAACTTTGCCTACCAAAAATTTTATGTTCTCTGTACGTTATTAAGGCTTATTTATTATACTTTATGTCAAGTAAATACATTCCTTTTCCATCAGGACTATCTCATAGGAGACATTGCCGTCTGGATAGTGTTCCCTGATAGAGCAACATGTTTGATATTGACTAGCTCTGTATGTTGCAGACAGATAGTAAATACTATTAAAAGTGGAAAATGAGACCTCTTTTCACTCAGGAAGTCTCTAAACACATACACACACACAAAAAATATAACAAGTTCTTCTAAAGTTTCTATTCAAGGGATGTTTGATTTTCAAGTTCAATTTTTGGATTAGTTCATCCGTAGATCTCCTTGTGGCTTTGATTTGATGTGGCAAGAGCATGCCCCTGCTCTCTGGTCTGATGAGGGGTGTGGTGGAAAAATACTGACATCTGTCCTGTGGGCCTGGATCTGGAGACACTAAGGAGAAGGAAGAGAGAGGGGCGTGGTTTAGCTCATGTCAGGATCCAGAAATATAGGCACAGCACTGCATACAGGTATAGAATATTGGATTTGCAACTGCATTTTCTGGCATGTCCCTGTCTAATGCTCCTTTTCTCCGTCCTGTCTATTCTGGTTGTGAAGTTCATTTATTCAAAATTTTCTCTTTTTATACACACAGGTGAGTAACAGGCAAGAGGTTTTCAACCCTGATGCAACAGTGAGTGTCAGAGTTGTCAGCATAGAAATGCTGTGCATACATGCTGGCAGTTCCCATTTCTAGGTTAAAACAGTCATGCTAGAGCAGATGCCCCGGGAATCAGAGATTTCACATATATATATATATAGAGATTTTTTACCACTATTTCAGAAAGGAGATAGTTCTGGAAATTATTTTCAGGGAGATGTGTCCATACTTGGCTGCAGAGTAGAGATATACTCACTAAGCCCAAATGCCTCTATGGAAGGACCTCTCAGCAGACTCATCACGTATATACTGCTATTAGCGTGTGACCTGGTGGGAGACAATACACTGAGTGTACAGGACATAACTCTGAAAGTGTCAGAGTCTGGTCATCACATTTCATATTCACTGCTTCATGGAGAATATGAACATCTGTGTAATTTATTGCAACCTAAGTTTAGGACTTTAATCTTTTTAACACTAAAAAAGAAAAATCCCCTTTGACTGACTCCTTTTCTGTAAGAAGAAACTCCTTCCCAGGGGGAAATTTCGAATTCAGACTTCGTCTGGAGAAAATTTGTATCTCATAGTTGCAAGATTCTCAAACTAAAGCCTTGTAACAGTAAGTCTGTCAGGCCTTTAACTGCAAGCACACTGGTGCTGCCAAATGCATCTAACACACATTACTGCTTCCTGTGGCAGTAAAATTGATGTTTTAAATGAGTCTTACAACAGGATTTCTGTGCTAATTGCAGAAATAGATAACATGTGCCTTGAGCAGCCATTATTCATTTGACAGTAATTTTTCTTAAACTGTAAGTGGCATTTTGTTTCAATAGCGCTCGAGTGCCTGATATTCCCACAAGAAATGTTAAAACTCTTCCATTAAGGAAATCACTGGCTTGTGGATTCTGGCTTTTCGAATTGAAATTACCTGAGGTGGTGTGTGTTTGGCTTCTTTTAATCAACGGTTTTCATATGCAGAGGCAAATACCAGAACTTGCTTTCAGAGCCCATTTTTGTCCTTTCAGAGTATTTCCTATCCTATTAGCATATGATGTTATTTAGCCTGGAACAAGTATTTCAAGTATAGGAAGAAAAAACCTCCATGTTAACTTTTTAAAAAGTTAATTTTGTCAAACAAAGTTAGGTGATAACTTGATGAAAAATGAACATAAATGCTACTCTGCAGATGGCATGATTTTACTGAGCTGTTGGATCCCAGGAGTGGCAAGCCCCCTATCTTGGCTTCTCAAGGCTTCCTTAGCAGTAGGAGAACACTGTGTGGTGTGGGGTGCCACCTGAGCTCTCAAGAAGCAGCTCAGGTTTTCTGCCCTTGATTTCCAGGCTCATTGCCCAGAAGACACCTGCTAAACCAAAGTGATGCAGATCACATTGTTCATCCCCCATCCTTTCATCTCCTTTTGCTCCATCACTTGTGTGACTTGAGCTATTACTTCATATATGTTAAGAATATGAAATTTGGGTTCACTGTAGATCACTCACTCAGCTCAGGAGAGCTTGAGTTTTTACGCAATTAAGCAAGCAGATAGAACATTAAAAGCTTTAATGTGCACTAAAATCCAGCTAACAGAGAGGCTTTTTTTAAATTTGTCTCCCCAATAAAAAAAGGAGAGGACTTAACTTGAGAGAGGCATAGAACTGAGTACAAACTGTCAATGATTCTGTGAAATACTGAAATGCTTTTCTATCAAGAGCATGAGATGCGTGTAATAAAATTAATTTAAGATTAATCATAAATGACAGTTCAGTAGATTAGGAAAGAGAAAGCTTGAATAAGAAAGCACTACAGGGGAATTAAAAGTTACATAAAAGAAAAGGAATTTGAGATGGAAACCACTGTCTCTTCATAAAAAATGCTTTCTTGGTTGATCTGCTAGCCGATTTAAAATACACACTTATATTTACACTGGAACCATTGCTTAAGATGTCATAGGAAAAAAAATCATATGTACAATAATTAATGTCATTAACATGAAGAATTATTAAATTGTTTTCAATACAGATCTAGAGAGAAATTTAAATAGTTTAAAGTATTGAATAGTGAATAGTGAAATGATTCATTTCAGGGCTTCTGGAGAAAATGTTATTAATTGGAAATATAACCATAGGATTTCAGGTGGCAACATCCCCTGTATGAAATCAAGACTAATTAAATTATGATTACTTACAAGAACAACAAGTGATTAAAAATAGATTAATTTTTCTTTGCTACATCACCTCAAATAAAAGCTTCATGTTGGAACGTCTCTAGCAATGTCAGTTAATTTTTAGTATCAGAAGTTTGAAAAACAAACATGGTATGAAACCTCTGAAACAGGCTTTATCTTAAAGTAGTATTTCTATGAAAGAGAACTAGCTGAAAGGTCAGTGACAATTCCTTTGCCTGATTGATGTTGCCCAGATAAAATAATAAAAACTAATGACTGTGGCAAGAAATAAATATTTATACTTGATTTAGATGAGAATGAGTTGCTAAAGTCAAATTTATATAGATCCGTGCAAGGAAGATGAGGATAAAGAGAAAGGCAGGGAAACCTGAGGTAAAAGACTACCATCTTATACTCTAAAGTCTAAGCTTTCACATAATTGAAGACAAATTTAGAATATGTATCTCAAAAATCTCTGTAAAAGTAGGAAATTATGGGAAAATACATTTTAAAGCCTGATTTAGCAGATGAGCATTTAGATGTGTCCTGCATCTATTTAATCTGCCTGTTACAGTGACAC
Source organism: Himantopus leucocephalus (assembly GCA_003993805.1). Taxonomy (NCBI): domain Eukaryota; kingdom Metazoa; phylum Chordata; class Aves; order Charadriiformes; family Recurvirostridae; genus Himantopus; species Himantopus leucocephalus. Next base: position 62,912,205 of record RSEF01000031.1, read on the forward strand.
CTGGTAATTGAACCCAAAGTTCTCTGTGCAATATGCCATACAACAAGAATAGAAGGATGGTCCTTGTCCTAGAAAACTCATAACTGGAGCATAAAAAAGGAGATGCTCCAGGTTAACCATTCAAATGTATTATGCTAGACTGACAAAAAGATTAGGGCTGATTTAGTGTGAAGTCGTACAGTGAAGTTTTACACCACAATGTCTGCTGGAATCAACAGTCATGAAAGACTAGAATAGCTAGTATGGGAAAGGTTAGAAAACCTAGAAGTAGGTGTCTTTGGCAATACATCAAGGAAAACTATAAAATTAGCACAGCATTTGCTGAATGGAAATAAACATCTTTAAATTGGCCCCCTTCTGGAAGCCGTGTCCCTTCCTCTGGGCAACAGATGAAGGCTGTGCTTGAATTTGAACAAAATCCTATCCTGGTCTGTTTTTTGCCTCCAGGAAGCAAAAGAAAGGCCAATGGGAAAAAGCAAAGAAATATGGAATATCCTCCACAATAAATTCTGTGGAAAATTCTGAGAGAAATGCAAGTATTGCATTTGATGAGAAATATGAATGAGATCTTTTCCTGCTTTAGAAAGAATGAAGTTATTTTTTTTATCTGTCACTTAAAACCACATGGTTTGACAATGAGTGAGGCTCTTAAATTTAGGAAGTTGGAAATGCTTTTTATTAAAGAGTCCATGTCCTCAGAAAACAGACTTCCTGTAAGCCTTCAAAACATAGCTAAATCTCAATGTTTCATCAGTTGCTTGCTCCTGGCACAAAATGTGTGGATAATAACCTATATGAGGATAGGGTAATATTGAGCCAACAATGTATTTGTGGGATTTGCTCATATGCAATCTCAGAAGGATATTGTGTCCATCACACCTTTGTAATTTGACTCTGGTACTGATTGTGGGAGCACAGGTAGTCTGGGATGTTGGATGGAGAAAATCTCCAATTTATCCATAATGAGTGAATGCTGTTATAAATGCTGAAATATTGGGTAAAAGCATGTTACAATTTGGTTACGTTTTGCAGGCCTCCTTGACTTTCCTGGGACTACTTAGTTGTTTTGAGGGAGGCAGGCAAAGCAGCATAAAATTTGCACAGCTCCATAAAACTTAACAATAGTAAAGCCATGGAGTTGCTAAGCCTTGTCAAGCCTGATGAAGTTCTTAGATGGACTGAGAAAGAAAATGCCTAATCCAAGTTATATGACAGCAGAATAGATATCTAATTTTGATCTTGCATGTCATTGCACAAATACTGTGTGTGACTCACCTACTATCTATATGCTTTTGTTCTTCATCTGAGAGGCATTAGTAAGGATAGATACACTGATAAGTGGTGCTCAAATGTTGTGACAGTCTTATGACACACTGTCTAATACAGAATAATGGAATGTTCAAAACAAATCTAAACTTTACCATAACATGGAGATGATTTTCAAAATGTGTATTTACAGATACTAAATGCCATATAGTTCCATGAAAATGTCAGATTCATGATCAAAACCACTCTGAGATCAAAAAGAAATTAAAGGTAGGAAATCGTCAGGAAATAATTAAGTGAAACAGAGGACTTCATTTTGCCAGCTGTCTCTTCAATAATGTGCATAGTTCAGATCTCCTCATCTTAAAAACAAAGAAACAATAGAAGATACAGTAGAAATGGGGAAACTTCAGAAAGAGACAACAAGGAAGATCAAAGGTACCAAGCAGCTTCTGTGTTGGGTCTACCTGAGTAAACTAGGACTCTCCAACTGGGATTAGAAGGCTTTCAGGAGGCAAGTCCACAAATCACCATGTCATGGAGGAAGTAAATTGATTTTCTCACAATCTCCAGGATGTGTTAGTAGGAGGCTAGTTCAAAACAACCGAAGAAGGTGGCTCCTAATCAAATAGATAGCAAGCTGTGCTCTCTGCCAAAGTTTGTTGTGAGGGTTTAAAGTTCACAAGAAGAAATAAAAAGGCAGACTGGACAAGTTCTTGGAAAAGAAATCCATTTAATGACTTGGGATCCACATATGTTTACAAAATATAGGTACTCCTAATGACTCAGGCAGACTTCTGTGCTGAATATTGTTGAAGTTCAAAGCAAGATGCATTAGGAAGAAGAATCACATGGTTTGCCCTTTCTCATTCTTTTTAAACCATTTGCTCACAGATGCAGCTGTAGGCACAAAACTGGGCAATATGCACTTTTGAACTGACATAGTACAGCTGTTATATTATAAAACTACATCTAAAATTACTACAGATTAAATAACAATTGCATCATATGACTGAAAAGAGGTAATACGATTTTACATATCTGAAATGAACTTTGAAAAATTCAGTGCCTTGCTTCAGGACTATTGATTCATTCTTGTGCTTGTATTTCACTTAATTCAGTAAAGTAAACCCTAACACCAGCCATCAAATACTTCCATAGGACCCCAGGCCAAATGGTAATATTAGGAAAATATGTATGTGACACCACAGAGGAGTGCAAATAATTGTTGTATACTATTGAACTTTTTAATTTTCAGTTATTTTTTATGTAGGCAGGTGAACAATTATAAAGTTAAGCATGTTACTGAAGTTTTCCTTCCCTATGATAAAAATGCAGCAACTTGAAAAATCAAGTGGATGTTCATAAAGTGTTTGAGTCCTCAATTTTAATTGACAAATGGAACACTCATCAATACACTCTCCCTTAGTGGAACCTAAGAATACACATAATTATTTCACTCAGCTCCATAATGGCATTTGCTATAACTAACACAGCAATGATTTTTTGTTCTCTTCTATTTTTTGTTTATGAGTTCATATTTTTAAATCAATATTTTTTAAAAAGAGAAACTTTATAGCATCATTAAGTGCTTCTGTATTGACATATATATATATATGTTGCATTTCCAGCTATATTCTCCTTGATTTTTTTATTGTAGTATCCTGATAGACTCCCTTTTTGGAAACTGTATCATGTGGTTAACATGTTTTTGGTTGGTGTGTATTGCATGGATAACTCAAACATGTAAAACTTTTCTTATGCCTAATGTGTTGTCACTTTTTTCTCCCCCAAAATGAAACAGAGAGAGCTTGAACTTTGAAGCCCTATCTTTCAGATGTCCTGTGTGCTAAAAGCATATGTTGACATTAATTTTGATGGAATATGACTTCTGAACCCTCATCCTTGTATTATTCTTAGCAAAGCAGCTCCCACCTGCACTTTTTCAGAAAAGCATCAGCATGTGCACATTAAAGTTTTACATTGCTTTACTTCCCCTCTACACAGGGAGCCACTTTCCGAGCGGAGGTTAGGAATCTGTTTATGTATAATGTTGAATTCATCCCTCTGATTTATCCCCTTGGCCCCTAAAGTGAGAGAACATTCATTTTTAATGCAAAGAACCAGAGAATAGAGCATGGTAAGGGGATTTTTTTATGTGAAATTTTGAGTAAAAAAAAAAAGAACAAATAAATCTGTGTTATTCTGCCTTCAGATTTCTATGCCTTCAATTTTGAATCACTAAAAGTTAAAGAAGACTAATATTTACAATTCATTCTATCTTAGATCTAAAATGGGGAAATTTCCCCCTTCTGCAGTATTTCTCTAGCATTTCAGTTTACGTGTATTGATTTATACCAGTAGAACAACACTGAAATTTCTCATACACCAGACTCCTAAATATTTTTCCCCCTCATCACACAGATAGCAGACAACATTCAAGAAGCAGCAATGAAACTGATATTGAAGTCATCTAATAGAGCTAAAATACAAATCCTAGGGGAAGTTCACACTATGCGAAGCATTGGACACTGCCAGATGTTCAACATTTCTACTCCAGAGATCAAGACCAAAAACTGTGTTTGGGATCTCACCTCCTGTTCTTTGTTATGTAACTTATTCCTTCATTACAAGGTAGGTGTGAAACATGGTATCACTTCCACAGTACCTGCAGAGAGAAATCATATGTTAATCAGGCTATGACACAGAAGTCAAACTAATCAGAATGCCCTCTTGTTATTAAAATCATGGCATTTGATCATATATTTTGTTCAGCCTGGCATGCAGGAGTTGGTCGGTAAGACCAATTGTGCACACAGAATCTTATAATATTTTTGTCATTAATGTATTTAATTTAAGATTAATATTAAAAACTTAGCTGGCACAGTAAATCAGGTACAACTTGTATGGTGTAGTAATACATGAAATTAAAGTACCTCATAAAATTTGTTTTGTTATAATTATATCGTCTTTCTCCGTAATAATTTTTCTCACCTAATTGAGGTGAGGTGTCCCATTGTCTTCCAGCCAGCTGCTGTTTGTATTAATGGAAATACAGTTTGATTTAATGTTAAAACAGAAATGCCAGCAATTGAAATGAAGCAATTTCAGAACAATTAGTGCCACATCGTGAAACCTGAAACCTAAGAAATTATATGATTAGACATACTAAGTCAAAGCAATCAACAAGCTGGCTCAGTTTACGCTTAGACTAAAATTATTATTACGTGCTGATGAACAATTTCTCACACTAGCAGGTGAAGGACTTTCACAGAATCCTAGCGTTTGAGTACATTAAGATCCTAAGCTTTCTTATGTAAGAGTTAGGTGAGGTTAAAAAAAGAGTTTCTGTTAAGTAACTGTCCTCCAAACACCTGTTATTTAATGAGGCACATAGCATCAAGCTGTAATTTATATTCTTAAAGGATGAAGGGATTCTGGATTCTTCAATTAGCAAGTTATCAAAATGCAAAGTATTAGCTTTATAAGCAATTTGTGTTGCAATGAGCAGATGTAACACAGATGTGGGCTTTCTGCAAACTACTTTAGGAACGATCACCTTAATGGTTTTTAAGTCCTTTTGTAACATTGTTGGAAAACTATTATTATCTTTCACTTCCATCTATCTATCATTATCTTTCTCTTTAGTGAATTTCATTTAAATCTCACTAAGCTGGGGCCTGTTTTCAGAGCTGATTTATGATTGTACTCAACCGAACCAATCAGCAATTCACAGGTCAGTGCTTACCAGGGCTTGCACTGAAAGATCAGGAGAGCCGCCCCTGCTAGTGAACAAAAGAGTCATCTGCAGGGACTCCCCAGTAACGTTTCAAGTTAGGGAAATTGTCCTTATTATAATGCTATAAGAACTGTAATTAAAACTGGTGTTATGCCCTGAAAGTAATTCTGTAAAAGCTCTCAGGAAATATGCTTGGATTGTCACCCCATGGCATCATCAGAAGGTGAAATTAGGGATGTAATTCTGACACAGGCTTCAAATCCTCCCGGCTTTGTGTGGAAGGAGGTGAAAAATGACTATTTGTCATTTTTGCAAACCAGTGTTCTTTTGTTAAGATCCACTAAAATTACAAGATATTTTATTTTGTGTAGGTGGCAGACATCATTCCATGGAGTTTTCAAGTAGATTTCTCTGACAATTTTTGCTCTGGACATATTAATAAATAACTTTTCCCAGTCAATCTATGTATACGTACCCTTCTCCTAAACTGAAAGAATTTGTCTTGCTTTTTCCAAGTGTCCTCTGGGTCAAGGTCTTACTGCCTTGTCTTACTGTCTTGTTGGTTAGCCTCCTTTCTGATCAGGGTCAGATAACTGTCCAGGCCAGTGACAACACACCCAATAAAAGAAAGATAAAACTCTCTGAGACTCTCAGCAGTACTAGCCTTTCAAAAAAAAATTGCAGGTATCAAAAGAAAAAAAAGAATTCAAACAATTCATAATAAGAAGCAGGAAAAGTATGTCCTAAAAATACAATGAAACATTCTTCCTGGATTGACTCTTTAAATACAGGACAATTCAGAGAAATGTAGCTATGACAAATCTCAGGAAGACAAAATGCGGAGAAAACAGCTCTACATCAACACAAATATCTTTCTTTGATGTTAGGAGATGCAATCATAGAATCATAGAATCATAGAATTGTTAAGG
>RSEF01000031.1:62924712-62938775 GCA_003993805.1 Himantopus leucocephalus
TCACCTTGAGTACTGTGTGCAGTTCTGGGCCCCACAGTTTAAGCATGTGAAGGTCCTTGACTGTGTGCAGAGGAGGGCAACAAGGCTGGTGAAAGGGTTGGAAGGAATGTTCTATGAGGAGCATCTAGGGGCTTTGGGCTTGTCTAATGTGGAGAAAAAGAGGCTGAGGGGCAACCTCATTACTCTCTACAGCTTTCTGAGAAGAGGAAGCGGAAAAGTGGGTGCCGATCTGTTCTCCCTGGGATCCTGTGATAGGATGTGCGGGAATGGCTAAAAGCTGTGCCAGAGAAGGTTTAAACTGGACGTTAGAAAACATTTCTTTACCGAGAGGATGGTCAAATATTGAAACAGGCTTCCTAGAGAGGTGGTTGATGCTCCAAACCTGTCAGTGTTTAAAAGGCTTTAACAACATGCTTTTACTTTTTGTCAGCCCTGAAATGGTCAGGCAGTTGAACTAGATGATCATCATAGGTTCCTTTCAACTAAAACAGTCTATTCTATTCTATTCTATTCTATTCTATTCTATTCTATTCTATTCTATTCTCTATTCCATTCCATTCCATTCCATTCCATGCATGGACTAAAAAAAAATTATTCAACAGATGGGTATTGTATCTTTATGTTACTTTGTGCATTGCATGTTTAGCCTCTATGTGCAATATGCTGTTGCTGGAGCTTGTAATTGCCTGTAAGACTGATGGTATATTGTTCTACCTAATGAAATGTAAAATTGGCTTTTGAAATAAACAAAAGAAAAAAGTTAAATCATAAAAAAGAAGGATGTTGACTGTAGGCCTTTGTATTTCATGAGAGAAGTGTACCCTTCATGATGACTTCTTTCATTACAAGAGTTACCTGGTGGCAACTTCAGTAGTAACTTCAGTATCCAGAGACTTTTGAGGTACAAACACAAAAGAGGAAAAAACAAATTCTCTAAACTGAAACTTTCTCAAACTAGTCTCTCTTATTGATGTCTTTATCTAATAGTGAGGATAAACGTTTCTGTCATGAAAGTTTCAAGACTTTTTCACTGAACAACTTCAGCTGAAAAACTTTCGAAGTTCAGCTTGTATTGCCTAGAGTAAAATCACCAAAATCACATAAACAAACATATTTAGGATCAAAAAAATTCAGCTAGTTTAAATCAGCTAGTGCCCATGACAAGTTTTCATTAACTAAAGATGAGGCTGCACACATGGATGTTATACAAGTGTTACTTCTACCTTTAGCTTCCACTTCCTCCTTCAGGTTGAGACCTTAGTTCACAGGCTAAGACTGAAGTATTATATATCCTATTTTATAAATGAAACACTTCAGCAAAGCAATAGAAAGGCTTCAACACTGAAGACATAGAATTAGCTGTTTAATAAATGCCACTTAGATTCAAAGAACACCACCTCATTTTTTCTCCCACCTCTGTTACTGACATTATTTTTCTGCCTTCCTAGTAGCTTTCTAAATACTTTTAAAACAAAAATCTTTTGTTCCTGAATATGTGGGTAAGGACAGATAAGGGCTGCAGAATTTGCAGCAGTGTTCAGACACCTAAATCCTTTCATTTTGATGCCTCAGAGCCAAAGAAAATCCCACCAGATGTCTGTCTGTACCATTAGGTGTGTAAACAATATTGAAAGGCAGACCCCAAGAGACCAACTAGGCATTCTTTCAGAGCTTCTTTACGCGCAGAAATATCATGAGATTAATCTGTAAGATTCAATTCGTGGGCAGCTTAAACGAACCCATTTTGTCATGCAATGAGTTGCTGCATTTCACCAGGCAGACAATAATAGAATCTGAAGTCGCGTTCCAGCTCTGGCTTGCAACCATGTGAACAAATCCAGACAAGGCAGATAAATGAGCAGGAGTAAGAAAGCAGTTAAAACTGCATGATAAATTAATAAGATTGCTCATCCTGTAATTCAAGAGTTTATCACATAAGTACTACCTGTACTTATACACCTTCATAAATACATGTCTCTCTTCCATGCCCCTGTGTATTGACTTTATGCCAACCAACATTTCTCAGCTTAAGTTTCAGCTAAGTTGTGAAGTGGATGTTAATCAGAACTGTTTGCTTATGTATTTTTCAGCATTTTCACCTATGCTGATTGCTTTTTCTTACATGTTTTAACTGACCATGTTCTTCCCATGAAGGGGTTGTGCATGCCATACAGTAACTTATGTTGTGCCTTTAGGCAGCATAATCGTACAGGTAAAAGCAAAATTATTTAGTAGGACTCTGTTGAATTGGATTTCTTCAGCTTTGGAGAAATAAAACTCCACTGTTCTAGTGCTACTGACGGGTGGCTTCTCAAAAAAAAAAAACCCACACTAAAACCAAAACCCCAAAAACAGACAAAAAAACCCCGACAAATCATTCTTAATCAGCTTATTAAGCCTAATTTAAGTTTTCTTTTCTATCAGATGAAGAGGATAGAATTTTCTTAGAAACTAGCTACAGGAAGATAGAAATTCTTTACTTATTTTAGTCATTCTCAGCTTGACTTACTAAATTTGAGGGAAGGGTTGCAGGATGACTGGAAAATACTTTGTATTTGACCAGATATGAAAACATAACTGAAGTGTTGGTTTGATTCATAGAATCATAGAATGGTTTAGTTTGGAAGGGACCTTGAAGATCATCAAGTTCCAACCCCCCTGCTATTGGCAAGGACACCTCCGACTAGACCAGGTTGCTCAAAGCCCCAGCCAGCCTGCCTTGAACACTTCCAACAATGGGGCCTCCACGACTTCCCTGGGCAACCTGTTCCAGTGCCTCACTACCCTCAGAGTGAAAAATTTCTTCTTAATATCTAATCTAAATCTGCCCTCTTCCAGTTTGAAGCCATTACCCCTCATCCTACCACTACATGCCCTTGAAAAATGTCCCTCTCCAGCTTTCTTGTAGGCGCTCTTCAGATACTGAAAAGCTGCTATAAGGGCTCCCTGGAGTCTTCTCTTCTCCAGGCTGAACAACCCCAGCTCTCTCAGCCTGTCCTCATAGGAGAGGTGCTCCAGCCCTCTGATCATCTTCATGGCCCTCCTCTGGACCCGCTCCAACAGGTCCATGCCCTTCGTATGTTGGGGGCTCCAGAGCTGGACACAATATTCCAGGTGGGGTCTCACGAGAGTGGAGTAGAGTGGCAGAGTCACCTCCCTCAACCTGCTGGTCATGTTTCTTTTGATGCAGCTCAGGATGAGGTTGGCCTTCTGGGCTGCAAGTGTACATTGCCAGCTCATGTTGGGCTTCTCATCTACCAACACCGCCAAGTCCTTCTCCTCAGGGCTGTTCTCAATCCATTCTCGGCCCAGCCTGTATTTGTGATGGGGATTGCCCCGACCCGTGTGCAGGACCTTGCACTTGGCATTTTCAAAGTTCATGAGGTTTGCATAGGCCCACCTCTTCAGCCTGTCCGGGTCCTTCTGGATGACAACCCTTCCCTCCAGCATGTCAACCATTCCACAAAGCTTGGTGTCATCAGCAAACTTGCTGAGGGTGCCCTCCACCCCAACATCCGTGTCACCAACAAAGATGTTAAACAGCACCGGTCCCAGTACCGACCCCGGAGGAACACCACTTGTCACTGCTTGCCACTTGGACATTCAGCCGTTGACTGCAACTCTTTGAGTGTGACCGGCCAGCCAGTTCATTATCCACCGAGTGGTCCATTGGTCAAATGCATGTCTGTCCAATTTAGAGACCAGGATGCCATGTGGAACGGTGTCAAATGCTTTGCACAAGTCCAGGTAGATGACATCTGTTGATCTTCCCTTATCCACTAACACTGTAACACTGGTGTAGAAGGCCACCAAATTTGTCAGGCACGATTTGCCTTTAGTGAAACCATGTTGTCTCTCACCAATCACCTCCTTATTTTCCATGTGCTTTAGCAGAGTTTCCAGGAGGATCTGCTCCATGATCTTGCCGAACACAGAGGTGAGACTGACTGGTCTGTAGTTCCCTGGTTCTTCTTTTTTACCCTTTTTAAAAAAGGCATTATGTTTCCCCTTTTCCAGTGAGTGGGAACTTCACCGGACTGTCACAGCTTCTCAAATATGATGGATAGTAGCTTGGCAACTTCATCTGCCAGTTCCCTCAGGACCCGCGGATGAAACTCATCAGGTCCTATTGACTTGTGCACCTTCAGGTTCCTCAGATGGTCTTAAACCTGGTCTTCTCCTACAGTGGGCCGTACCTCATTTTCACAGTCCTTGCCTTTGCTTTCTGCAACTCGGGCAGTGTGGTTAGAGGCCTTCTCAAGGAAGGCTGAGGCAAAGAAGTCATTGAGTATCTCAGCCTTCTCCATGTTCCGAGTGACCAGGTCTCCTGTTTCCTTCCTGAGTGGGTCCACATTTTCCCTAGTCTTCGTTTTGTCACTCATTTACCTATAGAAGGCTTTCTTGTTACCCCTGACACCCCTGGCCAGATTTACCTCTATCTGGGCTTTAGCTTGCCTAACCTGATCCCTGGCTGCTCAAGCAGTTTCTCTATATACCTTCCAGGCTACCTGCCCTTGTTTCCACCTTCTGTAGGCTTCTTTTTTCTGTTTGAGATTGTCCAGGTATTCATCCACACATGCTTCCTGCTGTTTTTTTGCCTGACTTCTCCTTCATTGGAATGCATCACTCCTGAGCTTGGAGAAGGTGGTTCTTGAATATTATCCAGCTTTCTTGGGCCACTCTTCCTTCCAGGGCTTTATCTCACTGTATTCCAGCAAGCAGATCCCTGAAAAGGCTAAAATCTGCTGTTCTGAAGTCCAGGGAAGCAAACTTACTATGCTCCCTCCTCGCCGCCCTAAGGATCTGAAACTCCACTATCTCATGGTCACTGCAGCCAAGGCTGCGTGAGCGTGACATTCCCCACCAGCTCCTCCTTGTTGGTGAGAACAAGGTCCAGCATGGCACCTCTCCTGGTTGATTCCTCTATAACTTGGAGAAGGAAGTTACTGTCAAGGTATTCCAGTAAGCACCTGGATTGCTTATCCCCTGTTGTGTTGTCCTTCCAAAAGATATTGAGCTAGTTGAAGTCCCCCATGAGGACCAGGGCTTGCAAATGTGAGTCTGTCTATCTGCCTATAGAAGGCCTTGTCCACTCGGTCTTCCTTTCAACTTACTGCATGCAAAGTCATATATTAAATGTTTAGATAATTCTTTCAGATAAATGCATTGCACAAGAGGGAGTAGAAAAATGTGTTGTGAGGACAGTGTATGTCTCATCTGACTGAGAAGATCTGTATGATGCTAAAAGACATCCAATCCTTCCTAAGCAGTATTATGCTGCAGCTTTATGCTTAGAAGCAATTTTTTATTAAGATGATTAATGTTTAATTTTCATTCACATATTTGCTATGTAAAATCCTCTGACACTTATTTTCCTTACAGCAGATCATTACTTTCTCCATTCTTGGAATAGAACTAAAAAACCCTTTGGTGGAACCTTTAGTGGAATGAGTGATTATTTTTAATACTTCTAAGAAAGGTCTTCAATCAAAAGTTTCTACTTACCCTATAATCCATTTCAGGCACCAACAGAAGTTAAAAACAAAGCAGCTTTTTGTGCTTCAAACCATCAGGCTTTATTATGATCACTGAGAGGAGAAACAATACTGCAATATTCTTAATGAATTTTACTGTTCTCCATTAGATACATTATTTAACATTAAATGGTAAGAAGTGATGAACAGTGCGTGGCTAGAAACAATGAAGCACAGCCTGAGGCATTCTCTAGTCTCTGAAGCTCTGTGGATACCTAGATTTTATTTCTTTTTTCTAAGTGACAAAATCACTTCATTTGGCAAGCCAGACAGCATTTCAGGGTTCATTACAACCTCAAATTGCTTCCACTGATGGTGATCTAGTAGATTTCACTAGTCTCCCTTCATTCTATATTATGGTGGAGTTATGGGGTTGGTCTTCATTCCAAAGGAATACTTTTCATTTTAGAATAAAACTCCTAATGCCAACGTTATTCTTAATGAGCCACTGCACATCAGTTTATTTTCCAGTAATAGAATCAGAAATTCCTTTCTGGCCAGCTGCAGTGTAAATGGACCAGACCTTTGAGAATTATAATGAAAAATAAAGTCATCACCAATTCCACGTGTAAGTCACAGAAGACCGAGTACTTTTTCCATGCCTTGCCCTGCCCTCCCTTGCCCTCCCTTCCCTTCCCTTCCCTTCCCTCTCTGATGTCCATGTTGAGGACTGCTAGCTTCTAGCAATATCTCAGCTATGGATTCCAGATGGAAAATGTACTTCAATTTTTCCTCCGGCATATAGAGGCTCTTAAAAAACACTAGCTTTCCATGTAGGTCAGCCTAGTAAAATCTACTCTTGAATAACCTTATGGCTGTTTCTTCAATGCCTAACTGTGAATGCCAATAGTTTATGATTATGTTTCACTGCTGCCAGATGAAAAATGGAAACAGTATGGGGAGGGGGTGAAGAACACAATGAAAGCTCAGAAAAATATAAACGGTATCAGTGTGGATACTATTGTCATTTGTTTCTGAGGGACGTGATAAGTGCAGATAGGTCTGAACTCTTTCAAACCACAAAAACATCTTTCTTTTGTAAAGATTTGTAAGTTCAAGCCATTTTTTTAATCTGCCTCCAGAACACACCTCTTGAAACAATCCCTTTAAAGATCTCAACAATTGGCCTTTAAAGGGGATACAATATAGCTGCTTGAAAGGCTGTTCGTGAAATATGTTACTATTCAAATTCATTTGTAAGTATATAGAAGAATTGTAAACCATACCAAAAAAAATCAAACACAAATAAAAGCCTAACCATATCTGTATGTAATTACAAAGGAGACTTGGTTCCAGAATATAGGCCTGAACTCACTTGGAACATAAAGGATCTGAAGCATACATCAAAACATGGATCATGATCTGGCAGAACTCAAAGAATCAAAGTTGCACGAGACAAACAGAGTTTTGAATTTAATTCCAAATGAAAGAGTCCAGAATGTCTGCATATTGTTTTCCATTAAATAAAAAGAGTAGCACATTTTTCAGAGTAATCAAAATGTCTATTTCTTCCAGGAAATTGTTAACTACTGTATGTGAACACACACACACTCATAGGCAAACTGTTAAACATATGGGCACCCAAACACCCACACTTACTGATTTGCAGACAGTCATTCCCACACTGTTAACTCACCATCTCACTTTAAGCAGGGGCTTACACAACTTTTGTAAATAATTTGAAGAAGGGATTCTCCAGCAAAGAGACTGCATCATTTGTATGGGCATACTCCCTACATACATGTATATCTGAACTAAACTTATAGCAACCTAACTTCTCTTTCTATAACTTGACTGGTGCAAACGGTGTAATACACATTAAAAACATACAATCAACCATTCTGAGAAGAAAAATTCGTAATGATAGCCCACAATGCAGACTCATAAATTAACCATGTGAATCAATTCAGTGCCAGTAATACCCCCTATCCAATTTTCATATCAACACTTTAACATGTATGAATTATTAATTTTATTGGAACCAGGTGACAAAATAATTCATATTTACAGGTGAAATTATCATTATTTTTTGGTTCCGAAAAAATTGTTAAATATGTGAAAATTTAGCAATAGAGCAGGCGGGTACATTTCTCTCTATTTGTCCCAGAAAATTAATACCAGGAGAGACCTTTAGTTGTGGAAGACTTTTAAACTACAGAATTATTTTAAGACAGGAATAGAAATAAACATTAGATTACAGTGGGTGGTCTGTCATACTGAATTTCAAGCTGAAATAAACTCATAGAAGATTTAAAAGCTCTTTTCCTTGAACTGATGGATGAAGAATGCCACCCTGCGCCCAAGTCTTCCTGAACGCTTGGAGGAAATAAAATGGAAGGACAAGCTTCTTATTTACCATCTTTTCTGAATCCCCAGCACACACACACACAAAGTTGCAGCTTGCACTACAGTGTGCCTACTGTAATATTCAGACTCCTTTTGGTTTTTTTTCCTGTATAACCTGTTTAATAAAAAGAGGTGCTACAATCACCCAATTGATAAAGGTAGTTTTTAGTCCCATTGCATTCATATCGTAAATTACATATAAAACATATTGCTTATAAACTATATTGCATATAAACATATATATAAACCCTATAAACCATTCCCTTGGTATACAATGTAGCATTTTAAATTTTATTTCAATGATGTGGAGTGGCTAAGTTTTCACTTCAGAGTTCAGCTTCCTTCTTTCCACACAGATGTTATGTGAAGTCCGTATGTAACCCTGGGTGAACTATCAATAAAATGGTGTAGCACGAAAGGTGCTACGAACAATGCATGCCTCTAAACATTCATATCTTAGCAATTATCAACATCTACAACATGCTTTACAAAACTGAAAAAAAAAAATTAATCATAATTAACAAATTATATAGTTTCAAATGAAGCAACAATACTATATATAACCTGGAAAACACAGCACCAAGGTCACAATGCTGGTATGGTCACAATGCTACATGCCATTATTATGTAGGCATTAGTGCTACTTCTCTTCCAGTGCAGTCTGTAAGTTTCCTAGTCTTCCCTACCTTCTCTGTACATGTAGTAGTAGATGCCTTGACAATAGTAGTTGGCCTGTTACCCAGGGCTCCCTGAGGAGATTCATAAGCAATGTCCATGCCAGGAGTTTCCATCCAACTGGGAACCAAAAAATAAAAAATATCATAAAACCTAGCTTACAACATCTTTTTTCAAGGGTGTTCCAAAAAGTAAACTATGGAGTTAAGACAATTAATATGACACCTAAATTTTGAGTCTTTCTGAAACAAATGATCAGACGATTACAATGAATTTAGAAAGCACAGCTGCCCTCTGTAAAGAAATTCACAAGAAACAGCGGATCACAGAGGAATCCATTCAGTGCGGATATCACAGAAAATGAACTGAATTGCTAGATGAGTTATTGAGAAAAAGAGTAAGTTTGAACAGGTTATCTTATTGTGTCTGTTTCCCTCTCTTGCGTTTCTGTTTTGGGTTTTTTTAGCAAGAACTGAGGCTTAGCTATGGGTCACCTTGGATGGTTACCAAGAAGATATATCTCATCTCTAAAAACCACATAATACTCTAACCAGTCAGTGCCAAGGCGATTGACAGCACTGTTTCATCTGTTAGAGAAACAATAGGAGTCCCTATACAAAAAATAATAATAAAACAGATAACAAATCAGTGTTTGATCCCGAAATATCAACAAGATCTAGAGAGGCAATGGATATAAAAAGTTCTATCCCTTTCTTCGACAACTGCAATATCATTTCCATTATTTCTCCAGGCTCCCATTCTGAATTCAAAGCAATTTATCTGAAGTTCAGACACTGTCAGTGTGATTTAGTTTCAGTTTTATGGCAACTGCAGGTCTCTAATAAGTATGCTCCTTTCATTGATTTTGTTCCCCTTCAGCTGCTGCTGTAAATGTAATTGAAATTTTTGGTTTTTTCCCCGACCTAACTTTTTTTTTACTGATGGAAGAGCAATCAAAACAGTGTCCTGCGAGTTTTATATACCTTATTAATCAGAAATATAGTTTCTCCTAGAAATGGACTTCCATAATATCCATTATGACATTCATATTAAAAGATCATCTAATTTTGCATATACAATTTTACATATTTTCAGTATGTCATGAGTAAGTAGCCTAACAAACATACAGAATCTTTTTTTTATTTATGCACACATAATTGGCCATCTACTACTACATAATGTTGCCATCTACTTATTTAATCTGTCACTGTTAATTTAACTAATAATTTCACAAGTATCTCAAACTGGTATATTAGCAGTATAACACCGTTTTCTGCCATCTTTCTATATAGGCTTGTTGATGTACAGGTGTGTCTATGCTTTGTCCATCAGTGTACAAGACAGCGTATGGTATAAGACCCATACTGCTTTCCCACCTATAGATGGTAAGAGAATGAAATATCTTCCCTAAAGAGAGATTAAATGTAAGAAATGAATTACACATTTAGTTCTGAAAATGGTCAGGCCACTCTTATTTCCAGAGAAGCTGATCACAGGCCGTTTCCTGGGAAAGGTTTTGTGTTCAACGCTGGCAAGCCTCTCAGGGTGCTTGGTGACACACATGCTCTAACGGGACATCACTGTCACAGGGAGGGATGTTGGATGGGGTGGAAAGGTGATCTTGCGTTGAGCTAGAACTGTTCCTACAAACAAGTTTAAAAACTAGACTCAAATATATCTCAAATGCAAATTAAATGGAAATCCAGTGCACAAAGCAGAGTCACTGGTTGAGATGTTTGTAGTGGCAACTTGTTTGGCTTCATTAAGGACACAGCTACAGGTTTTGTGCGTGTGATGCTCCAATACAAGATATGCGTAATGCAAGAAATAGGAGTCTGAAATAATAAAGTTATCTTGCACTTATATGCAGGCAGTCTTCAGTTACACAGCAATCATAACACTGATGAATTAAAATAACTGTGAAGGTTGCAGAATGAAGAAACCTGTAGTCAGAATAATGAAACAGTAAAGAAATTCAAAGTATTTCTTTTCCCTGCCTGGTTCATCTCTGTCCCGTTGTTATCCTCTTCATCCTGAGTTGAATGTGGCTGAGCTAGCACAAAATGTAGCCAAGGCTCCACACAACATTGCGGACTGCAGTCTGCACTCAGGTTCATTGGAAGTACCCAACCAAACTCTCAAAGGATCAATTAATAAAGCAACAAAGAGAAGTAAGCTTTGTCTATGCCGACTTTCTGCAAACATTGTGGATTTTGATGTATCAAACATCTTTATTGCCCTTCCAGGGAGAAACCATTTTCTTTATGGTTAATTGTACCTGAGAAGATCAGCAAGGAAAACATTATGTGGGTCTGAGTGCCAAGTATAAGCAAAAGGTGCTCTCTTCTCAGCCACAAATCAAGGTTTCACAGAGAATGATCCAGAGCACAAGCAGCAGTGGTGTTGATGAATTTTTTTTAATCCATTTTAGCATTTGAGTAGACACTCAGACCCCTTCGACAAAAAGGTCCAACGTGCAGAGGATTCTTAGCAAGTGCCTTGCATTGTCATGTCCACATGATAATGTGGACCTGTCCTGATGGCAGACATGAACTTCGGACAGACAAAGAGGAGCCTGGGCTCCTTGGTATTAGACTGTTGGCGAGGTGACCAAAGGAAGCACCCCTAGTTGCCAGCATGGGGCAGCAGGGGGAATGCATTCCCTTTAGTACAGAGGAGCACTGAGTCCTGCTGCGAGACTTTGGGTAGTCCAGTCTACATTACTCAAAAACTAACTAAAACCCAGTATTGTGCTGTAACATTGTTTTGCATTCTCTACGCTACTGTCTATTATGCACATCGGGCACTGCTATTACACAACAGAATTACTCGAGCAAGTAACTCAGTATAATAGTGTGATAAATGGAGGGGCATGGTAGTACAGTTCTGTGAAATACAGAGAAACAAAAATTACTCCTAAAAAAATCTTAGAAAAGCTCTGAACAACCTCTGCAAAATGATAAAATATAGTCTTCTAATACTCATACATTGCTCCTGTTTCTAAATTAGCAGTGGGTGTGAGGGTTTGCGTTTTTTTCCACCAATAGTGGTTTAGTATATTGATTTCAGTCTGTCCCGCTTTGGGTGCTGCAGTTAATTAGAGACCTCACGGTGTGAGGACGTAACTCTGGTGCTTCAGTCTCTGCTTCCCAGGGAGAGGCAGTTATCCTTGACACAGGGCAGCTGACAATCCTGTCTGTTATTAGCCAAGCCCCAGACATCTGTGGTTTCAAAATCATAATCCTTGGATGCATGTAATCAAAGTGATAGCATACGGAGTTGCAGTGCCAGCTACATTTCATTTCCACAATAGCTGTCAAGCCCCCTGCAAAAATGAAAGTATTATGAACAAGTAAATAATCACCTCAAAATGTGTTTGGGAAACAAAATTTATCCAGCAAATATTTTAACGCAGATTAGCTAATGGTCCCTTTGGTGTGGATCTTTCCTATAATGGTTATTAATTCTTTTTGATGTCTCCTTTCCAACCCTGATGAGAAAAAGCCAGTGAATCAGTGGATTAGAGTCTGAGAGAACCAGTGACTGGAGATAATCACTTTCAGAGCACACACAATAGGGGCTGTGGTTTCCTCCAGCAGTGGCAAGCGAGCGTGATCCTCTTCCTCTTCGGTCTGCCTTTTGTTCACATCTCTCTTTCTCATTTTCCTTCCTTAATCTCAGAATAATATCCTGTCTTGTCTGCTGCCCTGAAGGTTTGCTTAATATAGTCATAAAAAGCTGCCAATGTATTTTAAAAAGTCAGAATAATAAATGTTTAAAGCCATGCTGGAGAGAAAGCTGTAAACAGTCCGCACTGATATTTATTTAAACCTCTGCATTTAGTTTAAAGGTGAAATGAAATAAGATTCTAAAAACACGCTCTAACCAAGTACACATATGCAGGTCCCGATCCTGCATGGCGACCAGTGTTGTCTGACAGCAGCCCTGTTTCCTAGGCATTGAAATACAGCTTGTTTAACGTTTTGTACGACTGGGCTCTTTGATACCAACCCACTAAGGGGTAAACTTGTCTAAGGAGTAAATCTGGTGCAGGATGGTTCACTGCAGTAACACACAACAGTAATTCAGCCTCCCAGACTGCAGGGAGGATGCATGGAAAGCAGACAGTATCATCCGCAGAGCTCACATCTCCAGTGCAGAGGGTCAAAGGAATGCAGATAAAGCTAGATAATTTGAATCTGCTGGCCCTCAGCAAAAGAAAGGATATTTCTTCTGTTGGAAAGGAACATCTACAGAGAAAAAAACCACCATCATTTACAGTGAATTTCTACCTCACAAGAAACCCCTGCCCTGACATCTTTTTTCTCAAAGTAGCAGACCCTGCAAACCTGCAAACATCTCGTTTATGTGCATCACTAGCACAGTACCAGCCTCCAGGAGAGACAGCAAGGCAAAAGCATAGGAAAACTCAGACTGCTGTGAAAACAGAAATGGAGGCAAAATGAGATGCATGTTTCACATGTTTTTAGGTTTGTCCCCTTTTTTTTTTCATTAGCTGTCCAGCTCAGCTGACATACAATACAAACTACTCATTCCAAATAAAAGAAAACATAAAATACAGAAATAAAGGAGTACCTCTTTCCTGGGGTGCTCTGAAAACCACCTGACCCATAAGGACAAAGGAGGAGAGGGCTTTAAAAACCAGCACTATCTGTGCCTGCCAAAAAAGTACCCGCAGCACTCAGATCAATACAACAACAAGCAGACATACTGCCTGGCAGATCCTTCCACAATGCTCTATGTAATGAAATGATATCTTTCAGTATTTCTTAGAAGTTTGGAAGACACCAGAAGCAAAAGTTTCTTTATCAAAATAAAAACAAGGTGTGAAACATATCTTGCCTCACAGTTCAATATGAAAACAATGAACAATTTGCACTGCCTTCATTTTAGGTTTCATTCTATTAAGTTTGTACTGTATCAATATAACTTTATAATCTTAGTGTGATGCTAGCTGTTAGGGTATCTGTAATGCTAATTAAATGCCACAGGCAGTAGTGGGTTCAGTATACCACAAAATGCTGCACTTTCATATCAAATTAGTGTCTTAATATCTGATTCCCACTGTACTTAATGTATATGCTTAGCAGTTCCTTGCTGGAAACAAATTGGTTCATCAATTAATTATCTTCACTAATTCAGTGAAAAGATTAAGTAGAAATCTCATTTAGTGAACAGTAATAACTTCAAAGGTATAGATCCAGCTAGTCTTCTAACTCATCTGAGGTATATTTAGGTAAAGATAAAAACAGCAAAGATCTCATAAAGCAACTTCTTTACACAATTAAATAAAAAAGACACAAACAATCCAGCTTTTTCTGGAAATACATCCTAATATATGCCCTAATTATACTCAGCTGTAACTAATGGTAAGTTTATGGACATAAATGAAAGAGCAACAGAAGTGCAAAATTTGTGAAAATATTTTTTAATATAAAACCATCTACCCTGCCCTGGTGAGACCCCACCTGGAGTACTGTGTCCAGC
>RSEF01000031.1:62939775-62952614 GCA_003993805.1 Himantopus leucocephalus
TTTTGTGTGAGGTGTCCGTCTGGGTGCCCACAGCTTTCTTAGCTTAGCTTTCTTATTTGAAATAGCATTTTGTACAGAATCGAATATTACGAAGATACGTTAAAGGAAGTTTTTAATAGAAACAAATAAATCAACAAAGGATTTGACATTTGCAAATTGAGATGTTTCAGTGAAGTTTGCTGGACAAACGTGAAGTATTTGTGTCTATCTTTTAGATATCAGCTTACATTTCCCTGAGTTTCTGCAATGCCTTACAGGATTTGTAGCCCAGACTAGGAGGTTGGCTCCTAGAAGAGAATGATGACATAGACACACGTGTTAAACCTACCATAACACTGCAGGAGTATTCAGTACTATTGATGTTCAATTGATTTTCCTTGAAATTAAATAATAAATTCAGTTTGCCTAATGATTATTCGCCTGAGGATCCTGCAGAAGCGAATATACAGCCTGCGCACATCACAGCTCCAAGTAAGATACCGCATAAAGAAAATACCTTGTTCTGGGTCATCTCACTATTCTGTAAAGTTAAAAGGATTTCAGCACTCAGTTATAGGGGCAGCAATAAAGCTGGAAATCTAAATGTAGCTTAGCATAGAAATTAAAGAAAGTAATCTCTGTCTTCTATTTATTTATATGTCACAAAAATTACTAGATATATCTTATATGCAGTTTTTTTTCAGGTAGCAGCCAAGTTCGACCAATGTAGAAACCCTAACTACCAGTATTTTTGCACTGAATTATCTCAGTACAGAATTAAACATGGAGGGGAGAGACATGGCTCTGAAGCTTTTTCATGAAACCACATGGATGTCTTTTTGACAGTACTGACATTAGCAGCAGTCACTTGACATTTTCCTGTAATGTACTGCTCTCTCCAGTAAGCCCAGAACAGAGCATCCATACAGTACGGGAAATCTGTTGGAGGTTGGGGGTGAGGAAGGGGGAAAAAGAAGGCCAGGCAGTTGGGTATACTTGCATCCAGAATTGGTGGCAAAATTAATGTTAACAAATTATGGCCCTGGTAGTGGACATCGGGAGGCTGCCATCATTGCTCGTCATATGGCTGCTCTCAGTAGTTAGATTTCAATCTGAAATAGTAGCATTTCGCTCCCTGTTGTTTTAAATGGGAAAGTGACTGTGTAGTTATGGAAAACTACTTTCAGAGCTATTCTCAGACTTCAGACACAAAAGATTACTTGAAAAAGAAAAACACATGTAAGCAATGCCTTTATAAGTACATCTGAAGCCTACTCATAGAGTGGGCTCAAGATCACAAAGAAAGGATTTAAAAATTATCCTAATGCGGTGTTAAATCTTTTGAAATGCAAAACTAGGACCGGACTTTTAAATAGGATGAAGATGGATGCCTGCTGAGAAAGTTTATGTGTAAATAAGATTCAGGCATCAGGTGCTGTTGAAAACCCAGTTAAGTAACAGTACAAATGTCTAAGCATTCAAATGACTTTAAAAATTTGGCTCCATGTGTATATCCTTCTAAAATCACTAAAAGTGAATCACATGAGCCCGGACTGGTCCCTGAACAAAGAGTTCAATTATATTATTAACAGTCCTGAAGCTCCATTCTTCTTTTCTTCATGAAGATGCTAACACCTTGTCAACTACCTTACCCCTTTAGCTCTTATTGTGACACACACTGAGCGTGTAGGGCAGTGGTTTAAGCCACTTATTTGGTACCCAGTGTACCAAAAAGGATTTCAGCACAAAGGCCAGTGGGTAGCTTTCATTTTTACATTTTAGTTGATGCCAAAAGAATCACATTTCCCTTCAAAAAGCATTTTCATTTGGGGAATTTGAGAGAGATCCTTTACTGCCCTGTGGCTTAGTGTACCTGGACGGTCCCACCGCATGGGCACTAAGGCTCTGAATCTTGTATATTAATAACTCTATGTCATGGCCTTTACTCATGTGAGTAGCTCCCCTGAGTGCAGTGGGACAGCGTTTTGTACACAGCAAGAAGCATGTTGCAGAGGTAATGATGGCCAAAGTTTTGACAGAATGGAAAAGTGGTCAGGTCCCCACAGTATACGGATGTATTGTACAATAATACCATATTTTTACAGAGCTCACAGAGTGGAAAGGGAAAAAGTGACATCTGAGGATTTCTGCCATCCTAGAACCAACTTTATTGCTACATTGATAGCTCTCCATGATGCTTCATTAGTTAGTGCAAATGGAATAACATGATGTAGCTGCTGTCTCTCTATTACTGTTAGCACAGCTCAGAAAAGGTTAAATGGGCAACTGCCACACTATGTGTCTCTGTCTCCCAAGAGAAAACTTAAGACACAGGAGCATGGAAAGCACTTAATCTCCCTTTCTGCTTTTCTCTTTCTCTTTATACACAGACTTCACATCTGTTCCAAAATACGCATGACAGCTGTATAGATATACTGTTCCCTAGCAATAATCTTCCACTTTCTCAGGACAAGCTCCAATATTTCATGTCACTCTGTAAACAGCATTAAAAAAATTATGAAAGCAACTTTTGTTCCATTAGCCTTTTTATCTATTTATGACCACCTCTTCCCCCCCTGCCCCGAATTCTAACCTAAATCATGATTTACACAGCAAAGTTCAAGTTTTGCACAGAAAAGAATTAGAGAAAATTTGAACTAGCTTATTTTTGTATATTTAAAAGGAAATGTGGACAGCTAAGATATTTTGTCTCATCTTCTACAGAAAATGAAACCAAAATTAGAAACTGCTTGAGAACTGAAAGATATTTCTAAGAGGTAGCATTAAGCTTTTTAAAGCTTGGTTAATCTCTCTTTTACAGTAACACATAAAGTACATAACAGTAGTCCTCCTGTACTCTTTCACAGTAGTTGTAGTAAATAATAGCCGTATCTATAAGGTTTATTAGTTCTGGCACTAATAGTCAATTAGTGCATGGGAGAAACTCCCGTGTGCTAGGTACTATACAAAGGGGACACCAAAGATTTCTGTTTTCTAAGTAAACAAAGTTCATTCAAACCTTTTCTGGTTTATCCTTCAAAAATTTCTAATCTCATAAACCAGTTTAAACCAAGCTTAGAAAGTTAAGATATCAAGTTCTTGCAAATTTCATGAAGTGTTAAAGAAAAAGCAAGAAGGAACTGCAGTGTTTCTTTTCAGCCATACGTGCTTATGTACATGTTTCGTGTTCAAAGAAGGCACAGCAGGTATATTAGCCCATTCATGGCATGGTGTATGTACTTATGTACACATGCGTATATGCAAAACATACAGTCACAAATCCAAGGTAGTATCCTCTGACTCACCAAACCCAAATATAGAGCTGTGGAATGTGAAGAACATGCCAATACCTGTGCAAATCACAATTTTTGGAGCTGAAATACCATTATTTGAGGGTTATGGTGCGTCTTTGCATCATCTGTGCAGCAGAAGATTTTTTTCTAGGAAAAAAAACCAACGTTCTAGGAGTAAATAATAGGTAGAAACTGTGGCACGAGAATGTAATCATGTCATTCTTCAAGATACACTCAGGGGCTAGATGCCAGTTCTAAATGTGCCTTACATGACGGCAGGTCATCAACAGTACTTTAAACACTTTTTAAAAGACATACTTTTTTCATATTGCTACAAATACAACCTGGTAAATGCTTCAGCGGCAAATGTGCAGTTTTTCATCCTTTGTGGGGATGAAGGTTATAGACTTTGGCAGCAGCAGAGTTATAGCATCACCTGTCATGACAATATCTTTCTTTCATCCTAGTTTTAAAGTCAAGTCTTTAATAAGTTAGAAGCTCTACCTTGAGCATAAAGGCTGAATAATTCTTTTTCTAGTAAAGTTAAAATACAAATAAAATGTTGCATCATCAATAATTGTTGGTTGATGCTTAAAGCTCTGTCAGACATAAAAAGATCTTTAACCTTTTCAGTATTTCTTGATGACTAAATTCTGAGCCGTGAACTGAAGCAGCCACAACATTTAGAGTCCCTAAATGCTAGTCAAAGACTGATGGGGATTGAAAGAGTTACCATAAAAATAGAAATAAAAAATTTCGACATTCTCTCACTTTACAAGAGTGTGCTTTGACAGGTAGGAGCAACCCACTTGAAAGAGATCTGTGCATGAGAAACTGGGAACCAAATGATCAAGCGACTCTCCCCCAATATGTGTAGAGGTACTGATAAGCTGTGTATCCCTTCTTTTAATTTCCTTCAGCTTTCTCATATTCCTTTGCTAGTCCCTTTCTCTTCTTCTGTTCTGCCTTTTCTGTTTATTTTTTCATAGTACTTATTAATGCAGTGCCATTTCAGAAATGTCAGTTTTAGACCTTGCTACAGGTGACCTTAACTCTGATTCTGTCACTGAAGAGTACAGTGAAGCTTCGGTTATAGTCTTAGAGCGTTGCTTATATGTTGTGACATTTTGGCGAAGTGCTAAATTGGTAAAGGTATGTGCGTGTCTGCATCGAGAAGTTTGTTTAAAATGATTGAAAGGAAAACAAAGACACAAGTGAAAAAATGTGTGTGGATTATTTTGCATTATTTTGCAGTTACCTACTTTATTTCTATGATTATCACATGATGTGGCCTTCAGTGAGATGCAATAGGTCATCCTCCAGAAGCAAAGATCAAGTAGAGATGGAGGTACGAAGGACTAAGTGCTTTTCTGACTTTGTTGTGGGGATGGACAGGCTGCATTAGCCTCTGGGGGACAATGCCTGAAAGTCACTCAATCAACTGACTTTCAGTGAGGAGAAACAGTATCACATGCAAAGAAAGAGAAAATTTCCCCTCTGTCATTAAAGAAGGTAGTTACCAGCTCAAAACCAACAGACTAGATGTGATGTCATCCTGTGGAAAATCTCCTTACCATGGAGGAGAAATGGAAAATCAGAAACAGTCTTGCATCTGCTCAAGAAAGGAGATACAAGGGAAGATTCAAATACATAGAGAGCAGATTGGGCGAAACAGAACAACCTGGACTGAAACAAATCTTTTGGTTACTGGAACAAATCCCCTGGGAACAAAATCTGAACACATCTGACTTGGAACTCTGAACATTAACCTTCTTTGGCCTTCATTAAGGCTTCAGAACAGCAGAAGCTGGACTGAGATACAAGTCTGTGCTACTGGAACATGGTGTTGGATCAGAAATGCTTAACAAGAGCAGACAGGTGTAGTCTTCTGGTGACAGATTTGTGGATTTTGAGTTTTTTTCCTGGGGGTCCAGGACCTAAAGATGCAAACATTATTCATTTAGTAAATATGGTATCTTAGCTTAGGTATTAAGTTCCTTACATAGGAAAACTGAAGCAATATAGTATAATCCTCATATTCTCATAACTACAAGAACTAATATACAGTAATTCAAACAAGCAAAGTCAAAGAATGAAACAGACATGCTAAGAGAGATACATTTTTCTCTGTACAGCTTGCATTCTTAGTGCTGAAACTCTTTTCTGCTTGAACAATAATTTCCTGTTTCACTGTTATGTTACGTTAGTATAACAGTTGCATTGGCAAACTCTCTCAATATGCTGAATTGCACTGTGACTTTGTAGGTAAAACTATAATTTACTCATTAGAGGAAACAAGATTTCCTCATTAGAGGACAACAAGAAAGCAGATATTTAACAAGACAGACTGAACTTTCCTTTTAAGGAACTCTTGCATTTGTTTTCAGTGTATTGTGATAAACAGGTTCTCTTCAACTACCTGTTTTCTGACTTCATGATATAAATTAAAACATTTGGAGGGTTTCTTTTCTATGTTTTATTATATTTTTCAATCAATATATCAAATATCTTCTTTTAAAAACAGTTCTTTAGACTGCTTTAAAAAATCTGATTTTAACTTTAATTTATCTGTCTGTCATTATATCCTTTCTCCACACTAGAAAAATAGTGGGAATAAAGGAAAAATATAATAAAAGTAGAAGAAAAATGCTTTCTCAGGATTTTAATGTTTTCCTAACAGGAAAGGAGACAAGTATCAAAAACACACACACAAAAAATCTAATCTCAAATTATTGACTTAATCTTCTCTTTTTTAATAGGTAAACATCAACTTTACCTAGAAATTGTTGTTATGTAACTGAAAGAATAAGGGAAACAAAACCAGAAAGAGGCAAATAGGATTTCTAAAAATAAAAAATAACCATACAAAATGCAAGATCAGTATTGAAATGAGAATNTTTTTTTTTTTTTTTTCCCAAAAGAAGCTGAAGAAAAACTAAAGATTTTGCATGCGGAACCTGGAATGAGACCCCGCCACACTTTTTTTGTGGGGAACAAACAACTCATACACCACTTTGTGTATTAATGTGTATTAATTTCCAGTCCAGACTTCTCAAAGGAGTTTTGCACCAAACTTATTTTGAAACTGAATTTTCTCTGTAGTAAACTGAGGTTGCCTCTTTCAAGCTAAAGGCAATTTCCTGAGTTAGGCCAGCCATACTTTTGGCAAAAATTTGATGTAATAAACACATTTACATCCAGCTTTCTTTCTGAGAAGAAGGGATTACAAGTGTCTTGTGTGCAAAGGTGGCTCCAGTTTGGATCATTACATTCAGGCAGATGTCAATTCAGAACCAATCCCTTTCTAGTGCTGCTAATGAACCATGTAATATAATACTTTACTTGTTCTTAGAATATCAAGTGTGAAACAGAAGTTTGAAAGATAACATTAGGAGAGCAGATACTGTTTTCTGTGAAAAGTAATCTGGTGAAGATACTTTTTTCTTTATAGCTTGTGTTTATTTGTGTTAGTAAGTAGATTCAGATGCCTGTATATGCTCTGCTGATATTCCTTTCCCATGTGAAACAAAAAAGACCAGGTCATGGCATTGCTACTGTTTACCCACCCCTACATGGAAATTCCTTTGTTTTTGTTTGAATTTAAAAAATTACATTACAGTCCACAGCTGAAAACTCTGTGCTCCTTGTTGAAATTTGTTTTATTTTACTGATGCTTTTCTTTTACTTTAAGCTTTTCCTTTCACAATGTCAAAAAAAGCTCTCTTAACTTAGGGAAGAATGTATTAAAAATATCCACTTTATTTATTTATCACAATAACCTGGAGTATTTTTCAGGCAAACAAAATAATAAACTTCACAAAACCAGCAAGGCAAGTTTATGAGATTTCAGTCTAACTTTTAGAGAGCTACTGGATACTGTAGATGCTTCCATGACTTGTGGTACACAAGAAAAATAAATGAAGATGTTTAATTTCATCTGGATCTCTAGAAGCAAACAGTGAGGGACAGTTGACTATCCAGCCAACTTAATGCTGTTTTATTTGTATAAAGACCAAAAAGAATTGCAAACTACAAGAAGAGAGAAAGGAGATAGGCGCCTGTTGATCATATTGAAATAGATCAAAATGAGTGTTTGGATCTGTAAATTCAAACTGTTTGCTCCACCTAAAAAGAAAATTAACTCACTCGTGTAACCTGAAATAAGAAAATAATTTTATTTTAAAAGCTAAGGATTCAATTTTGATCTCACTGGAGACAAAAGATGCTAATTGTTTCTATGCAACATTTTTTAACACACATAAATGTGAAAGGGCAGGCCCATCTTGCAAGCACTATGAGATCAACAGAAACAAATAAAACTGAAGAAACACATCTTCAGGTATCAGAAAAATAAGGGTAATAACTTATAAGTTGCATCATGTACATATGATACAAATATCAGGCTGTTGTAATTCATTAAAAATGCTGTGCTCTGCAGAGTTTTGTGGATGGAAGGGTCTTCCTGGAAGTCCTGAAAGATGTGGATATTGAAGACAGACTTAATAAGAAATTGGTGTTGTGTTAGGAGAGTGGAAATGCCATTCCTGGTAGGGGAACAGCGTGGGAGAAAGTCAGGAAATACGTTTGTGGGAGGACGATGCAAAGGAAGCAGGAGGGCAAGCAGAGGTGACTTTTTTATTTTTTTTCCATTGGATTCCCCGGGAGAAGCATCTGGACTGAGCCCCCCCACGTAAGTATGCTTTTGTGTGGGTGATGGTGGGTTTGTGTGCTTCCTGCAGCCGCAGTTCAAGCAGGGTATGCAGAATCCTACTGCTCCAGGGCAGTGGTTGGGAAGCAGGAGGAACTGGGGTATGCAGAATAAAGCACAGCTGTCCAGGAAATTTGGTTATAAGAGACCATCCACTTTCCCAGAAGAAACTTTCCTGCTCTGTGAGGTGAACCCCCAGTGCCTCTGCTGCTGCTCGGGGCGCAAAGGCACCCTCCTGCCATAGTCCTGAGAGTCCATGTGGCCCAGTTTTCTTATGGAAAAGTGGCTTGCTGGTTAATCACACTCCTATCTCTGTTTTGTATTCATTAGATGCTCCAGCTTACTAACAAGGCAGAATAAACATTAGTATGATTTATAGCACAGCATTTACAAAAATGTATGATAATGCCTATGTGAAGTAGGACATAAATCTGAACAAATAGAAGTATACTATATATTGACAATTGAGGTAGGTTAGTAATAATGGACAAATTCTACTTTCTCTATTGTCAACCATCTCACCACAGTCCCAGGTTCCCAAAGTAGGTGATTTGGTGTTTATTTCAGTAATGTTCCTATGAATTTATATTCTTATTAATTTCAGAGTTGATGAGAGGCTAAGCCTATTTTCCTCACATTGCAAAGCCATCTGTTCTTGCAAGTACTATTGAGTTATGTGCACAGGTAGCATACATTTCAAAAGGCAGTTTGTTGTAAAAAGAATTACATCTACAGGGTTCAAAATTACAGATTTTCTTGAGCCAATAACCTGAAATATATCACTAGTGGCCTGGTAGGAGCAATGCTATCAGTACTTGCAAATGTGCTTGCCCCATGCTGTCCAGGGTTGTTACGGATTGTGGGATATCCTGACATTTCTAGAGGGCACAGAGGAATGGTATTTCCTCAGTTCATGGGGTAAAAGATGGGAGATGACATAAACGTATAACATGAAGCATAAGTTTCAAAGTGAAGGCAGATGGGAGGTGTTAGAAATAGGTAGAAAAATAAGGGCTGGAATATGATACAGAAGGGTTGGGGTGGAGAAAAGCAATTGAAGGGAAGAACAGAGACAGAAAGATTTATGGCACCAGTTGTGCACAGTAAGGGTGGCTGTGGGGAAAGAAGAAATCTATTACTAGCCCTTGGATCTCAGCACTTTTTACTGAACTGTAATTCAGATTAACCCTTGTCTAAGCTGTAGGTATCTGTGGATGACAGGGACTGCAAAGGTACGGACCCTGGTATGGTCATTTTTTTCACTGTGGTCCCAGCTGGGATGCTCCTATAGAGTAAGTCTTTATATACTTCTCCAATAACTCAAAGAAAATACATCAGTGCTCTTCATGTTATGATTAACGTGTCAAAAGTTCAGTTCCCAGCATTGATACCTATGCACAACCAAATGACTGTAGAAGGAGAATAATCAGTACAGGGATAGATATCAGTTTCTCTCTCTCTTTTTTTTTCTTTTTTCTTTTTTTTTAAAGCTCAATTATTAAACAAAAAATCTATAAGCTGAGAAATAATGTATAAAACAACAAAAAATACTTTCATGAGGCCATTTTAATGATAGTGGTGCAATGAAGTACCTCTATGAGAGTGGCTTTAAAAGACAACCAGAGGATGATTTTTTATAAATATGGGAATGACCAAAGGGTTTGGGCTATGCAGTCTGTTTGGCTTCCTGGGAAGTAACTTAGCACGTTCATCTATAAATGTTCTATATCATCTATTAATGCATCTTCATGCCTCTAAGCCACTTCTGATCTTCTGTCTGTCATGCAATGGAAAACAGTTATTTCAATTAACCCATATGCTGAGAATTCAAGAGAATAAATATATGGATACTCCATCCTGCAAACTTGCTTTATCCCAGTGTTCTCAAATACACCTTTAAAGCAAACCATGTTTAATTTGCACTTTTGACAAGCCTCTTGCTATTAATTAAAGTCTGATTCTTCAAATATGCAAGAATAAAACTGTTAACTGTGTTGACATGAATATTTTTGGTTGCAGCAGGGAGTTGAGAGACTAAGTGNAAAAAAAAAAAAAAAAAAGAAAGAAAATGCAGAGTGAGTTCCATGGGAATTTAAAAGGTTTCTGGGCTACTTATGTGCAAATGAACACATTTAATTGTAAGGTGTCCTCAGTGATAAATGGTAACAAATATATGCTTGAATAAATTCTCCATTATAAAATGAGAAATTATGTCATGACTTTGCCCTTTTCATTGCTCCTTGAGAAAGGTGAATGTCTCTAAAAAATTTATACCACCAGAGCTTCAGATCTTTTGCACTGCTAATGAACTGAGTAACTGAGAAAACAGCACCTCTGCAATTAAAATAAATGCAAAAGCTTGGCTTCCTGGCAAAAAAAAAAAAGATAACAATGAGGGAAACTTTCTAAATTATTAACGTAATACCTAAGTAAACTTCCTAAAACATCTATTTTCTAAGTAATTCAGTCCTGAAAAGAAGCAGTCATCACTGCTAAAAAGTATATTAAAAATGAACATAACTTTTTTCTCTGTGGATATCAGATATGAACCATGCACTTAGACTGCCTCTCACTGTACCTCTATGAGTACACTCAGTGGATGCCCTTATTTAGTCCAGAAAAAACAGCTGAAAAACCCAGTCCCAGCTCAAAAATGCAACCTATTGCAAACTTAGGATTTGTTAGCTCAAAATATCAAAAGATACCACAAGCTATAAGGTACTACTGAGAGACAGCAAGGCAGTGTATTGTCAGTGTCTTAACCTGTGCAATAGCAGGAACTTTGCCGTATGAAAACACCTGCATTCTTCTGCTAAGGGTATGGTTGCAACTGTGATGGTCTCTGGATACCAGAACGGTTAGATTTGTGGGATAAAGTAGTATGTTTTATTAGCCCAGATGTCACAGTTGAAGAATTTCTAGGTTCCCAGTCCTTTTAACACATTTGTAAAGATGATAATCCTAGAAACAGAACCATGCCCTGAACAGGAGGAAATAAAAGAGCAAAAAAAGCACAGCAGTCTCTCACCGTCTCTCTGAGAGCAACTCCTTGCTGTTCCCATGCCAGGAAAACCACCTGAGAATGTAGGATGTATCTATGTGGCCAAGAGGCTCCCCTTGACATTTCCATCTCTAGCATCACAAGGCAGTATGTTGAAAAATAGTTATACCATAGAGAGCAAGCCCTTTGTATTATTGTCCAACTCCTTTCAACTTTTGTGCCTTTTCAATCAATGGTGCAACTCGCTCATGTGGCAAATAGCAGTCATCCCAGATCAAAGGACATTTATCTGGAAATGTCGTCGTTTCAATGGTAGTGCAAAATAAACTTCAGCCAATATTCCATTGTTCAGAAAAGTTACCATGTCTGTTTGTCTATTTATTGTAGTGCTGGGAAATGGGAAACTATGTACTGTGAATACTGGCTGTTTATCCTCATTCACACATGTTCTGTTTTGCACTGGTGTATGTAGAAAAAAGGGTCACTGGAAAGATCATTCTTATGATAAAGACTGGGTCCAAATGAAGATATTTCCAGGAAAAAAAAAAGTTCATTTGATACAATATCATTTCCTGCAGTGCTGTATGTGGAGTAGACTCTCAAACCTCAAAGTAATGTTTATCAGTGATTTGCCCATTGTAAATTTTTTGCCGCCCCCAGCATATAAAATGCTGTGATGGTGTCCTTAATCTGAGGATATTAAACTGTAAGATGCATCTACAAGAATAGTTTGCAGAACTCCTTGTATGACTACAGCAGGTTTATTCCCAGAATACATATTGCAGATAATCTTTAAATTTGCTGAAAGTGCTTGACTATGGAATATAATAAAAATCAATTGCAGAAAAGGAAATCAGCTGCAGCATTGCATAAAAAGACTCTTGCTTTGGAAAGCCAAGATTTTATTGTCTTGCTGTAGGCAAGGGATAATGTTGGCAATGGTAAATTCTGTGTTGCAGTAAGTTATACTGTTCTGCATAAATAGATCCAAACAGTGATGTCTCTGACTAGATCATATTAGTTGAGGTAAATCACAAAAAACTCTTCTAAAAAAAGGTTTGAATAGGCCATGCAAAATTAATATTAAATTTCCTGTCGTCTACCTCATTACCTTGTTAGATGACTTGTATTAAAAGCAGTGAAGCAAAGAATCAGTAACCTGGGCCTTTGCCATTTCTGCAGTGCTGCAGATACACATATCACACAATTTATACAGAAATTATGTACATTGAGTATGCTTTCCTAGAATATAAGTGCATCAGACTAGAAATTATGACTTTATTATGACACTTCAAGGTTCTGCTTTTTGAAATTAGCCCCAAAAACCATTGTTATTAACATGCAGGACTGGTGGTTATCACAAGCACTATTCTTGTTTGTACATTATCCTTAGGTAATGCTGTATGTCTATATTTATACAGTATATCTACATAAACTTGTGAATACTTGAACTGCTATTCACAAAGACATGGAAACTGTATGTGACTATATCTGAACATATAGAAATAATTACTGCTTTCTGGTGGGCTTTTTTAGAACAAAAACATTAAAAACCTGTCCCCTAGAGGTTATCCAGTTTAAAAAAAATATTATAAGGCAAAGTATTTTGTTGGTCTTGTTAAAAATGATATTGCTGGAAAGTACAGTCTTTTGCTAACAGTATAATTCAAACCCAGCTTTGGCAAACCACAGTCTTACTGAGCAACCTCATTAGAATTATGGGAAATTGTGAATTATGGCTTGTACACCAGAGGAGGTAAATGCACCATGAGACACTGGTGCAAGGTTTTTATAGATTTGTGGTGATTTAAGACGAATTGACCACTGGGGACATGGGGCACCCCAGATGGGACCAACA
>RSEF01000031.1:62959313-62970227 GCA_003993805.1 Himantopus leucocephalus
TGCATCCAGAGGAGGGCAACAAAGCTGGTGAAAGGGCTGGAAGAAAAGTCCTATGAGAAGCAGCTAAGGGTCAGTCCAGTTTGGAGAAAAGGAGGCTGAGAGGTGACCTCATTGATCTCCACAGCTCCCTGAGGAGGGGAAGTGTAGAGGGAGGTGCTGATCTATTCTCCCTGGGATTCTGTGACAGGACATGTGGGAATGGTTCAAAGCTGTGCCAGGGGAGGTTTAGACTGGACATTAGGAAGCATTTCTTTACCAAGAGGGTGGTGAAAAGTTGGAACAAGCTTCCTAGAGAGGTAGTAAATGCCTCAAGTGTGTCAGTGTTTAAAAGACATTTGGACAATGACCTTAACAACATGCTTCAACTTGGTCAGCCCTGAATTGGTCAGGCAGTTGGACTAGATGATCATTGTAGGTCCCTTCCAACAGATATATTCTATTCTGTTCTGTTTTATTTATTCTATTCTATTCTAGACATGAAGTCATCTACTTTTTGGGAGCGAGAGAAGAGGAGAGGAAGTATCTGTTCTGTTCTGTATATACTGTCTTCCTTTTCTATCCACTCCCCCCCCTCTTTTTTTTCCTAACCTAAGAAGGATGCAAATTCAGCAAACTGCAAGGCTGGGATTAGCTTTGATCTTAGGCTATTCAAATAGGCTTTTAATTAAGTAAAAGTAGCTCAGTATAGCTGAGAATTCAGTTCACTACATATCTCAATAATAATCATGTGATGATACTGCACTACTGACCCCATGGGAGAAAATTTCTTTGCAGTAAATTTCTTAAGTGTTTGATCTTCACAGGATACTGTCACATACAGTGGGTCCAATTACTTCATTCTACATGCTGAATATTTCCTATGCTTTTTTGGCTTTTTTTTTCTTTCTCTTGTCTGTAATAAAAATTGGAGGAGGATGAACAGTAATGGAGAGCTGAGACACTGCAACCTTTCCTTAATGACCATCACGACCATTCTCACCTCTCTTTCTAGAAAAGAAAAGCATGGTTGCTGCACAATACCAGGCTTGGTTGTTCCGATATTTATCACACTTGCAACACTTGGTGTACATCTAGTCTTAATAAAAGGTGATAAATGTAGATGCAGGTTCTAGGCTAAAAACGCCACTCAACTAAGCCAAATGAGAAAAGACTTATTTTGAAATCCATTTCTGAATCCTTATCTATAGAGGGATATTGTCTTTCTCCTAAAGAGAACCAAGAAGACAGGGCTATACAGCTTTGGGGCATGCAGTTGCAAGGTTAGCAACAGGTTCAAGGTTCCTGTGTCATTAAGAATGTTCCTGTTAATGCAGTATTGAGGTAAACATTTTACTTTCATCTACCCTTACACGCATAGCTCCCATTTCAGTCCTCTTCAATGCTTTCAGTGGCCTTGCTCTAGTCATTGCATAGTACAAACCCTGTACCCCTGGGGCCAACAAGTCCTGCTACAAGTTGAAGGATTTTGCCACCACCACAGTGCTATGCTGACACGATTACTCCAGGCCAGAGCTGGCTAACATCCACTGAGAGCATGGGCAGGGAAAATGCATCTCTCCCTGCAACCTTGTGTGCAGATGTAACCTTATTAGCAATCTTCTCCTTCCCATATGTCTCTCTTAAAATAGAATACTTTGAGTTGCTGCACATAAATTGTATTTAGAAGGTTATTCTAGTAGCATTTATTTTAGACTGTAACGACTCCAGGGAGGGGGATGTTGTTTGCTATCTGTTTAAACAGTGCTTAGCAGAATAGGGGTCTAACCTGCTGTGCTCCTTACAGCTGCCATATATAGACAAATAAGCATTTCCTGGTTTAACAAATGTCTGTAAATTAGTTTTTTAAATCACAAATAGAAGTAAAAAAAGCATAAATATGTTCTTTCAGTGAAACTAACTGTACAGTCACCTTCTTACCCTGTAAATGGCCTATTAGGTTTAGGAAAAAGGGCAATGTTTCTATCCCTGCCTCTGCCGAAAGGATTCACTCTTCCTCTACATTACTTTCCTTGGTCTTCCCTAGTTATAATTCGTGCTGGAACATGCATAACTCAGAGAATTCAGGTTTACGGAGAAAAGGGAAACTTTCTTTCCTCAATGATCTGCCCACATATCACAAGGCAGCAGGTTAACACTGTGCTCTGCCTGGGTTAATGAACTCTATATCTCAGTAGGGCTAATTAAAGAGAAAGCAAGATGTGAAACGCAGTATCTGCAGAAACCTTCATTCAGGGTAGTGTTCCAGCATCTTGGAAAGATTTTCATAAATTTTTTTGTACAGGTCCAGCTGTTTGCCATGCAGCCTGAGGGGAAGTCCTTATTTATGAGGAGAACTCTCCACCACCGCTGAGTGTAATCATGTGCAAAATGGTCTTTTCATCCTATGCTCATGAATACGTCTTTGTTAGACTAAACGAGAGCTGCCGACTCAACATCTGCCCGTACTGCATGCAACTCACCTTTTGATCTCAGCATCCATTTGGATGGCTAAAAGGAGTCTGTGCTTTGAGGGGACAGTTCCATTAATTATTGGGACCATTCTTTGTTCTTTTTCTAAAACAGGAAGACAATTTTTGACAAAAATGTTTGCCTTTGATATCCATGTAAGGCACACCGCTTAATATATTCTTTCATAAAATTACACTTTCTGTAACTTATTAGGGGCTTTGCGTTATGAGTTTTATATATGGAAGGCAATGAAGGGTGAGAAAACATCCAAAACTGTAGAGAAAGCAATAATTTATTATGTCCTGTGGGACCCAACAGCTTGTTATAAATTCATTTTCCATGTAAATGGGCTTAAAAAAAGATTAAACTCAGTGCTGGTGCTGTAATTGTTATTCACACGAACTTCAAACGAATTTCATTCTTTAACTACCCTTTAATGCTAATGTCCAGAAAAATCAATTTTCGTTTTTTCATTCTTGCATTTGAAATAGAGCTAAGCTTACTGCAGTTAAGGGATTTAGATTATTGGCATGCCTGACAAAGCATATTTTGTACACAGAGATTTAAAGAGGTGACCTCCATTTAACTAGAGGTTCAGGACTCAGTAGTCTGCTAACGCATCTGAGTACTTCAGGTGATTCAGATCACACAATAATTAAAGAAGATATGTTAAGCATTTGTTCTAAGCTTATTCTTCCATCCATGTTCTAGAAAGCTTTTAGAGAACCCCTTCAGTGAGTTGCATGTTCTGACCTTGCTCTATAGTCATGCCAGCTGTCAAACTCTGTGCTGTGATCCAGGAGGCAAGTCTGGGTGTAAAAGTGATACTGGGCTCAATGGTCAGAGGAGAAGATCTTGGAGGACCTGTGCATGGCATTCACCTCGCCTCCTACTGGTGTGCTGGAAAGTAGCTCCATGATAACACTAGAAGTGCTACAAACCTGTGTGTGTTGGATTTGCCCTCTTTGGCATCATTTACTTCCATCTCTTGCTTTATCTCATGGTTTAATCCCAGCTGGCAACTAGGACCATGCAGCCATTCACTCATTTACCCACCACCCCCCTGCCCCCCTCCCCCAGTAGAGTAGGGAGAAGAGGGAGAAAAAGGAAGGGGAAAAGGAAAAAAAAAAGAACACAGGGTTTGAGATAAAGACAGTAATAGAACAGGTAACAGTAATGACAGGGGAAAAAAAAAAAAAAGATAATAATGGTAAAAAAATATACAAAATAAAGTGATGCAGCACAAATTGCTCTCATCACCTGAGAATCAGTTGCCCAGCCTGTCGCAAGCAGCAATTGTGGATCCCTGCTCCCTAGCCAAATGCCATTTATATACTGAGCATGATGCCTATGGTATGGAATATTCCTTTGGCCAGCTTGTCCTGTCTATGTTTGATCTCAGCTTCTATGGGAAGCTGAAAAATCCTTGACTTACTGTAAACATTACTTAGCAACAACTAAAACAATATGTGTTATCAACATTTTTCTCATACTAAATCTAAAACACAGCAGCTACTAGGAAGAAAATTAATTCCATCCCAACTGAAACCAGGACACTTGATGAACAGTCCATGTGAAGTACAAGTAGCAAATGGCAGTCAGCATCCTCCCTGCTGTTCACCTATGAAGCAAAACCAGAGCATTTCCTTAAAGGGAAAGCAAATGAATACATAACCTTCACATTTAGAAGCTCCTGTGTACTTTAAGGGACTGATTATCTTGCAGAGTAAAGGTAGATTGTCTGAGTTAAAAACAATTTTCCAGAGCTGCTCTTTCCACCATCTTAGTGAATTCAAAAAATCATCCTAGTTGTCAGCAAAGGTAATAATACATTAACTTGGATTATTTAGGAGAGACAACAGGGTCAGTGGCAGTGAGATTTCGGATGTTATATTTGGAAGAGAAGAAACATTGGGATCAGGGTACAGGCTTGCTTATCAGCAACAAACTTCAAGTACTTTCATTGCCCTGTAAACCAGCTGTACTGTATCTTAAAAGAAAAACTATGGGAAAAGATTTGAGCCTGATTTTTCATGAAATTCTCAAGAGCTTGAACATAACTTTTTAGCTTTTTTTAAGAGAATGTTAAAATTCCAAAATTGTTTAGGTCTAGAAAAATTGTGATCAGAAAATAAGCGTTGTTCATGCTTGAAGTTTCTCAAAGCCTTGAATATATGTCCTCGAAAGGGAATATTCCCATAGTTTCTTTTGCTTTAAAACAGAATACTCAAGTGTTATGTTTTTTAATGAGTTAAAAGTTGTCTTTAGTCCAGTTGTTCTTGGATAGCAGTTTTCCCAGTATATTTTTTTCACTTGCATGCTTCCTAGTTCTAATGAGGCATACTAGAAGTCATGCAAAACTGGCTGTGATGATTCATCTTCATGTCTTGATCTGTGCGGTTGCTTGAAAAAACATGGGTGTTCAGTAACCATGCTGTTGTTATGCTTAATTTATGAATTATCAGCTATATGTTATGATTTTCCAGATGTTAGAATGGGCAGTCCATTTCCAAAAAACATTTTGGTGTTTACTCCATATTTATAAATGACTGATAAGACAGTTTTGTTATAGAGTAGTATCTTCTCAAGACCCTGTATTTCTTGTCCATTACAGAGAAGGGAATGATTTAACAATGAATGCTACACAAAAAAAACCTTAAATGTTCAGATTAAAAGTTAACTTCATCCTTTAGAGACAGAATATCACACCTCTTATGTGTGGGAGTCATCTTTCATAGGATTTAAACAACAATGTTAACAGGATAAAATCTCATGATACAACTAGATTAAAGCCTCTCAGTTTAGGTTAAAGATCCTCCCAACTGTCAAAGTTTTCTAGAGAATACTTGGTAGAGTTTTACAGTCGCTGTAGAGAAAACATCAAAAGATAGTCTGCCTGGGTTCAAAAGTCCCCGAGTACCACAAATTTATGGAATTCCCTTTGCAGCTCAGTTAGGTCTGAGAGGAAGTCCTTGGCCAAATGCTTGTGTAAGTCTGCAGACCATCATGATTTCTGTATCTTAACTGGGATTGTTGTACTAAGTGGGTACACTTAAATTAATTTTATTTTCTTTTCCCCTGGAACAGGCTTTTATTATATATGAGGTCAGATTCAAAATGTACAGCCGCTCTTCATCCTTTGCCTCCTCTAGGCTCATGTATCATTGAGTAACCAGCTGGAAATAGCTGTGTAAGCACAGAACTAGCTGAACCATTCAGTCAGGATTCAAGGACATAGGCAAGGGCAAGAATTCGTCTGATTAGATCATGAGTGAGAAGAGTAGAGGTTGGATGCTCTCACATTTCTTTCCTTCATCACTAGATTACTATTGCCATATTGCTAACATATATTAAAATTTTGTGAAACATTTTTTTCAGTAATAAATATAGCCCTTTTGATCTGTTCTTTCAACGCCAAGGCTGCTCTTGGCTTTATGTAGATAAGCATCTGATTTAAGCAAAAGAAAATATTCTTTCCTCTCTTTAGGTGTCTTCTTACAAGGGTTTTCATAGATGGTCACATTACTTAATGAATATGCTAATGGTTAAGTCCCCAGCCTGTATATGCAGGAACGAGAGCAATTTCTTTCTCTAAGATGGGAGGGAGCACTGCTGTTTACCTGCTCCCTGCAAAATGAGCCAGGTTCTGCTAAAATTAGGTCAAGACTGAATATAAAGAAAGGCACAATAGTAATCAGATTTATGTGAACTGAAAGTTAGAAAAATGCTTTGAAGTATTGTTTAATCACTTCCATCTATCTGTAGGGTTTTACAATACATCTTACCTTACAATAATCGTTTTCTTTCAGACCTTACAAAAAAATAGGACCTTTTTCAGATAAGCCAGAGTCGTTTTGCCTCCCAAAGATTCTGACCCATTCCAGCCACGATGGTGAAAATGAATCACAGGGAATGACTTGGTACGTTTGTAACAATGTCTTCTGA
The DNA here is from genome assembly GCA_003993805.1 of Himantopus leucocephalus. Taxonomy (NCBI): domain Eukaryota; kingdom Metazoa; phylum Chordata; class Aves; order Charadriiformes; family Recurvirostridae; genus Himantopus; species Himantopus leucocephalus. Next base: position 62,965,707 of record RSEF01000031.1, read on the forward strand.
GATTCAGGTACTATGAAGTTAGTTGATGGTTAGGTTTTTAGCCCATGGTTATATGGTTTTACTGGAAAATATGGTTCTAGGACGAACACAGACTACACAAATTGAATTATACAGTTTCCTGGTAACTTTACATCTTCCTTGTTGTAAAACTATATATTTCTTCAAAAAGCAACATGCTGTATGTGGTGAGTATTTCTTTTTGTAAAATGTGTCTTTCAGTAACAGGGAATCAAAACCATGCAGAATCCAGCCATACAAACTGAAATCTTCCATCACTCTAAAAATGACGTTAACCCTTTCTGGTTTAGACAGCTCTCATCTCATATCCAGCCCTTTTTGTTAAAACAGCGGGTAGCACAAAGGGGTGAGTGGATTAGGGTGTGGTGAACTAATACAAAAAAGAGGAATGGTCATGATGCAATACTCTTTGGTTGTGTCAACTTTTAATTAATGTATAGGTACCTTCACACGACCACAGCTGGAAAGCAAAACTCAATAATGTAAGAAAAATGGTTTCTGCAGACTGACTAGCCTTATTTTCTCCACCGGTTTTTCATCCTGCAGGATCCAAGCAATTCCCACTGATTTGGTGAAAAATCACAGGTCAAAACCACTGAAAGTCTATTTTATAGAGAATTCTGCAGTGTTTAATAAGCTTGCTTTTTGTTTTAGTATTAGTTTTTTTATTATACTAGTTATTAACTGAAGGTCTTTCTCATAGCATTCTCTAAGCAACAGAAAGAAATATTGTTTTGATAATTTAAAGTTTAATGCAACGATTGCCTATAAAATCTTTAAGTCAGCTGCTGATCAAAGCATCTTTTTTGTTTTTCCTTGGTTTTTATATTGCAAGTTAAAATGCCTGTATTTGTAAACGATATTAACTGAAACTTCAGGCTGATTTTTAGCTTGAGAAGCCATTAATGCTTCCTCTTGCCTATATTTAGTGGTGTCTGGCACTTCTCAGATTCAATTAACTTCAGTTCTGGTGAAATCACATTATAAGCAAAATTTGCCCTCATAAACCTATTTTATATGAGCCATATTTTTAAAGAACTGTTTCAGCAATGATAGAGCACTCTGACACAATCCTATGACACAGAAGATCTTTATTTTATAAGCAATGGCTTACTAGCATGTTATTCCTTTTTTTCTTTTTCTTCATGTGATATAAAATTACTATAAAGGCTAAATATATCTGTTACAGGCAGGAACCCTACAGATCGTTCTTCTCAGTTAATTCACATTCCCCTGCATCATGACAGGTGTCTAGGAAAAGGTGGCAAATTATAATTAAATATATTGGATCAATTCTTGTTCTTGTTTATATCTCTTCAACCCAATTAGTCCCATAGAATTTGTCTGAGCATAAATTGAAAGCAGAAATAGCTGAATGTGGTTAATTTTAACTTGCTTTCTTCATTCCAGTTGAACATCATGGGCTGAATTTTTCTCTTATATATGACTGCTCAACTTCATAAATATGTTGTCATGCAACTAAAAATAAGAAAAAAATATACCAGTACAAATTAAAGATATTTATTGAAAACTAAAGTATTTTGAAACATTTCTGCAAATGTTTGTATTGACTGTAAGTAATAACCTTTGCAAAAAGCTTTAAAAGTCATCAAAATATTAAAATAAATTTCTGAAATTCTGAAGTGAAAGCTGAAATCATATATATAAGTCTAAAGAAAAGCAAAGGGGACTGGAGTTGTTCCTACTTGCTTTTCTATTTTCCACTTAAAAATATATATATAATTTTTGCCCTAGACACAGGGTACTCGAGTTAGGAAGCAGAGTGAAACATGGAAAAATCTCCCACCTCTCCACCTCTTTGGCACATCCTTAATTTTCTGCAAATGTGTTTTGTTTGAGCAAAAGATGAGATCAGATTGATGCAGACATAGGAAAGTGTAACAGCAGAGGGTACATACAGGAGCATTACCACCAGATGTGGTAAAAGAACAAAAGAGGTCAGAAGAAAAGCTGCAATTGGAATCGAAGCAGCCAAATACAATATTTAAGCTTGTACACTATTAGCGCAACAGGGGCAAGAGCAAATGTTGTTATCAAGACAGACAAAATCTGGAACAAATACTGCTGTTGCAATAAACGGAAGCAAGAACAGGCATTGCCATCATGATAAGGGAAAAAGCAACAAAAGAGCCGGGGGAAAGCATCAGTCTTGCTGAAAATGTCAGCGGTGAAAACATCTTCTCTGTTGCATCTGTTAGTCCTTCTACTAACAACAGAACCAAACAACAACTCAGTGGAAGTATATAACCTAAATGCTAACCACAAGATAGTGTGCCATCATGAGAAACCGGCTACAGTGAATGCAAAAAGCCATCCCAATGCTATCATCTTTGTAAGCATTATCCAAAATCCTCTGAAATCAAACAGAATCCTTTTGCATATTGATGCAATAGATTTTGAAGAAGGAAAGATCCAACCATAATAAAATCCTACAAGTCCAGTGCTGCAATAAGCCTTTCTTATTGTAACCTTGGGTTAGACATCCCTGACCCTTACATCCAGAGGCTGTTGGAAAACTTCAATACTGGAGATGTTCAAGGTTAAGAAAAGTAATTTTGAGCCATCACTGGATCTACCCTAGGTTGTTTTAAGCAGGATCTAGCAGCTGGAGAGGAGGTAAGGGACCCTGGAAGCTCAGGGCAGATGAAGGATTGGGAAAAGGTGTCTATTCTGATGGTTAATATTGATCACGTTTGTGGGAGCCCAAGGGAAGAAAAAGCAATTGTTAACAACTTATTTTTTAAACACCCTGTGCTTTAACCCTAGACATGAGAAACCCTCTGAGCTCCATCTAGACCTCTGGTGCAGTGGCTAATAGAGGCTGAATGAGTCCTTTGACACTGGTGATTACCCAGCTGTGGGTCTGGAATGTGAACACAACCCTAAAGAAGCAATTCAGATAAGTATTCTGTGGCATTCATTTTCTTCAGGAGGAGGTTCTCTAGAATGGCCAGTCTACTGAAGTACCCATTTATCATTGAAATAATGTACTATTTCAGGTTATCTGTATAACAGAATTACAACTCTGCTGTGCATTGGGACTCTTTATTGGGCTTTCTGGTTAAAAGAGTAACTGTATGAAATATAAACTTTAATATTTGAGCTATAAAAATTGTGAAATGTCCTTTCCTCTCCTTGAGTTCATTAAGCCTCCAGAGAAACTTTCAAAGCTCGTTAGTTTATTTCAGCTTGGGTTTCTCATCTCAATCTCAAACAGCAAGAAATGAGATTTAATGACTTTAGAGGTCGTGACACTTTTGTCACATACAGTGTCTTGATTTGGTGACCTACTTCATTATGACCAGAACATTACTACTTGTTTATTCCCCAAACAGTCAAATTAAAAATATTATCTTTCTCGCTTTCAACCTTATAAATACAGCATTTTTTATTAATCATTATGAAATGAAAGCATCAGCTACTTACGTACTTTGTTGAACTTCACAGTATTAAAGGCACATTATACTATGGGATCCAGTTTACAGTTTAGAACCATCTTTGTCTCACAATCAAAACTATACTCACTTTTCTCACAGTCCTTTCTTTTGGAAAAGTGCATCAAACTAGTATATAATCTAAAAACCAGATACCTGCATTAGAAAAGAAGGAAATAATAACAAAGTGTATATGTTTTCAAGAACTTAAAAACAAAGAAAGAAACCTTCTATAAACTTCTTGGTGAGGCACATACCTATGAAAAGGTAGCCTTTTGTAAGTACTTACTGCAGATACATTACATAGTTCCCCCTGCCCCCCCCATTTATGTATTGGTAAAATGCACATCAGCAAAAGATTTGGAGAGAGCTGTATTTGCTTGACAAACCTGATCTCCTCCTCTGATAATATGACTCACTTAGTGGAGGAGGGAAAGGCTGTGGATGTTGTCTACCTGGACTTTAGTAAAGCCTTCAACACTGTTTCCCACAGCATTCTCCTCAAAAAACTGGCTGCTCATGGCTTGGATGGGTATACACTTTGGTGGGTACACACTTTGGTGGGTACAGAGCTGGCTGGATGGCTGGACCCGAAGAGTGGTAGTAAATGGAGTTAAATCCAGTTGGTGGCCAGTCACAAGTAGTGTTCCCCAGGGCTTGGTACTGGGACAAGTTCTCTTTAATGTTTTTATGAACGACCAGGACAAGGGAATTGAGTGCACCCTCAGGAAGTCTGCAGACGACACCAAGTTGGGTGGTAGCGTTGGTCTGGACAGCTCTCTGGGTTTGGACAGGCTAGATCGATGTGCTGAGGCCAATAGTATGAGGTTCAACAAGGCCAAAAGCCGGGTCCTGGACGTGGGTCACAACACCACCACACAGCGGTACAGGCTTGGGGAAGAGTGGCTGGAAAGCTGCCCGGCAGAAAAGAACCTGTGGGTGTTGGTTGACAGCCAGGTGAATATAAGCTGTCAGTGTGCCTAGGTGGCCAAGAAGACCAACAGTATCCTGGCTTCTATCAGGAATAGTGTGGCCAGCAGGACTAGGG
>RSEF01000031.1:62970327-62995676 GCA_003993805.1 Himantopus leucocephalus
CCCTTAATCGTCTTTGTGGGGGAGTGGGGGGCTTGCTTCAGTAAGTCCATGTCTTTCTTGTACTGAGGAGCCCAGAAGTTTCCTCAGCACTTCAGATGCTGGATAGAGAAGATAGATCACTTCCCTGGACCTGCTGGCAATGTTCTACCTAAAGCAGGCCAGGAGGCTGTTGGCCTTCCTTGTTGTGAGGGAGCATTGCTGGCTCATGGACAGCTTGCTGTCCGCTAGGACCTGAGGTCCTTCTCTGCAGTGCTGCTTCCCAGACTGTCAGCTGTATTGTGGAGTTCAGCTTCAAACTCAAAAGGAAAAGTGTTCTCAGAGACAGGAGGGTGCATCACTTCTGTCTTGTAAAATGAAATTAATCACAACATTCAAGGCTTGATGTCTACGGAGAATATTGTTAGAAAACACCGATAGAAGTTTATAATGGATTTTATTTTCAACAGTTTGATATGAAGATCTTTCCTGTGCATTGAAGCAACTTGTCATGTTTGCACTTTGCAAGACCATATTAATGCAAAGTTCCTGAGACTCTGGGGGAAGGTGCTAAGTGAATACTGTTCACTCAGAAAAGGCACCTGAGAAGCTAAGCCAGAAATGCATTGACACAGTTCACAATTAACTGAAGTTATGTCTCTTTACAGACTTATTTTTGCTGACTGAAACAATGGGAACAGAGTGAACACTTCAAAAACAAATTTCACCAAACTTTCAGGCCTATTTTTCTAATCTTCTGGGGACAGAAACACTGGTGGAATTTCAGTCATTTGGAGTAAAAAACTGTGAAAGCATTGAAAAGGAAATTTTCATTCTTACAAATCTAAAGACGAGTTCTTGCCTTTCTGTAAAATCTTCACTTGAATGGTACACATATTCTCCCCTTGGCAAGAATCCAGATCCCAGATTTTTGCTTTCTTTCTCTAATGTACCCTTGACTGTATTTCTGATGACAGACTGCTTCCTATAGTGAAAGATTAAGCTGATACTAAAGACCAACAACAGCCCAGGAAGGTTGAGCTGAAGAAAAAAATCATATAGTTATGTTCCTACAGTGGCTTATGATAAAAAAATTGCAGTAAAATAACAGTACTGTCATTCCATAACATTCACCTCATTGTCATCATTTATGTTATTTACCTGTTCCTAGAATTTTATACTGAGCTAGCACCAATTGAGGCTAAATATTTTTACAGGAAAACAACAAAACCAAACACACAAACCACTAAATAGGACAAACATTTAGTCTAATCCTGTTGATTTAGCTCCTATCTTAATAAAAGGGGTTATTTTTTGTCTCAAGTATTAATAAGTTAAACAGGAACTGAAAATGTTTTATTCCTTCATATTTTAATTGATTATCTCATAGATTACACACTTCATCCTACAATGGCATACAACTATGCCTGATAGAGACTACTGAAATAAAAGACAAGTAGTTCCAAATTCAGTGTTTTATCTCCAGTGACCATGAGATGATTTAAAATTGAATCAGTTAAGAAAAATACTTTATTATCTCCATTAACACCACACTTTCTCAAACTGAGGAGTCCCCAGCCCTGCTCCCTTTTCATTCTCAGCTATATATTGCTTTGCTCTTTGGCTGTATATGATCCCAGAAAGCCGTTTCACTTTAATCTGTGTGTTTCAGAATCAGAATTTATGTTTTACTGTGTCTGTCAAAATGACTTTACTTCTGGCATTCAGTGCATTCACAAAAAACTTTCTCTAACAAAGGTGTCTCCAGTTCACAAAATTCAAGTAGACTGGCTGAATAACATGAGAAGAGAAAAAGCCTAGAGATCTGAGTCAGAAATTGGAACACGAAGAAAGATAAACAATTTGAGTTCCAAATAGGCTGGAAGGAACTACAAAAACAGTAGACATTGTGGAAGATGTTGAACTCACACTTGCATTACAACAGCAACGGTGATAAAAAGGTATTATGCTAGGGAACATTAAAATGCATGACGCATTGATTCACTAGACCTGCCATAGACCTTCTGGATGAAAATAGCACTGGTGTTTCCAGCTTCCTATAAACGTACCTGGCTAAGATCAATGAAGAAGCTCCTAGAATAGCTTCCTGACTTCCAAATGGAAAAAAATTGCCTCTGTTCTGACTGCCTTTATTCCTCAAAGAATGTTTTAATTTTTTAATTTATAGTAAAATTTCAGATTAAGAGTGATTAACTAAGGCATAAAAGACAGAACTGAAACAACCGGGCCCTCATGATGGCTCCATTACACATCTCCCATCTAAGCTCTGTTTATCAAGTCTCCACCTGTAAAACAGCTGATGCTTCCCTGCTTGAGTGGAGTGATGGTTTTCAAGAATGAAGTTCTACAAAAAATAATTTGAGACCTTCTAGGTAAAGACAAGAAAGTCCAACATACTTTTTGTTCCTAAACAAGGTGACTTTAGCAGATGCTTTTCTCCCTTTGGCGCACTTTTCTTTTCTACATGCTGTCTTCTCATTTTATGCTCATAGCAAAGCAAACAGGCACCTTTTGTGTTCTCCCAGCGCAATTTCAGATTGGACTGGGAATTGAAGGCATTTGGAGAAATAACTTTTCTTTTCCTTTCTGGGTCAATAGAGTCTTTTGCATTTAACATGTATTATTATTTCAAAATCCTCCTTATCAGACCCATCATCTGCCACTGCCTGATTGATTGACATTTCCTATCCATTTCCAGGTCAGATACTCAGGTCATTCAAATCTTTTTGCCGCAGACTAAACAGTATTGTGATTTCTTTTTAAAAATACACTTACCAACAGTCCTGTTTGTCCACATGTATAATCTGTGCGGTATTACTGCTTGCATGGAAAAAAAAAGACCTCTATTGAAATTAAATGACACAGTTCATAGGATGAATGACCTATTAGGTTAGTTAGATGCAGTGACTTTCAGTGCCAGGCATTAATAATCACTTTTTTGTACATCAGCTTGTGACAGCTGCAACTGAAGGTTTAAAGCCTCAGAGCTTTCTCACAGAGATTGTGCCCTAAGCAGTGCTGAGCTGTCGGGCTGACAGACAGGAATTGTATGCTTTTCAGGGGAAAAAATAAATAAAATCACAAGCCTCTGTACTCAGTTTCTCACTGTCTTCATCTAGTCTTTCCTTCTGCTTTTCTGAAGCTCTGTTGCTACTGAAATAGTTTGTAGAAATGGAAGGCCATTAGAGTCAGAGGCACCCAAAAACTTATTCCAAGGAAAACTATCAAGTAATTCACAAAAACCTGGTTGAGATCAGTGACTCATTGCCGGTGAAGAGACATAAAAGTTGCAAGTAGCATGATTTATGCATATACACAGATAAAATACACATTGTAGAGATTCTTGTATTGTTTTTAAAGTATTTGCATAGTTTGATGTGATCCAGTTTTTACTATAGAACTATCATATCATCAAATAATGAATGTTATTGTCATATGATATGTTTTCTTTCTCTCATTTAATTTAATTGTACTTATTACAAAAATAAAAGAGAGTTGGTGTTCAATTCTAAGAGTCCTGGTGTTCAGCTGTTTTCATAAGAGAGACAAAATTCAGATAACACAATTGTCATGACTGGCAGTGTGTGGACTGTGTTCCATCAGTTCTCACTCACACTTACGGGCTTTTCCAATGGTACAGGATGTTCACTGTGTGTTAATCTACATAGGACACCATTTCTGAACTGATTCTTATATTGATTTTTGGAGAAATTCAGATTCTCAAAAAACAGAGAAAACTTTCATTCTTCCCAGTATCACTTGAAAGCTTTGAGTAGGTGTTATTTCTGTGCAAATACAGTACATACGTAAGGTTTGTCTATTGACATGCATAAAGTCTAAATCCATTGCTTTATTCTTTTTCGTGACAAAAAAAATTACAATAGAGTGTACTTTAATTCAAGCTAGATGGGAATAATTTTTTTATAAAATAACAGGATTTGATTGCTGTTGTAAACTAGGGGTCTAATTCATCCACATAAAGTCAGAGTGTAAATATTGCAAGAGAACTTCACGACAGCCCAGTCCTCTTAACTGGTGTAGTTCTATGTAAAAATAACCAACACAGATTCAGCACAGAGAGAAAGGTACTAGTGGAAGACCCACTTTGCGTATCTTCTTCTAACAGGAAAGCAAGTTATTGAAGCTATATTTTCTACATTTCATTTGAATGTACCGGTCCCTGGATTGTCATTTGTTCTTTGTTTTGATCTTTTCCTTCTTTATTTTTTTGTATTTTGCAGATAAAGTATTTCTTGCAACCTCCATTTTCCCTGAAACAAGCAAATTGTTCACCAGTCACCGAGAATCCTGTTATATTCACTTTAATGACCAATAAAGCAGTAAAACCCCCTCAATAAAGCAGTAAAACCCCCTATCTTTGTAAAGATAGCAGAAAATAACGCATGAAGAAGGCATGTTCTATTCAGTAACCTTGGTACGCAAGTTAGAAGTAAAATGCATAGAAGGCTTCAGAAAACATAACAGAATGGTACTGGAGCTAAATAATTTCCATGTGAAAGGGAAAATAGTATTTCTTTCGAATAGGCTCAGCAGAAAGAATGAATGAAAACATTCAGGGGAAGTTCACTTATTTGAATTGTTGGTAATTGCAGTTTCCATGCTGCTCCTTCCAAGGGAAATGATCTTTACCTCCATTTCTCCAGTTGCCTGTCTCTTCTAATTTCCTTTCTCTGTCCTTCCATAAAAAATAAGCTGTTCAGCTGAAAAAAGAAAGAATGCTTATATGTTCAAGAATTGCATCCAAACATGCATGTGTGAATACCCAACCAGTGCAGTTTTCCTTTCAGAGTGGCCCTTTGTTCCCTTTCCCATTCATCTTACAAGCTTTGTTTGAAAATGTAGATAAGTAAACTCAGTGCCCAATGTAACCTGCAAAAGCAGCAATTAAGCATGCTGTAAAAGAAATGTTCTGAATTTGATTTGCTGACCTGTGAACAAAAGTAGTAAACATCTTAGCAGACATCGCACTGTCTTCTTCCATGACTGCATTAAAGTCAGCCCTTCAGATAAAATAAACACGGTAGCCCTAGTGAGGTTGATGGATTTACAGCCATTAAGGAGATAGTTCATTATATTAAGCTAACAGTCAGCTTTGACAAGAAAAAGTATTTAACCTTTTCATGTATAGCCTTCCAATTAGCTTCAGTCTGAGACATTGCAGACCCTTCTATATTTTCCCTTGTCCAAGAGCTACATGGCCAAGCATGAACAGTAAGGTTCCAGAAACCAAATTTGAGAGAAATTAAGATAGAGAATACCACTTTGTGGATAATCAGCATGTATTTTTGTCTTCAGAGTTTGCACTACCACAGCTTTGTAGGACATCTGACAAGTCCCGGTCTGATTTCAGGCTCGGGGGCGGTTCATAATGATCCCAAGAGTGAGATTGAGACGCAAACAAGGTCAAATGCTGCCAATCGGGCTGTTTTTATTGAATAGGTACAGAGGAACGGAGCGATAGGAAAGACAGGAAATATTAGAAGGAAACTAAGCATGCGTTCAGAAAGATAAGCAAAGGATAGTCACCACCATGGATCCAGCGACGTCTCGTTGGTCCTCAGTCTTCAGTTCTTGGGTGGCGGGTGCACACCACGGCTTGTTTCCATGGTCTTTTTATATGCCATATAAAGACCTCGGCGGGCTGCCAGCCTGGCTCAGGCGGGGATCGGTTTTGGTGGCGCCTGATAAACAAAAGAATGGTCTTCTGCTGTCAGTCTTGGCGGTGCCTGATTTGCAGAAGAATGGTCTTCTGCTACCGGTCGTTTTCACCTTGCAAAGGTACGCACAAGCAAGCTTTGAGGTAAATATTTGACGTTCCAGTCTCTCACAACATCACTGTGTAATAAATGTTTCTTTTTTTATTATTCTTTAAGACTTTAAATGGCAGACTTCTGCTTGTTAGTTACTTTCTTCTGAAGCCAGTCCATGTTTGTAACATGTTTGATCCAAACTACAATACAAGGGCATGCACACTTGAGTTAGCAGACACCTCTTCAGACAAAACTTGTCTCAGTAGAATCACAGAGTCATGGAATATGATATGAGCCTCCCCACTCTCCAGTAAGTCAGTGTCTGCACAACAGAGGACCCACAGGGTGCCCCAGCTGGTACAGGCTCTTCTCAGCTACGCGTTAGACAAAGTCTTTGGGACTTGTTATACTTTTCTTTACCTCAGTTTGTTGGGTTTTTTTTCAAAGAAATCTGGGCATGCAGGATCTGCATATAATCACTTAGGTCTGAATATGACTATCTGAGTCCAAGCAGGAGATGAGAGCTTGGAGACATGGGACATTTATGGAAGTGAATGGCAGACATAATGGCAGACAGAATGCCAGACACATACCTAAGTTCAGATCTGTTTTAAGTACGCTGCTTTTATACTCATGGTTATGGTTCAATTAATTATCCTGTTTATTATTCCCAATTCATATGCCCACTAACTGAAGCTTCCTTATAATTTCATATTTGGAAATTTTCATGAAGAAGATGAGAGTCAGGGATACGTAGGGCTCCCAGCAGCATGTTACAGTTTTATTTTTCAGCACAAATGCATTCAGTACCTAAAAATAACAAATGAAAAATTATTTTCTTATCTCATCATGTTAGTATAAGTTATGTGAACAGTATATATTTATTAGCAGAAAAATTTTCCCTCTTCATTCAAAAGGGATTAAAAATATTTATTTGGGCTGCACTGTACCTGCTCTACTGTGAACAGCTGACTGCCATAGATTAGATTATCATAGATATTGAACTGCATTTTATTCTTTATATTTATAGTTACTCTGCCAGTTATTATTTACTCCATTTACAATGGCAAAAAGGATGATCAACTCTAAATTCCCAAAATTCTTGGTTAAAAACACATATTACGGACTCATACTATTCTGTGGACATACAGTCACAAGCGCAATTTTCTTGGGGAAAATTTAGTATTTCCCAGAAAGCAGTCCCAAATGCATGAATGTGACTGACTCTACGTATTAAAGAAATGTTATACTTACTGCAATGTGAGCATACTGAAAAGTGAACACTGCTGCCATTGTTTTTACACTTTTGCTCCATATGTTACTTTTCTTCTTAGCATTCTGTGAAAAGCATTTTGTATCCTGATTAATAATAAACTATAGCAAGTTAGATAGAATATATGTTTATTTGGCTATGATATATTTCTTGGAAATTTTAGATTATTTTTCTTTTAGGTGAGGCAGGAATCTCAATGCACCTTTCCATTTATGAACCAGGCTGTGATTTATGTCCCTAATCGGGAAAGCATTTAAGCCAGCGTGCAACTTCAAGCACATGTATGGAACACACTGTTACTGTTTTTCAGTTCACGTTCACTTAAAATGAGCTTGTTCATATGCTTTAAGGCATGTCTTCCTTTGCCAGTCTGCACTGACACAAACTGGGACCTGACCCCTTTATTCCTTACTGATGGAGTCCTACCGACATCGTAGATACCGTGTTCCTCAGATTTTTCTCTATAACTTGGTGTTATGTGCCAAGGCCCTACGTAATGCATCAGAAAAGTAAGGAGCTTCAGAGATAGAAGGGAAAACCTCTACACAGCAAGCAGGGTAATAGCAAAGGGAGGGGTTAGCAATAGAAAATGCAGGAGGTGCAATCCAGTGCTCACTACGTCCAGCAGATTTCCTGCCCAGCATGTTGCTCTCCTGCAGTCCCTCGACCCAGCGGACAAGGACTTTGGCTACCCCATGCACAGGGCCCAGGTGCAGGGTGCAGCTCAGGTCTCAGCTGGCTGGCTGGTGCAGGATGTTGAGTTTGAACCTTCTTAAGATGCAAAGAAGGTGTAACAGCCTCTCTGGTTTTGAGATATACTGTCCTACCACTTAGCTACAACATTTCCAGAACACACAGCCCTACTGTGCCAAGGCATATATTCATTAAAAATGAACTCCTCTGCAAGAGGAGTGTGTTCAAATTAGACTAGCTTCTTGGTTTATCATTTTCCACTTGTCCACATCTGTGCACTAGATAAATCAGCTGTATGCAAGTACCCAGCCTTCTCATTAGTGAGCCCAGGCAAGACTAGGTGTTTCACTGTTGGGGACAGCGAAAAAGTAGGATGCCTAAAGGTGAAACTATTAATGACTAAGAAACTTTAATTTTCATTGAGCAACCGTTTTCAGGATAGCCTGGGCAACTCTGGGGCTGCAGGTGTCCCTGAAGGGTTTTTCAATACTGATTTTGAGTACATATGCTGAAAATGAGCTTCAATATTTTATGAGATAAAAACTGATAACACACTAAGACAGTAGCAAAACATTAACATGGCTATCCCTTCACACATACATCTATCCCATCCAGCTGTGGAGATACCAAACTGTTTGAAGTATATGAAATATTCTCCATATAGGATAAGAGGTTGGCAATACACTGTTTACAGACATGCGCTGGTAAAGTGATTTCACAACATTTGCAGCAACCATGCAAAAGAAGGGTTAAGATAAGGCTACAGAGTGTTCTGAATTTCTTTTTTTCTTCCTTAACCAGTCAATAGGTTCTTTCTTGTACATTTATCTTCCTGCCTTACTGTCTGTTACCATAATCAACAAACAAAAGTGGAAGGATATGTTCGCGCTTCTCACAGAAAGATGTTGCTATCCTATTTCAAAATGTTATTTATAGTATAAACTTTTCTTTTGCTATATGTATAGGCTAACTGTACTGGTATCTTACAATAAGAACATGTCAGAATTGGGAAACTCAACTGAGAGCTGAGCTTTGTAGCATATATGAATGCATCTCGCTGTAAAGAGTCATTCAGTTTTTACTGTGCCATCCAGCAGAAACTCAGCAATCCTGTCATGGCAATTTTCAGCTATTCATCAACACGGTAATGCACACCCACACTTGGCATGGAAAATGTGGTGTGAAACAACAGCAGATGATGGATTATGATGATGGTAAATAACAGTGATAATGGCTATTGATTTTTTTTTGGAGGGACCCTTCACTGCATATTGTATGTGTAAACAGTGACACAAACAGCTGGTGTTACTAGATATGGAGAAATCGTATAAGGAAACTGGACATTTGCAAATCTTTACGTTCATGGAGGTCGGAAAAGTCAACTGTTTCTCATATGAATAGAGATTAATATATCCTGTATTGCTTTTCTTTTCTCTTTTTTTTTTTTTTTTTGGCAGTTGCCTTCTCCTTTCAAGGGNAAACTGGCAGATGTGATAACTTCAGTTATCAGAATGTTGCAACCATGATTTAGATATTAAACATTGTGAGGTTAGATGTTTTTATACCTATTTCCTAGTGATGAAGATGGAAGAAGGTTCCATCTAGATTATGGGAAGGCAGATGTTTGGTAAGAAATAACTGACCTTTCTGGCCAGTTCAGATTCCTTTATTTTTAAAAACTGGCATGCGTTATGTATGTAACTTGCCCCAGATGTGTAGCCAACAACATGTATTATCTGATATGTAGTAATAGTACCTAAAGCAGCATTCAAAGCCAACATGTGCTTGGCTAACATGTGCTCCAGACGAGATAAAAATTGACTGCTCTTAAATGTGAGAAATTAAAATGAACACCAGTTTTCTTGGTTAGCTCACAGACTTTCCAAGCTGTAACTTTAATGGTCTGTCCTATCTGGTTTCAGAGGGATTGCTTAAAATGAAGGTTGTGAGTAAAAGTTTTGAGTATTAGAGCTTCAATAATAATGTAGGATATGGAACTTACCTTTTATCACTTCACATTCACTCTGCCTGTTAATTCATGTACATTAGGTTTACCGATACTACTTCATACCCTGAGCGAGAGCAGTCATTTCCATCCTACCTGTAACTTATAGGTCTAGATATTCCCTACAGTGTGTAGTCTTCTTTTCAATGCACTGAGGTTTAGTGCCTAGTTGGGGCAATATGCTTCCTCCCTTGCTTGCACTTGCACAGGATCTGAAGAGAGGTAGGAAGGGGTTATCAACTCTGGAATGCCTGGACTCTCATGAAGGGATGGAAGGGAGTTTCCACCATCAACGTGGCACACTAAAAGCATGCTCATCACAGGGGGGCAAAGATCCAGTCCACCCCAGAAACTAAAGGCAAAAGATGTGTAGCCACCCAAACTGCTGTCAGCCCCTGAACCTTTGAAAATGTTGGCCTCTGTGGAGTACAGCCAGATTTCCCATGTTAGATGGAAAGCAAATATGTTGAAACAAATGCAGCATTTCCCCACCTCCATGGGAGAACAAAGATATTTGACTACAGCTCTGCTGGTGGCTGATTGCTTATATTTTTTTATGGATCTTTCAAAGTGGCTGGAATCTTTGATGTATGATCATTTCCTTTGAATTCTAGGAAAACTGCAAGCTTGTTTGTATTGCTGATTTCAATCTACTACTTCTGTCGCATTTCCTCACACTGTACATGGGGGAGGAGAGACCTTTCTGTGTAAGACAGAAACTCCCATTCTTTGAAAAAGGGTACAGACCTTCATTTAAATTATTTCTTTATGTTGGCTATAATAACAAGATGGTTTTATTTTACTCAACTACCACTTTATGTTTTCTGATATAAGGAAATAATGGCTTGCTAAAAGGTAACTGCAACTATATGTATTTCTGAGGGCTAGCTGAAATCTTGAAAAATTTTTCTATGTATGTTGGAAGACAAAAATAAGCCAGAAAGGAGAAAGCAGAGGCTAAGCACTGCCTTGTTTCAGACTGCCTTTTAGCTGTCAGCTGGGAGGAAAAATACAATGGGAAAGAGTGAGAAAGAAAGAGAAGTAAAGAAACAAAAAATCAAAGAACCAAATAATCATCCAGCTTCCTGTCAAAGCCCACAGACTTCCAATCTGCGAAATATGTAGGACTAAGAAACTGAGATTGCCCCCTCCCATTGAATTAGTTTGTCATATCACAAGATACAAAGCAGCTGTTTTTAAGAAAGTAATCTCTTACTGTAACCCGAACAAAGCAGAAAGTGTGCATGAAAAGATACATATGTGAGGGCTTGATGTGATGGGTCAAATTTTTGAATAAATGGTCTCTAGACCTGACACAGGACTTCACACACTATTCTCTGTCTAGTCCCATTAAACCAAAAGGGTCCTATCTGAGTTAAATGTAGGTTTAATGATTTGTGGGTGGTGATTATATTTTCAAAAGTATAAAGAATTTTGAAAAGTCTCACTAAGTCAGTGGGAACTAATGAAGCTTTTTTTCGGTTTTTGAAAGCCAGCTGTTCACTAGTCATATTTTGGTTCCTAATTTTAAAAATGACCTTTCAGAAACATTCCATTTAGCACGTGTAGTGAGATTTTTTTATATGCCATGTAACACCATATTTTTACTAGACGTGAGCTGAGGTATTCCATAATGGGTATCTCCCTCTTCTGAAAGCTTGCACCACTGGCAAGAGAATCTCAGATCAGATGAGAGAGATGAAAAGCTATTTTTCCTATGAACCTTAATTACCATGTTGCTTTCATGAAAAATCTGTAGCATTCCCATGTTTTCAAGCAAAGACTGCTATTTTGTAACTGGTTTTCTCTGGGGAAAAAAAACGAAACAAACCTAAATGTCAGCTGAGTTGCAAGGCTTTGCAAGTAACAAACCTCAAATTGCAAGTGCTCAGCAGAGGTTTATTAGAGGTTGGCAGCTAAATTTGCCTGCTGCAGCAAAGCTGTGCTGGAGTAGGGCACTGGGGGCTTAGCAAGACAACCTTGCAATTCTTCCAACTGGCAGCCAAGACAGATTAATTGTGAGCAGGGGAAAAAAAAAAATCTTCACAGTCCTCCTTCCTAACAAGTGAGAGAGCAAAGTGGGAAACCACAAATCGGAGCAGAGAGAGGAAGAAAACAAGCCCAACAACTGGGAACAACATGCAGGCAGAGAGAGGAAGAAACAGGAGACCTGGGAGGAGGTGTTGCAGGAGGGGAAGGGCAGCACAAGGGTAACCAGCTGTGAGGAGACAGGGCAGAATTTGCGCTACGACAAGAGGTTTCTTTCTACCCTCACAGCTTTGGGTAACATCCCAAAATCCACAGACTTCTTTATTCCTATCCTGCTCTCAAGTAGGTATGGAATATGTGTATTGGGCCTCCTGGGATCTAGATTGCTGCCAGTACTAGTGTTAGTACAAATAGAAGTCTGTGACTTGCATCTGATCTGAAGAATTTCAGTCTGCTAACATAGGAGTAAAAATTTTTCTTCAAGATAGAATTTTTTCTTTTTTTTTCCTAATTTTTATTTCTTTCTAATCTAAAGCTGCCTTCAGAAACACAAAACAGGCACATGATTGTGCAACTAAAGGTTATACCAGAGAATGCATACAAAAATGGGAAATGTAGATGGCATGTGAATAATCTTAATTGTGAGAGTCTTTAACTTTTAATGTCTTTACTTTGCAGCTTTAACATTTTTAGTGCTGTTTTTCTGTGTGCTGGCATATGTGTATTTGTAGTCAGAAAAAATTATAGAACTGCTTAGTAACTGCTAAACAAACACTTTCCTTTTCCCATCTTTACCCACAGAATCAGGTGACTGGGAATGTCTACTTTCCTGAATGTGCCTTGGGGAAATACGCACAATGAATGAACAGATTTTGTTTTCTCAGTTAAATCATTCATAAAATTAAAAGCAGAGTACTGCGTTTTGCTTTGATGTGTTTCAGTTGTTTCACATGGCTTTAAGTTTGAACACGTCTTTTTTTTTTTTTTTTTTTTTTTTTTTTTTTTTNTTACCAATCTGCCTGCTGCTAATTCTCAGCTTGTGGCAGAGGAACTGAGACGTGAACATATGCTCTGGAAGTGAGGCTCTTTCACATTTGGATTTCAGAGAGTTTTGTCGCTCCTTGAGCCCAATAACCTCACAAATTAATTCCTTTTGCTTGCAGTGACATCTGTTGGTGAGGGCAGAGCTGATTAACTGCGGGGCTGTTTTCATTGATGGCATAGCCCACAAGCTGTTTTTAAATGTAGCAGATGTTTATTCTCTCTTCCCGCCATCTTATATTTCCAAGCGAGTGGAACGGTTTTTGGAGAATTTATATAAACCTTGTTCATGCAGATAAATTAAATTCCTAAATCTGGATATCTGCCATTGCTGCGAACTAAAGTGCCTAAATGACCACTGGGCCAGGGTTATTAATCACTAAGAAGACCATAAACACAAGAACAATTCCTTTTTGCATAACCCCAAAAAGTGAAAAATGGATTGGTATAATGGAAAGGTATTTCTGGCAAGAAAATATTATTCCTCAGTTAGTATGTGTGCACACCATAATTTTCCCTGGCCCTCTTGTAGATCTCCACACTGAGACAAAGGAAAAGTATATGAAAAGAGCTGCTGCTTCAACATTTGAACTGCAAGCTTTATTAAACCAAAGAAAATGGTGGCATTCTTAAGATTCTCAACATTCTTCCTTTATTGTTTTCTTCCGTAACTTTTTCTCATTGGATCTTTTGTTACTGCACTAAAAAAAAAGTACATATTGGCTGCCAGTTATTTTTATATTTATCATCCACAGCTGATTTTAACATTAAAAAAATCATCACCCTCCAAACAAATATGCATAAAGTGTTAGATATGAAATTTCAGTTTCAAAATCTCAGGTAACGTTTTTTTATATGCAATGAACAATACGACAGAAAGCAACCAGTCTTTATTTTAGAGTCAAAACTGAAACATAAACTTAGGTTACTCTTGGGCCACATTGACATTATCTTTTTCCATTTCTGGAAATAAATATTTGTTCCTTTTTGTGAATTCGTTTTTACAGTTTCTATTATGGAAATATTTTGGCAAGAAATATATTATTATCTTTTCAAGGAACAAGTTTAAGGCACCTTTTGAAAGGAAAATAATATCTAGGACAGCTCCTCAGTTTCACTTGCCTACAGTAAGAAGAATGGCACAGCTTGAGTAGACTGGAAAGTGTGTCAATTCGCTTTCTTTCATTTTTGCAAGGGAGAAGTTCATGTTTTATTCTTTTTTTTTTTTTTCCCCCAGAAGAAACAGGTAGGGTGTAGTGGGATTTGAGAAAACATTCTGGAAAAGTGCGGCATTGTTGGACAGTTACAGATTGACAATACTATTTTCATAAACTTCAAAATGGGCAAAAACAGACTGATAAATGCATTACAAGCCTATTTTAACTTAGTACACTGTGTGAAACAGACTATGTCTAAGGATAAAGAAAAAGTTGACTTCTGTGATGTGTTATTCGGCTCCAGCAGTGAGATTTCGTTATATATGTGGGGTTTTTTCTTTATGTGATTTTATTGTTTCCCTTAAAATTTTAATGAGAAGCAATTTCTTATTTCTGTGATTACAAATTAAGTGGGACAATATGCACAGCTATGGCAGTCTCACACAGAGTCATGTTCTGCAGCAGGATGAGCTCTCTGACACCATGTTTAGTAGTCCATGTCTGTTATTAGCTCACAGCTCACATGGTAAAGATCCAGCTTCTAAACACTAGCCAAGCATCTCTGATGGCCCACAGCACACAACATTAAATAAAAGGGAGGGTAGGGGGTGGAGTTGGGGGGGGTGAGGAGTCAACATTAGCTTAACAATTCCCATGGTCTCAGGCCCATGACACTGAGCATGGTACATTCGTTGCATCTGAGCTCCAGTGCATGAATAAGAGGGGATGCACATGGGAAGAATGTGCATGTTCTTTTTACCATGTGCATATGGCAAAACACTTTGACCAAGAAATAGAGCTAGACCACTCAAAAGCAGTTGAGGTTTTTGTAAGACTCTTCCATTGTTAAACTCTGCTACAAATGACTGACATATGCTTCAATCAAAAGTCAAGAGCAGGGGGCTGTGAGAATCCATTCACTGTTTCAAAAGGGTGCATGATAAACAGCTAACGCTGACAGCATAGCAATGTTCTGCTTTAATTTGCTATAGAGAAGTTCAAACCCGTACTGAAGAAAAACAAAACAAGACAAAACAAAACACCAAAACCCAACCCACAAATGTGAGAAATGTTCAGCTGTTCTTGTAGGAGATTTTCCCTTAACAAATAGCATTGATAAATGTTACAGCGTTGCCTGTCTCAGTCCACTGGCAGTTATTTGAGCTATGATCTAATGCAATTGATTTAACTGTAAGTGCATCGGCTATAATGATAGCGGGTGACTTCAGGATACTAATGAAGTCAAAGCCCAAGTTCCCTTCCAGTATGGATCTCCTTAAGACATTGCAGAACTGTTGAAGATAAAGGCTGACAAAATATGAAAGCGTGGAATCAAGAGAAGGCAGTGTTCTGCATGTCCTGTGCGATCGTCTCTATAAAATAAGTTGAGTCATTGACAATGACTTTGTCTATCCCTCCTAAATTTAACAGTTAAAATACCTAAAAGATGGCCAAATGTACAAACAAGAGCTGATCCATTTTCTGGGAGGACAAGTTTATATAAATGCTAAGGTCTCTAAGTGCCTACTGAAATGGGATAGTGACATTCACTTTTTCTAAGCAGCCATAATTACAAGGGGAAACGAAAGAAAAAAGTCCTACTAAAGTCACATAAGCATGTCAATAAAATGAAATTAAAATGACAGAAAACTTGATAACATGTTCACCATCAAGATATAACATAGACAATATCTTCATTCATAATATTGTTCAGCACAAATTTTCATCTGGATACTTGAAAGTGCTGTTTTCTTCAGTATAATGCTGTTCACAAGAAGGCAGATGTCAGGAGATTTTATGGAATTACTTTTTAGCCATTTAACCATTGCTTTATTCCTTTTTTTTTTCTTTTTTCTTTTTTTTTTTTTTTNGCATGGAACTTACTTTAAATAGCACTAAACTTAGACCCCTGGCTTTGATAACTTAATTTACTTTCCCACAAGGTGAAACTGTACCTATTTCTAAATAACTTGAGAACCTCTATTTAAGTTTTAATAGCATAAATTAAGGCCAAAGTTTTAAAACCACTTTAAAGTCATATATATATATGGGCATTGTGTGAAATTTTCTAGTGTGCTTAAGCAGAATAGGCCCCTAAGAGGAATCCCAAGGTTCCTATCTCTCCCTCTGCTCTTGTCACAGGGGTTGTTGTCATGGTTTTGCAGCTACTTGTGGCAAAAAACTAGAGGATAGTTTGCATGAAATTTTGTTGTGCCTGTTACAAGGTTCTGAACCTTCTCCCTGGAAAAACAGAGGGTTGTGGTTGTTTTCAGAGTGAATGTTTGGGAAAAGTTCAATTATGGTGAAACAGCAAAAAGGTACAGGACTGGCTGCGTAGCTTACTTGTGTGTTTAACACATGTGAGATTTACCCCATTCCACTTCATTGTGGTCATTGTGCCTGGCATAGGTATCCTTTCAACACTAGGAAAAATCAGAATAAAGCAACGGGACTGAAAATGCAATGCAAAAGAACATTGCTGCTGTTTTCTAAAAGCATTGGGAAGTCTGACTTGTAATTGCATGACTCCACTACCTTTCTCAGGTACCCAATACATACTCTGCAGCTGAAAGAAATATGGGTTCAAAGCCCTTTTCGTCCTGTGGGACCACGTACCCCTTAGCTGAGTCCTGAGGCTCCTGGTTAGCTACCCGCGGTGCGGCAGGAGGGGCAGCCTCCCAAACACTCTACCCAAGCTGTGGCTCCTGTCTGCAGCTGGAGAACCCCCTCGGCACGTGTCTGGGCCCGGGGAGACCCAGGGGGACCCGTTCTTCTCTACCAGGTGCAGGGTGCTCACCAGAGCAAAGGAGAGCGCAGAGCTGCCCCACTGGCAACGCCTGGGTTCCTGGGCAAGCCCAGGCACTAGGTTTGTGCTGGTCTGCATGGCTGGTGAGACTGGCTTCTGCTTTCATAGTTGAAATGTGCAGAATTACTCCAAGATAGGGGTGAAGCAGCCCCTGATACCTGTTTTCCTTTCTGCTGAATCAGCCATTGCAATGTTATTTGCTCGTGAGCTGGCTGAGAGAGCTGGGTGTCTGAGTCTCCTTCCAGACAGCACTGGATAAGATCAAAGGCTGAAAAATGAACCCAGAATAATTGACAGAAATTGTCAGCAATTTTGTCTAAAGAACTAACACCACCAGCAGTCTCAGATTTGTGCGAGTCTTTTTTGAGTCATACTGTTACCAACTGCTTAGATTTGAAATTCTTTTTTTTTTTAACAGATTGTCTTTTTGAGAACTTTTTTGCATTTGTGTTTAGCTGCCCCCATGCACAATAAAAAAGAGCAGATGAAAAATCTTTGTTTCTTAATTCCCTTCCTTTGTCAGCAGAAAACTTAAGCATTCCCCTTTTATGAAGCCTGAAAATGTCTTTGGCATTTTCAAAATGTTTTGAAAGTAGTCTTTCAACTCTGTGATCCATTCTAGGTAAGATCAGTGTGAATTACTTCCAAAATACAAACCCAAAACCTCAAATTTCATGGATAAATATAATCTGTATAAATATAAAAATTACTTTGCATATTACATACCAGAAAGAGGGAGGGAAGTTGCTCATCAATTAACAGATAGATTAAGTAAGAGATGGGTTTGTGCATATCTGGGTGTCTTTTCCTCACAGGTCATTTTGACACCAAAACAGACAAGGAGGTGTGAATAGGCCATGATTATATTTTTTTTAGGCTGATAAGATGATACAGACAGAGATATTCCTATTGGCTAAATGCCAGCACTTACTAGAAGAGAATAAAAGGAAGGGAGCACCCTGTATGGATTCATAGGCTATGATATTGTATACTTTTGATGTAAAAGTTTAGAAAAAGGTGTTTAATTTTTCTGAAGTATTTAAAATTAATTTTCAAACATCACATTATAGTTTCTGTGTTAAATTACATAACTAATAGTTCATTACACATACTATGATTTTTTCAAAAAGATACATTATTAAATATAACCTATACAATTCTAGTTTTCTCAAAATTTAAGTGGATAAAGTCAATGCTATATTAGGAACAGTTTCAATTTTAAAATACGCAGTATAATTATGCATGTAATTATATGACAGAGTTAAGGAAATGCAAGAAATGTAATAACAACTGTGCCTAGACTTCAACAAGTCAGCCCCATCTATCCACCCTCAGAAGGGGCTGGGGGTTTCTGTAGTCACCAGAATAAACTAGTGTCAGAAGAGGTTAAAAAGCATGACCTTTTTGCCTTGAGCCATGTATATTCTTCTTTTAGAAGTGTGAATAATTATGATAATATCCATAATTTCATGCATATTTATGGGGAAAAAAGTATACTTAAATTATGGTACTAAATTCCACTAGGGCCCATAGGATGTGAGCAGGTGTTTAATTTTCTTAATTAATATTCCTCACTTAAGTTATTTGACACTTAGCCATCTGACCATTTATGAATGAAGAAAGTGAGAAAGAAAAACTAGTTCCAAAAAAGTTCCCCAGACCAGAAACTTTTTGATAGTTTCAATTTACCTGGCTTAAATCTCTTGAAACCAGAAACTTGAACGCAGATCGCCTACAAAAACGGAAAAACACCATCTCTAAGAAACCATTAACATTGTCATGTACGCTCCTTCTTTGGGTTGATAGGAAGTGCTATCTTGTACCTGATTAAGTTATACTCAAAGTGATCTATTTTCATTACCTATGCACTAGCACCAAGCTTTCAATACAGGAGTACATTTGTGGTGAAAACAGAAAGCATCGAAAAATTATTGCAATTCACACACAGATGAATTCAGCAACTAAAGCAGTACTGAGGAAGTAGGAGGGAGGCTGCCATATTTTGGGTTGGCTCATACATCTGAGGCAATTCTAGTCCCCAGAAAAATTCAAGGCCATGAGGGCATGAAGCCAACATAACTCCTTTCCCCTGAACTCTCTTCATAAAGGTGTAAATACTCTCGCCTCCAGGATTTCTCATTTTCTAGTCAGGAAATATTATAGAAAAAAACCCACAGTAACTCTACTGAAATCTCACCAAAAAGTCAAAAAGTGCATTTATCTGTGGAATTTTACAACAACAAACTTTCTCAGAAAAAGTTGCCACAATCCAATGAATACACCCATTGTTTATACAGGTGGAATCATGCTGCCTTTGGCAGAAAGAGGAAGGACTCTCTCACACCAGTTCTGATGACTTCTGGTTCTTTCCAGTAGCTCACATTTACCTGGGGAGGAAGCTGGAGGATGGGGTCAGGAAACTTGTTTGTCAATCATTGTGAGAGAACTAAAAGAGACAATGTCGTGGCAATTTAGATATTCAGTAAATTGTTCATTCATTTTACATGCATTGAGTTCCCTGACTGCATTCTAATGCTGGTCTGTAGGGCTGATGGACAACAACATGATAACATGTCTATTAACTCTGGCTTTGCTGTTGTGGCTATTTGTGCACATTCCACCTTGCCAGCTAGCCAACTCTTGCTAAGACATGGTTTGTTTGCAGCCGTGCTAAGGGGGAACTGCAAAACTGTGAATTATCTGAGTAACATATAAAGAGTTTTACCTTGAAATGCAATAATGTTTTAATTTACATAAATGTCTGATAATTAGCTAAAATTTGAATTTCACATAAATTCATTTATTATCTCAGGATTAAAGCACCTAGTTCTACAAACCTTTTCCTCTCTCTCTGTCTCTCTCTCTCTCCTCCCTAACAATTGTCACTTAAAATTTTAGTTGAAGACAATAGCTCTGAGGATAACAACAACAAGTGCCACCAGAGGAATGAGAAAGTGGCATCGTATCTCTGTAACAGTGAAGAGTTGTTTGCTGCTTAATCCTAGGTCTTCTACTACATCTGCACAAAGCAGAGTATACTTACAGTGTTTTTCAGAAATATCTGACCTGGTTCCATTTTATCAGAGTTCAGTTTGCTCATTTCGAGGACACATTACCCTTTGTAATTCTCTGGGACGTTTTGCAATGTATGACATTTCTGGCAATCGAAACTTGGATCAGGCAAACTTTTCTCCGCTCAGTTTCCATTTGTTTAGAGTTGGATTCTACTTGCTTATTGTTTCTTTGTTTTTCTGGAGAGTGTTTCTGGGAAAACAGGAGTTTCTTGAACCTGACAAGACATTTAGTCTGAGCAATTTGCTCAGAAAAGGCAGAGCAGAGCAAAGCTCCAGCAGCTAATGTCACAGGCAAGGTTTTTGATGATACTGAACTGGAAGTCTCATTAAATAATAAAGGACAATGTAAAATGTAATCAGATTCAGAATGACTGGAGTCATTTAGGTACCTGCCTAATAGAGTGCAAATGGAGTTCACTGCAGATTCAAATACATCAGTAAATTCTAGAGTAAAGGACCACAAAGTCTGAAATAAATAATAATGCATGGTAATAAACCAACAAGGAAATAGATTTCAAGGAAAGTGTAGGAAAATGCTGTAGTAAAAAATATCAGACTGTCAGTTGCAATAGGGAAAAGAGTCAGGAATATTACTGGAGAATATTTAAAAGAAAAGGTCTAACATAAAATAAATGTTACAAAGAGATGTATACAGTACTTACCACCAAGAATGCAGTTATCAGTCATATCATCATGCCTCCTTTGAGTCATGTTATAACAAAAGATTGAGAAAGTAGAATTTATTCTTGCTGGGGAAGAGGGAGAAGATTTTATAAGGTCTTAATTTCAAGCTTTTGAAATTAAAAGGGAATTGATAATATTGATCCACATTGTCTTTAGCAGTTATGTTTCTCTCTTGGAGAAGTTTGCTGTCTGAGTAGTAGTAAATCACTAAAATTTATGATAGGCCCCAAATTGCTTTTTATTCACAAATTAATTTGGAAAAAGAGAAGGTTTGACCTGTGTTTGACTAACCTGATAGCTTTCTATAATGGCATGACAGGCTGGGTAGATGATGGGAGAGCAGTGGACATTGTCTGCCTCAACTTTAACAAGGCTTTTGACACTGTCTCCCATAACATCCTCATAGGTAAATTTAGGAAGTGTGGATTAGGTAAGTGGACAGTCAGATGGACTGAGAACTGGCTGAATGGCAGAGTTCAGAGGGTTGTGATCAGCAGCACAGAGTCTAGTTGGAGGCCTGTAGCTAGTGGTGTTCCCCAGGGGTCAGTAATGGGTCCAGTCTTGTTCAACATATTCATCAATGATCTGGATGAGGGGACAGAGTATACCCTCAGCAAGTTTGCTGATGACACAAAACTGGGAGGAGTGGTTGACACACCAGAAGGTTGCACCGCCATTCAGTGAGACCTGGACAAGCTAGGGCAGAGAGTAACCTAATGAAGTTCAACAAGGGCAAGTGTAGGGTCCTGCACCTAGGGAGGCATAACCGCATGCACCAGTACAGGTTAGGGGTTGACCATCTGGAAGGCAGCTCTGCAGAGAGGGACCTGGGAGTCCTGGTGGACTACAAGTTGACCATGAGCCAGCAATGTGCCCTTGTGGCCAGTTAAGGCAACGGTATCCTTGGGTACATTAAAAAGAGCGTGGCCAGCAGGTCAAGGGAGGTTATCCTCCTCCCTACTCTGCCCTGGTGAGGCCACATGTGGAGTATTGTGTCCAGTTCTGGGCTACCCAGTTCAAGAAAGACAAGGAACTACTGGAGAGAGTCAGCAGAGGACTATGAAGATGATCAGGGGTCTGGAGCATCTCTGTTATGAGGAAAGGCTGAAAGACCTGGGTCTGTTTAGACTGGAGAAGAGAACAATGAGAGGGGAACTCATCAACGCTTATAAATATCTAAAGGGCAGGAGTCAAGAAAATCATAGAATCATAGAATTATAGAATGGTTTAGCTTGGAAGGGACATAGTTAGAATTACTATGCCAGTGCAAACTTTCCAAATTTGCACACTAAAAATTTGCATGAGCTTTGCTCTCTGCTGACACTTGGGTTACAGCCAGTGCAGTGCCAGAGGGATTCATATGTGGCATTATGACACACTTGTGTAAGGCTCTACCAGCGGTGACAGGGTAGATCAGTACCAAAAGAATATTTTGGAGGGAAAATACTACAGACTGTTCTATACAGACACAGACTATAAGAATGTTCTTGTCTTTAAAAAAAGAAAAGAAACATTCAAACACTTCTGTACATCATTTTGGAGTCCTCACAGCTGTGATTTCATGAGAAGATTGCAACGAAGGGGCTCTTCTCAAGAAGAAGTGATAACTTACAAGAGGGGCAAGGGCTGCAACCAAGGTTGCATCTTTTATTAGACCACGGGATGGAGCTGAGAAACCCAGAGACTTAGGGCAGAGAGGGGCAGGCTTGAAAAGAGGCAGCAGATTAGCAATCTCTCTGGATATAGCCATGGTTATTCAGGTGGACAATGGGAGGAAATGATGTGTGCTAGACAGAAATAGTAGCAACGGACTCAGCAAACACATTAGTGCACGTATTAGGAAAGATCCAAGGGCAGATTTTTCCTCTGTTTTTGAAGACAGAAACAGTAAGTCTGTGGATGGCTCTATATCATAGCATCCAGCTTCTTTTTCCTAATTGTTGTTGTCTTTTAAGTTGTTTCAAGGTTGAATGCCAACTAAAGTGATCCAAAATTTGAATGAAGTTTTAAAACACCAACAACCGTTTGGTAGCATTATGGCACATAGGAAACACTGAAGAAAGTTGCAGGGTTCTGTCCCAGCTTGGCAGAGGAGTGTTATCTACAAACACCAGCTGAAAAAGAGAACTGTTTTGTTTCCAGCCTAAAATGAGACTTGTAAGAGGAAAAATGCTTCTCATAGATCAACTTCCTTACAGCTTTTGCCATTCAGAATCAAGTGTTTTCTTATTAGATATTAAGTTTTCTCATTTCCAACTGCTTAATCACCAGCAGTAATCCTCTCTACATTGCTATGGAGCTTCTGAAAGGGTATGTTAGACAGTGTGTTTCCCGGATTAGAGGTGAATTAACTCTTGTCCCTCCATCAAGCTTCCTTTAATTGTTAAAATAAGGTCCTCACCTGAGACTAGGCAGCAAGCTTATATTCAATAAATTAATACGGGGAGTTATATTTTTTTTATCTGGAGTGCTATTGTAACAACTACTTACAGGTTGCTCAAAGCCCCATTCAACTTGGCCTTGAACACTTCCAGGCATGCGGCCTCCACAGCTTCCCTGGGCAACATGTTTCAGTGCCTCACTACCCTCAGAATGAAAAATTTCTTCCTAATATCTATTCTAAATCTTCCTTCTTCCAGTTTGAAGCCACTACCCCTCATCCTATCACTACATGCCCTAGTAAAATGTCCCTCTCCAGCTTTCTTGTAGCTGCCCTTCAGATACTGGAAAGCTGCTATAAGGTCTCCCCGGAGTCTTCTCTTCTCCAGGCTGAACAACCCCAACTCTCAGCTTGTGCTCATAGGAGAGGTGCTCCAGCCCTCCGATCATCTTCGTGGCCTTCCTCTGGACTCAGTCCAACAGGTCCGTGTCCTTCTTATGTTGGGGGCTCCAGAGCTGGTTGCAACATTCCAAGTGAGGACTCATGAGAGCAGAGGGACAGAGCAGGTCCCTTGACCTGCTGCCATGCTTATTTTGATGCAGCCCATGATGCTGTTGGCTTTCTGGGCTGTGAAAGCACATTGCCAGTTCATGTTGAGCTTCTCTTCCACCAACACCCCCAAGTCGCTCTCCTCGGGGCTGCTCTCAATCCATTCTCCACCCAGCCTGTATTTGTCCTTGGGATTGCCCTGTGCCACATGCAAGACCTTGCACTTGACCTTGTTGAACTTCATGAGGTTCATACAGGCCCACCTCTCAGGCTTGGGTACTGGCCACTTCATTGTCCTTAGTTCTCTAAAGCTAAAGATGTGTATATGCATGTAATAAATCAAGTAAGGAAATATTCTTTTGGGGGTTTTTCTTTAAGATTCAGACTTGGATAGATTTATATATAAATGAAAAGTAAACATTTGTTTGCCTAAGATTACATTTGGTCTTAATTCACCATATTATGCGACAATGAAACTATTTATTAGTGTTTTTTGAGATATGTCTGTCCTTTTTTGTTGTTGATGACATTTGGCTTCCTAATTCTCTCATAGAATGACTAGAAAGGAATAGTTGTAAAGGGAAAAATCCCACTCCTTTAAAAATATATTAAATATTTTCACTCTTGGGTTATACTGGTTATACTTCAGCTAAATATGCCTTAGTCCCACAGTAAATGTCTTTTTTTTTCAAAAAGCCTTTTTTTCCCCTTTTTTAATAATGGTAAGATTTGCTAAGACTTAACAGTCTCAATAAGCATTATAGTGGTATCAATTCAAGAAAAATACCAAAACAAAATAATAAGAACTGTCTTAACTAACATTTCAGATATAGCGTTACAAGTCTGGCACCTGTGCAACTTCAGAAGGAATAATGAATGAAATTGTTCAAACTTTAGAGGACAAATGCATTTTGTTGTTTAAAAACTATGAGCAACCTTTCTGGAAACCATCAGCTCATAGGAAGTGGCAAAGTGAGTCATAATTAATAATTTAGAAAATCATTTTAGGATCTTAACATTATTTTTGCTGTTTAATTTATTTTAACAAGTGAATTAAGGGTTCTACTTCACAATTACTATAAATTCCTCTCACAATAAAGGAAACACAAAACTACAGTTTTTGAAGATGTGATACAGACTTGAGAGTGTGTCACAATTACAAATATTTTCTACTGCTCTTTCTTACGGCAAGCAAAGTGTCTAAGTAACTCAAAATGTACAATGAAAGGCCAGACATACTATATTATCTGAGTGATCAATGCTTTTAGAACTAGTTGCATTGCTGGAAAAAACTGTGTTAATAGATGTTTTGTTGGTCAGCATGGGGTTTATGGCCATGGCATTTGAGGAAGAAAGGTCTTGCTAAGATTATTTATGGTAAAGCAGAAGGAAAAGGCTTGGGATGGAGGCTCCATTTTCCATTGGTAGTTAATTTGACCACTATCTAGTACTAGCTCTAAAGCTGGATTTCCTTGTAAATCCCTTTTAAGTGTATTTATTTTTATATAATTATGAAACACTGGAAGCAAAGCAGACAGTGAACTAAAAATCAGTAATAAATTTTAACAAAAAAAATTGAATAAGAAACTCTTCATTAACATTATCATTCTTCTGCTTTCTGGGTTTATCAATAACAATTTCCAGTTCCTCGCCAGTCAGAATGCTCTTTCTGCTGACCTCAGATTGCCATTTGACTTTGCAGCTAGACTTATAAGGCCTGACTCTGGGCTTGTATGTGTCTTGTTCAGAAGTAGGAAGGAATATTACTGTGTTTTGTCAAGAGTGGCAGAGTTACAGGCCTTAAGTTGCCAGATGCATTTTTTAAAGTTGCCAGATGGATGTGTGTTCCAGTGCTGTCAATCAGCATGTTTTCAGAGAGCTCAGAAGTATTTCTTTTTTCTTCAGTATTTTCTTTCTTTTTTTTTTTTTT
>RSEF01000031.1:62995776-63044451 GCA_003993805.1 Himantopus leucocephalus
CTTCTAAAAGTGCAATCTTCCCAAGTATTAGGAGAGAAATTAGCCCTGTGTCGCTCAAACCAGGACAATATGGCCCAAGTTTTGCTTTACCATGTCATTGTTGCCCATATGGAAAAGAAGTAGTGGACAGTAGTCTGTGCTTTTAATCAGTTATGGCAATCTCTCTGTGACATCCCTGGCAAGCAGCAAACCTCCCTTGACTGTATATCAGGCTCACAGCTGGATGTCTCAGTGCCTCTCAAAAGAGGCACCCGCTACTAGCACTCAACACCTCCTTTTGCAGCTTTTAGTATGTGCTGCTGGAATGGTTTCTCCCTGTGAATCTTGCTCATTGGTTTGGTTTGCTACCAAGGCTTCATATCTGTTACTGGTTGGTATATATAAGGAACAGGAGTGAAGGGATACCCTATTCCCATGCGTTACCAGAGACCATGGCATCTCCTCCAAGGTGCTGTCTGTTCACTGTTGAAGCTCTGTGGCTGGTAGCCTGTGGAGATCTGTGCCGTGAGGCCTAGTACTTCTTCTTGCAGAGTCTTGAATAATACTCTATTTCTTGTTCACCCTCCCTAATGCAGCGTAGCCTTCTAACTTCCTCCTGCAGCTCCTCCACCTGCTGACTTATTCCACCAGACCGTAACACGTGCTGGTGGCCAGGGGGCTGGGGTGCAGTCTTTGCTATAGGAGTTATGCTCCTTCATTCAACAGTGGCAATGCCATGTGTGGGGTGCTGTGTCAAGTCTAGGGCTTTCCAGTGCAAGAGAGTGATTGACAAACTGGAGAGAGTCCAGTAGAGGGTGTTCATGATGGTAACAGTTGGGAGCTCCCGGCCTATGGGGAGAGGCTGAGGGAACTGGGCTTGGTTTAGCCAGAATGGAGAAGATGAAAGGGGAACTTATCGCAGCCTTTCTCTTACTAAAACTGGGGTGAGGGCCAAGACTTAGAGAGAATGGAACCACAGTCTTCCCTGGGTTGTCCAGCCAAAGGACACACTGTAATAATCACCAGCTGCAGCAAGGCAAATGACAACTGGAGTAAAAGAATAAACCTTCTCTGTCCGAAGAGAGGCTGTGGAAGCCTTGGTGACTCTGACCACTCAAGATGCCGAGCAACCTGCTTTCACATCAGAAGTAGCTGTGCTTTGTGCAGAAGACCAGGGTAGGTGTCCTCCAGAGGCACCTTCCAACCTCATTTATTCTCTGATCCTCAATTCAGAAATAAAGCTGAAGGGATACACTAGTAGAGATCAGAAAGAGTCTGAAATAACTGAGATAAAATTCTGTAATTGGAAGTGGAAATCCATATTGGGAAGTTGCTGAATATTTAGCAGTGCTTCAGAAAAGGATCTTGAGGGAATAGCGCACTAAAATTGCATTGGTGAGGTGACGTTTATACATCTCTGCCCTCCCCGCCAAATTTTCATGGTGCACTAACAATTTGTATATAGGACATTATAAGTAAATTCTCTGCTGTACTTGACGCTTTCAGGTCCTAGCTTGAGATCTCATTCTGTTTGGAGCATTGTGACGTGTGAAAGAGGTAAACAAACTGGAGAGACTCCAGATGGGAGAAGTAAGAAAGGTGGAGGTTTAGGAAATACATCCTTTGAGGAAAGGTGGATAGATGTTCTTTATCATTTATTTAGACGAACAACTAACAGAGAAGTCCATGATGTAGTGCATTGTGATAATATTCCATTACAGAAAAAAACATCCCAAAGGTGGAATGCTCAATTGTTTTCTGTGGAGAAAGATAGAAGACATAGGCTTAATTTACAAAACAGACTGAGGTTAGGTATTAACAATATCCTGCTCTTAAAGAGGGGAAACAGTTACAGGATACACAGAAGTTGTGGATGTTTTCAACTGAAAAATTTTAAGAATAAGTTAGACAAATCTGTGTAGTGAGTTATGCGCATAAAATTGGATCTTGTTCCAGGTAGTCTGGTTATTGTTTTCACATTCGTTGCAGCCCTACGTGTTTATGATCTCAGTCTTGCCTGTGACATGCTTTGTGGAAACTGCCTATACTCTCAGAATAGTCATATAGTCAACAGGTATATAATAACAGGTATATATTCTGCCGACTTGTTTTGATGATAAATTTAGAAATACAAATGCAGGGCTTGTTAATTTCACAAAGATTTTAATAGCTGTGCAGACTTATACTGACAGTATTATACCATTTTCTAGTAAACCTAGCAAGATTTCAGCGCAACATCAGTGATCACCACAAAACAAATAGTGTTTTTATGATTCAAATGCATTAAAATTTTATAATTTAATTTTACATAAAAGGCTAGGCAACTGTATTATGGCATTTGACAGCAATATTAGCTACCTATGCTCAGAAATAATGTGTGCTGATTCAGCATCTTGTAAGTATACAATGGAAAAACTGGATTTCTTAAACGCTAAGCTAAAATTTGAACAAGAGCTAACAAAGCTATCAGAATGACACACTAATATTTTCATTTTTAAATCATTTAAATCTATCATGAAATCTTTCAACGGAATTTCACTTTTTTAGTACAACTTATTAAACTATATCTATTTTCAAGATATGATTTTAATATTTACAACTGTTTAAATCAATATGATTTCACAATTGAATGAGGTGTCAAGGTATAGTAGAATTCTTATTAGAAATTATATTTGCTTTTAATCAAAAGGATATACACAGTTGTGATTTCATAATTAATTTCACGATTACTTTCTTGCCTAATGAGTGATTGAAGTTTGTTTATACAACTAGTTTTCTCTGCTGTCCTCACCCCAGAAAAAGGTCTGTCAGCAATCCTATGCAAAATGCCCATTTTAAATAGCAGAATTTGGCAAGGAATGTGGAATTCTATGGAAATGTTTAATCAGTTTTGATATGTCTTTAATAACATTGTCATAATGTAATATAAAGTGACCACTGCCAAAGAGGTAACGTATTTGCATTCATAATGCTCCAGGCAATTTTTTATTTCCATTTCCCATAAGTCAAACAAACATGACATTCAAAATTGCATGCCATATTGTGATTATCTGGGGAGATAATTCAAGTCATCACACTAATATTAATTCTGAGCAGAAACTAGGTTAACAAGGTCATACAACACTTTTGTTTTGGAACCAAACTTAGACTGAGCATTCGCAGCAGTGTTTGAGTGACAGCAGTGCAAAATGCAGTATAAATACTTCAGTTGCAGGCCAAAATATATTAAAGAACATTATGCTGAAAGATCAACCTTCCAGAACTAGCAAATGCCATCTTTTTCAGCTCAGTCTGCAAAGTCTGAATCGTAAGCTTTCGTATTTGGTTCAAGAAAAGCATAGATTTGCGTTTTAGGACTAACAGAGCCATGAAGCCATGGGTGACTGGTTCATTTCAGGCCCTTTCACCTCCAGAGGTGAGGGAGACATGGTTGACTCCTAGACCTCCTCTCAGAGACATAGGCTGGTACTCTCAGTAAAATCTGGGTTTTCTGGAGCTGTGTGCAATATTGGGCGAGGAAGGGGCCGCTGGTTCCTGTCCCCCAGCTGCTGCTGCTAGGCAGGCACCGCTGGCTGGGGAAGGAGTAGGGTCTTGGGGATCTAGTGTAAGCAGCCACACCCAGACGCCCTCTACCCATCTCTGCCACAATGGGTATCTGAATGTTAAAGCATTCCCCTTGCAAGGTCCTGTCACTTTCATGTCAAGAACCTTAGGTCAGACTGTCCAATTTTATTTCCATGCTACCAGCATTTTGCTTTGGGAAGAGAAACAATGGTTTGGACCATGTCAGACTTTAACTAAATTTGATTGGAGTATGTGGGTGAGAAAGGGGCAAAGGCAGCAGGCAGTAAGCAAAGAGTTTCATAAAAGACATGTTAACCTGAGGCATCGCAATGAGGCACTATAAGATCCTTCTTCATAGAAATTAATTCGGGAGTTTTGATGATTTCCTGGCAGTCTTAATTTAAAACCATAAATTATGCTTTCAGTCCAAAAAAGAAAGTTTTCCAACGAAGAAATTCTCCTAAACTGTGTGAATGCTGTTTTTTCTCCATGAGACTCTTAGGGTAGGGTGGAGGCAGCCATTCACATGCACGCTAATTAACCCTTTTCCAGAGAGGTTACTTCTCTGCCCCATTCTGTGATCTTCAGCAGGCAGTGGCACTTTCCTTTGAGCTTTACTCTTCATCCCGCCCCTTGCAATTGATATATTTATTATCACCATTATATTTATTATCTGATACATTAAGCAATACATTTATTATCACACTCCAAAATCTTTTTGTACACATGAATTCTTACCTATTCACTTTCTGCTTCTTCTATTACTGAATATTTCTATTTCTTTTCTGCTCAGACTTAGTCCTCAGGAACACTTAAACATACATAGAACTTTCAAATTTCAATCTTTGTTTCATTTTTGCACTTCAAAATACAAACAGATTAAATTGGTTGCAACTGCAGAAGCACCAGGTCATAACACTTAGTAAGTAAAGTGTTTTGCAGTATTGCACAAAGACATCCATGTTAACCTGGATTGTATTGCTTAATGATTCAGACCTCTGCAATGTCCATCTCAGAATGTTTTCAAGAGAGTTAAAGAAGGAGTCTTGCTTGGTCTTGTGACAGGAAAGTCAGCCAAATTGCTGGAGAAGCTGTGAACTGGTATTTCAAAGGCAAAGAGAATCCCTGTAGATCCCACAGTACACTCCGAATTGCCACAAGCACCAAACACTTCCTGAAATCCCATAACTGACTTGCGTATGTCCAAAAGCTATAAGGATTTCTAGCAGAGGGCAGGGAAGATGTTAAATAAGTATGACACCAGTATATCAGGTGAGCTGATTTTGTATGACGGACTATGATTGGTGATTCCTAACGACTGATTTAGAGCAGCTGTTGCAAAATTAGAGAAATAAGCATGGGCACACCTTTACCCAGTGTTCATTTTGGCATTATAATTTCATGACATAACATTGAAAGTGACTGAGTGTATCAGGAGCTCAGCCTCTGGTGTCCTGTCCCAGTTAGTTTTCTCCAAAATTAGAATGCTGCTTTTTATTGCTCTTGCTGGTGATACATGGTAATTAATTATTTGGCTAATTAAGGCAGGTAACACTTTAGTGTATGACAGCCTTGAGATTAGGAGATGACACAGATGAATTCAAAACATCAGACTAATCCTCTATTTCCATTGTTCCATATTTTTGAGATAATCAGGACTATCTTCTGTTGGCAGTCTTTAGTATGATCATAGTACTTATTATTTAATTTATTATAGCACTTTACATTTGGGTTTGGATTTGGGGAAGGACTTCCAAGGTGCTAGTATCAATTAGGATTGATATTTATGATTGTTTATTTCAGAAATTACTCTTAAACATTGATATGTCTTGTATACCAAGAACCTTCCATGCTAGATTTCTGTCTTTGTAAACAGTTCCGCACAGCCAGCAGATTCTGGGTTTGCCATTGCTTGTGTTACGTGCTCAAATTTTAAACATAATAACTTTGGGAGGACTATTGCCAATGTAATATCTTTAACATTTACCTATCAAAATAGTAGTTTATAGTAGAGAGCACGTGTATTTTACCACTTGCTCACAAAGAAAATACAGAACAAGAAGAATTTAATGTGAGGATATGAAAGGCTATAAGGACCAATGTTTAGTTTATTGAGAAAGGATTTCTTGGCATAGAGTTATATATCTCTTTGTAAAAATCTCTGGTTTATTGAAATCAGCCACTAACCTCATTCCATTGCCTCCTTGATTCCTTGTCCAAGAAAAGAGGCATTTCTAAGTCCAATACTCTAATACAATTGTCAGTATAAATCACCAGGAAACCAGAGCAAGCCTTCAGAAGAACATCTGAAATTAATTTGGCAGCTGAGGTATATAACTGACGCCTAGAGATAAAGGAATAGAAAGCTATAAACTCCTAATAAATGATTCTGCATCACCACAGA
This sequence comes from Himantopus leucocephalus, assembly GCA_003993805.1. Taxonomy (NCBI): domain Eukaryota; kingdom Metazoa; phylum Chordata; class Aves; order Charadriiformes; family Recurvirostridae; genus Himantopus; species Himantopus leucocephalus. Next base: position 63,001,724 of record RSEF01000031.1, read on the forward strand.
TATTCAGCCTACTTACACTTAGCCAAACAACAGCACAGGGCTTTACATGTAGCAATAGTTTTGCTGTACACTTCAGATTAGCTTGTTTACATGGTGAAATATAAATAAGCAAATGTCTAGAAACAAAAATTAACTTCCCTCTCTTTTAAGTTAGTTATGAGCCATCCTTACAGTATCATTATGGATTTTTTCTACAGTATTTTTGGGTTAGTGCTTGAAGGATAGTGAGAGGATAGAGAGAGCAAAGAGAAAACTCCTTTTCTTTGAGATCATCCAGACTAAAACCTCTTTATTGGAGCAACTTTTTAGTCAGGGTATGTTGTACAGAATACTCCAGGCTAGCGACAGTCATTTTTTTATCTGGTCATTGTGTTGTTGCATCTTTTCTCTGCTTTTAATAGCTCATAGCGTTACTTTCTGACATTTCTGTTAAAATGGTGTAATGATCAATCAGACAGTCACTGCAGTTCTACCTTTCAGTAACAGAAATACAGAAGCCCTATCAGGAGCTCTTCCCAGTCTCTCCATTAGCTCCACTGAAAGGATGGAATTATCAAATTCCTGAATAGCACCAGAGATGTTTGTGTGCACCTGTAGTGAAGGACTAGCAGTTTTATGCAGGAAGGTATTCTCTGCTCTTTAGAGTCTCTTGTGGACGTAAAGGAAACACAACACTATGAGGTTTGGAGCAACAGGAATAGTTTCCTCTACCACTGTGGTCTCTGAACTAATCAGCTTGGGCACTAAACAGCCTTTGTGAGAAAACATTTATTTAGAAAACATAACTGGGTCAAATGTGGGGACTAATTCTGGGGATAAAAGATAAGCACGTGAAGTCACTTGGCTATTTATCTTCCAACCACCAACTATTTGCTTCTCAACAAGGACTGCAAGGTATGGTGTAGATTAGATTTTCCCAGATGTTTTCGAATGTTGAGAAGATATACCTTTGTCTGAGAGCTACTTGATTTCAGGTAAAGAGAGAAAGCTCCATCCTGTGTGAATGCCCGTTAGAGCCAATTATAACCCAATCGATTTTTCTTGACATTAAAAAACAACAACAAAATCAATGCAAAATACAACTCAACCACCAATTTACCTCTAATTCCTTACTGTTTCTGGATGAAGTCTTAACTGATAATAGGCATGCCTATGTGTGAGAAGGAGAGCTTTTATGTTTAAAATAGAGAAATTAATTGTGGAAGAAATTGATTTTTAAAACCTTGGTAAGGTAAGAGGAAGAAATATTTAAACCAGGTGTTCTGCCATGTGAAAAGTGGGAAATTTGCTAATTATGTTTCAAGCATAGTTTACTCTGTCACTTATTTGAAGTATGCCTAAAATATATTTCCCACAGCTCTGTTAAATGGCAGAAAATGAACTGATTTTCCGTGTGTAAAACACATTGCAAATACCCTCTAGCTATGTCCTCTGATTTCACCCAAGGTGTATTTGTCCACCTGCTGTAGAAGTAGAAATTGTTGCAATTCTATATATATATGTAAAGAAGTGACGATCTCTTCTGATACAATCATGTAACAGAAAAAGCTCATAAGAATCTTTGGGTGGTGTTAATAGGAGGGGATCACTGCATTCAGCTCATCATTGTTTCCAGTGGAAATTCAAGCACAAATGACATTTGATCACTGGTTACTAAATAGAACCACATATATTTTGGAAAAGAGGGTCTTTCAATTAACCAAAACAGATCTATCAGGAAAATCAGATGGTAGATTCATTGTCCTGATCCTGCTGGAGTCAAAAGATCCATTACATGGATCTGGTTTGTTAACAGAGACACAGGAGGAGGGAGAAGAAAGGAAAATATTTGGTTATTGTGTGCTTGTATACACATGTACATAAACAAACTCAGAATTAATTGTACTTAAGTTGTAGCTAAGATGATAGGTGTATATAGATATATAGAATTTAAATAGAATTCTCTTCTTAGGCTTAGCAAGAGCAAGGTGTATATATATAGAGGGATATATAGATAAATATATCCATATATCCAAATATCCACATATCATTCTTTCCATATATATACACATATACACACACACATATATTACACACATGTACAGGTATCATATATACACATAAATATAAGTTACTAGGACATTAATAATGAGCAACAGCTTAGGACAGGAAATGAAAAATATGATACCTACTTTGTACAAAGCAAGCTAGTAGGAATGAAGACAGATGTTCATTAGATGATTTTGTTAAGTACAAATGCCGCTCTTTACTCTAGGCTGTTATTAAAGCAATTATTTTTTTCAAGCACACAGTGAAAGCTGTAGCTTTGCAGTACCTCAGTGAGCATTATTACATTAATATAGTGAACTTACCCTATCTATCTGTCACTACCAAACCTCACAATGATATTCTGATTAATGATGCATACCACAGATTTCGCAGATGCCAGCCAGATGTTCAGAGAAAACTCATGGTTTTTGGCTTAGGAAGTAAAGTATAAATCATACACACATTGACACACCTAGTGGAACAAATGGAAGGTATTCCTAAGTGAATTTGCTATCTAGTTCCAATTTATTTTTAGTTAGACAAGATACATGACACAATGTCCCGTACATTTCAGCCTTCTAGATAAAACAATAGACGCAAATAATTAAAAGCAAAAGTTGATGTGCTACTGGGAATCACTTTTGCTATAAGGTACTCCCCTACCTCTTCCATCTGGCTGCCTCACAGAGCAAAAGCCTCAGCATGCAACTCCCAGTCAGTGGAAAGGAGAAGCTGCTGTCACCACAGCTCCCAGCAAGGAGCAGGGGCAGGTGGGTGGCTCATGTCCACCATCATATCCTCTCCTCTAGCCTGTGCTTGTACTCATTTATGTATATGTGCTGCTGTGAAGGAAGAGACCTACTTCTTTTTCAGTAGTGTTAATTAACTTCACAGCATTAATTGTTCTGCTTTCCCAAACGAGCTCCTAAGCTAATGTGTTTACTCCGGCATGCTACTCAGGTAACAGGAGTGGTGTGATGGCTTGAAAACCATTTCAGGTTTGGAGAAAGTTGGCTGGTCCATCAGGTGGGAAAAGCAAAACAAGGTACAGGGCTGGCCTGAACTCAAATGCTGCTGCTACAGACCCTGCAGAGATCACATCCTCAGGTTGTATAGCACGGCACTTGAATTTTGCCTTGGTGCTGCTAAAAGCTTCAGAGGTCCTTGGGGGATGTGAACTTATTTTCCAGTCTTCTACTGGTGTAGTAACTCTATATGGTTGGCTATGTAACTTTACCTAATCAAGGGTTTATGGGCTAGCACTTTTTCTTGCTCATTTCCCATTTATGAGGCTCTGTAGTGCTTTTGATACCAAGCTATTGCTTGCTGTCTTTCAAGGAATAGTGATAGGAAGCAGATAGAAAGTCTAGCTGCCCTAATGACTACCTGTACTTACACATTCCCCTTCAAAGTCTACTTTTTTTGTGATGTCAATAAGCAATTGTCTGGCTGGGAACATCCCACTCATCAATCTAGGCAGGACAGCACTGGGTTTTTTGTACCTGCACTGTTAGCCAAGCAGGAGAGCAGCCTTTTCTCTCCACTCATATTGCCCTCAAAGGCTGCAGTCTCAGATTTTGCTTGGATTGATTCTCACCTACCTTCACATCTGAAATCATCTCTGAAACTCTAAGTGGGAAGAAAATCTGAGACAGTGAAACATACCTGAATGACATCTGAAAGAAACATGTTGTGTCCTTATCTGCTTCTAGGGCCATCCTCCTGTCCTCCAAATGCTCATAGCAGTTTCTGTATTTTATTTACCCGAGCAAAGAAGCAGCAACACAAGTCTCATAAATGGGTGCCTGTCTCCACTTATGAATATGCTTCTTTTAAAGAGAGCGGCAGAAGAGCTGTGGCTTCTCTCAGGTATGGATGAATGGCCAAGAACTTCAGTTTTGGGACAGACAGAGAGTAGCAGAGGGAAATGTATAGTATACCATGTGGCTCAGCAATTCTCCCACCCCTTCCACTTTTTCTGCTCACTGTTCTTCACTGCTGCCAGAGCAGCACAAATGCATCAAACTCGGTTACTTCATGAAAGCCTTCAGCAGGGTACGGATTTTTAATCTCACTGCATTGCACAGTGAAAATGGAGCAAAACTGCCCTGCACAGCAGAAAAAGAAAATAATAATGGATTTTCCACCTTGCTGAACATTAGCAGTTTGCTCAATTTACATCCACTCTCCAGGTCAGGGTCTGTAAATGGTGGTGTGGTGGGCGGAGCGTAGTGCAAACAATAGTGTGGATTTGAAAGCAATCACCTTTACTGCTGTCAGATAGTGGTCTTTGATTTGGATGACAGCAATTCTTTTGATTTGTAAGGGAGACAAGGAACCAAGAAGACATACAAGATGGTTTATTTAACCTATTACAGCTATTGCTGTTCATTGTATTGTGCACTGAATCTGGACAGACTGTCCTTGATTCACTTGGACAGACCATAAACTACTAAAGCTGCCCACTTTCCAGTGCATCTGCCCAGTGTTGATGAGATCCTAATTTTATCATGTCCTCATCTTCCTCCAATATAGGTCTGATTCTGGATCTAAGTGTTCGGAAGTGCAAGAAAAAAAAAAAGTATTCTCTTTTGTTTTTCTTTTACTCCTATTCAGAATAACATAGTAATGACTCTAGTGTGTCGCAGATAAATTATAGCATTACAGAATTTCATCAGTGTGTTTGGGCCAGTTTTAAAGGCTCAACACTGCTGTCATGCCAATTTTGTAACTGATGTGAGATCACAGAACCACAGAAACATTGGTTGGAAGTCCAGCCTCCTGCTCAAAGCAGGACTATCACCAACACTCTGCTTCCATCCTGATAAGTCTTGAATAAGATGGAGACTTCACAGTGTCTCTAGGTGACCAGTGCTGCAGTATCCTTCCCAGGGAAAAGGTTTTTCCTGATGCTCAATCTGAACCTCCCAAGCTGCAATTTGTCCTTTCTTATGGGGTTCGCCCCTACTGAGAAGTTTGACTGTAATTTTTTTAAATCCTCCAAAGTAGTTGTAGGCTATTAGATCATCCTTAGCTCCCCTCCACCAGGTGGCACAAGCCCTTTTCCTGTTACTAGCCACCAGATATGGAACCATTCATTATTAACATTAGAGTATGCTGGTGCTACCAGATGAAAATACCACAGGAGACAGTGTCAGAAGCCTTACTAAAGTCAAGGTATCTTGTGTTCATCACTGTCCCAGGTTGGTCCAGCATAATTTTTTACTGACAGATACCTGTAGTTCCTGATTCCTGTCTTGTCCTTCATGTGTATAGAGATGGATTAAAAATGAATTAACGTCTAAACTACCTAAAAGAAAACATAAGTAAAGTCAGCTTACCTGCCATTGACTCAAAACACACCTTGCCTTTTTCCTAAGCAGCAAAATCAAAATGCACTGGTGGCTATATTGTTCTCTGACAAACAGGAAGAAAGACTGCAAGTTAGACCTCATATTGATCCACAGGGATGATTTGGCATCCTCAAATTCACATCAATGAAATGACAGGTCAAGTTATCAACCACATATACACTGAGCAAGATCACCAGAGATCTCCCTGGTTCACCTATGCTTATTCTCAAATGTTCAGCATTTAGGACTGTAGGAAGGTAAAATAATTCTTGGTTTCATTTGTGCTAGGAGATGTTAACCTAAATGATTCAGGTTTCCATGCATTTTGCTGGGGAAGATAAATACAGAAATCCATTTGTTCTAGTGGGTGAGCAGAGTGGAATATAGAAAGCAGGAGAGTGAAAGATGATGGTTTTGTCTGCAGTGTGTTAACTAATGTGGGGGAAATACAGGTTATTTTGGGCTATAACTGCTCCCTGGCACATACTGATCGATTTCCATGATATGCTATAGATATGCACTGTAACTTTTCAATCTATTGACAAATGTGAATGGTGTTACGATAAAATCAAAGGTAAATTTCAGTGTGCTGTAGCTTTTCTTCCTGCTGTTTCTATTATCAGTGAAGAACCCATTCCCAGCAGAATAACTTTGGTGGGTTTTTCAATTGTATTTTGTAACATTTATTACAAAAAAGTGTAAATCCCAGAACTTTATCAGGTCCTGTATGAGCTTCTCAAAAAGCAAACATTGGTCTCATAACTGCTATCAGAAACATCCTCACTAATTTTCCAGATTTCAAAAGTGAACAAAAAAGAACGTATTGTACCTACTTTAGTAAATGCTTTTTTTTTTTATATCAATGACCATACTAAGATATCTGTCTTCTGGCCTTGTGCAGTGAATGCAGTAGTCCTGAGCTTCATTTGATCCTTACCCTTGCTGGTAGCTTTTGGAGGAAAAAAACATACTATTAGAAACATTGGTGTCTTGTACATCATTGTAAGTTGTATTTATTGCTATAATTGCCCTTGGATTTTTCACAGAGGGCTAGGGGTGTTTAGGCTTGTGCTCCGTGGATGATGAGCTGTGTGAATGCGCCTCCTTCACAGTGGCAGGGGGAAGGAATTATAACTTCCTCTGCTCCTGTAGGAGGGCAGCCAGAGGAGGTAAAATATGTTATGTCAGGTCTTCAAAGACTGTTGGATTCCTTCTTGCCACAAGGGTAGCAAACCTGCAGTGAAATGTGCACACTCTGGAGTAGTCCTGGGTTTCTGCCTGAGTTAATTGCAGAACCTACCTGAAGCTAAGGTATCACAGGTCATTAGTGCCTCATCTCCACAATACTGGGTGATCCAGCACTTCTGAACTGATCCAGATCAAAAGCATGACTGTGTTTCTGTTCAATTAGACAAAACAAGGTCTGAAGCTCATCAGGCACAAAGGAGCTTGCCTGCATGAAATTAACATGTCAAAATGTTTTGACCAAATTTGAACTTGCGATGTGGGGTTGTATCGGATCAGTGCTTTGTGCAAGGCAGCAGCAGCCTTTTTGATCTGATATCAGGAGACCTAAAAGTGGATATTCCTGACAGAGATACAGCTCCTATTTCTTAACTCATAAGTATTTGTTCTACTACCTGCTTTTGTATAAAGAGAGCTGTTACATGTAAACTCTAATTCAGTTGTCTCATTAATCTCTGTGTGAGAACATGCTTTGTTTCTTTATACCAAGATCCATTGGTCTAAACACAGGAAAACAGAGTATTGCAATTTCTTGTTTGGACAATGAAAAGCTTGTGCACTCTTCTCACCACCTGGATTGGACTGGCAAAAAGGTGTACGTACCAGTTTTTAAGACTTTTTTAAATACCACTGCTGGTCTGTCTCCCTGAACAGCTGGACAAAAGTCACCACATTTTTTTGGTTGCTCAGCAAGCATCACTGTGTACAGCTACCCATACTACACAAGGGGATGACAGACACCTTCCTGCAACCTTGGTATACTGATATGCATAATGCTTTCAATAGTGGTTTCCAGGACCAGTAGGACACAGTTGGATGGACATTTGACTAGCAATGTGCAGAAATGCTGGCCCAGGCCCAGCCCGACTTCCCATCCAGGCCAGCACACAAGCTAGCTGTAGCAGGCATCAGGCTGTCCAAGGCAAGGGAAAGGTGGCACTAATAGCACTTCTTCCTCACAGTGCTTCTTACACTGAGAAGGCACCACCAAGGTTGTCAGATTGCAACTGTGGCTGTTTTTTGAATACATACAGGCTCTCTAGTGGAGAAGATTGCTTACATGCCCACCCACACATGTGCGTGCACACCCCCCCACACACCCCCCAACTTGAACCTCAAAAATGGACAGCATCTCATGGAGCAGTCTACCTTATAGGCTCCCACTGTGGGTACATGGGAGAAATACACAATTCTGCCTCAGAAATTCTCCAGATAGGTGTGTCACAGCAGAAAACACCATCATTTTTCTATTAATTACTTTTGTATTGCCATTTGAGAGCACTAAGGATCCAGAGAAGCATGACACATTGGAGCACACAATGAGCTATGATGTTGCAGGTGACTTCATTTATCACTTTCTTTTCACAACTGTTTATCAATTTACATTAAGCTANCCCCCCCCCCCCCCCAAAATGTCAAGATTTCTTGATTTCAGCAGCCTTAAAAGTGTGCTTTGGAAATATATTCCCTAACTTACAGGAAAAGGTGCATGTAAGATCATTTTAGTATGCAGTTTAGTCATCTAAGTTTTTTATGGTCCTTTTCCTGTTTTCTTGTTGGTATACACATTTCTACCTAATCTGCATAAACTATTTTTCATGCGTTATAGCTATCTTAGCCAACAGATGGTGCTATGTATAACATTTTTATGATATTGTATAACATAAAAATAAATATTACAGTTAAACTGTACATGTAATTACTCTGTTAGAAAATAGATGTGAAATTGAAGTTCACAATAATAAATGCTTATCATAAACATTAGACACAAGGAACAATAAGCATTGAGAGTCACTGGTGAATGTTCATTTCAGCCTGCAGGTGAGGAAAGATGGAGTTGTGTATGTAAATCTGGCTGTGATGTCAATGCTACTGCTCTTGTATATGAGGATCTTTGGCAAAATCAAGCCTTCAAGTTGGTAGATTTTAAGAACACTAAAATTATCACTGTCTGTTCTGGTTCCTACTCTCTGGGATTAATGCACTTTATCTAAATGGAAACAGAAAGGTGTGGTATGCCATGGGTATTCATACGACTGAAGTAGGACCACCCCAGCAAATAAAAGTTATGAAATGCAATTTTAATCAAAAATCACCAGTGTTGAGTACCACCAGCGTTTCACACTATGCTAACATTTCATCATCCAAACAGTGCAGTAAGTTTGCTGGTACTACTCAGGTATGTAAAATTAATCATGTGCATAATAATAAGTAGAACAGATTCTGTTTTCTGTGGGCCTGGTCTTTCTCTCTGTAAACGGGATGGGACCTTTGCTCAGTAAGGTGTAACCAAGCCTACTGTGGTGAATATATTTGAATTTCAACAAATAAGTATTGTGTAATAGCTGTTCATAAATCACCCATTTCTTTATACTCAAATATCAACCTAAAAATTTATCCAACAATGTATTAGCCAAATATTGTATGTCAACCCCACCACAGCATTCTGGTAAAGCTGTTATCAATATCACCTTGTGTAATCTTTTCTCTTTCAAATAAGGATTTATGTTTTGCAAATTTGCTGCTTTATTGAACTAGGCAACAGTTAATCCTATTTATCTGGTTGTAGCCATCTCTCTGGATTTAAGTTAATGTATGTTTCAGCCTACATTTAAAATACTTCCAGAAAATGTGGGTATTTTTACAACATAAAAAGCCAATTACAAACATTCTACATGGAAAGATCATGTACTTAGTTCTTTGCTGGAATGAGTTGTCAAAGACTTCATCACTGTGGAATCCCATTACTTTAACAGGGCACAGCATATGTTTCAGTGAATACTAAACCAAGATGCCCTCAGTCTTACAGATGCTGACACTCAGGCCCTCGTTCACAAGAGCAGATGTATTTTTTTTTCTAAATTTTGAAATGTCGTCATTTTCTTACATGAATGTTTAAGGTTTGGGAAGCAATCTTCATTTTACAACATCATAAAACTGAATTTTTGGTCAAAATTGCTGATAATATCTCAACTAGTTATACCTCATCTTGTTTTAGTCCCCTTTCATTCATACAGTTAGGTACAAAAGTAAGTACTCTCAATCAAACAGTGGAACATTGCTGTTGAAGGAAGATTTAAAATGGTCATGCACAGTGTAGTTAAGTACACAGTAACACAGTTAATGAGAATTTTATATAATTACTGAAAAAGATTTTTTTTTAAACAAAAAAAAGCAACTGCCTTTTTATTCTGCTTCATATATTTTATTTAACCTTATATTGATTAGTGATTAAGGATAATAGAATGCTGCAATAATTTGGCTGTATGCCGAGAGATTTTTGAACTGAAACTGAATTGCTGGGGTTTACTAGGCTGCTTGAGGAAAAAGAAAATATTTTTTTTTCCTTTTAAAAAGAGAAACAAAATGAACACTCTTTATGAGTGAAAATAATGTCAACTTCACACCACTTTCAGGATGGCCACATACAAAATGTTCAGAATTTCTTTCCATCTTACCCATTCCCCCATTTTCCTTGTATGAGTGGGACAGCACTAGGTTACTACTTTTCAACTATTTTCAATTATTCTGCTTCAGCCTTCAGTCTTGCTTATGTACAGTTTGTCACAAAGAGCTCTCGGTGCTGCTTTCCTGTGAGGATTTGGAAACAGGGCAGGGATATTGGCTGCTGGTGCTTAGGCTATGTAATGTTTAATTTCAACCAAGATCATTGAAAAAACTGTATCTCTGGTATGGCTGGTGGGTGAGTGATGGCAGACTAACTCTGGAGCTGGGCTATCCCATTTTGCCACAACAGGGCAGGAAACAGGGGTGGTGCACTCTAAATGTAGAGCTTGGTCCTCAGCAGGGTCAGACGAGGAATTGAATGCAGAAGCCTGGAAAGGGTGCCAGGAGTAAAGCTTATGTGAAGCTGGTGGGTTTGTACAGGATGGTGTCACCTAAGTAGCGTTCTCTTTTTTTTTTTTCAGCTTCAGTGGCATGCTGCTATCCATCATCTGAATTACACATTGCACTGTGATGAACGTGTGCACACTTTATCTCATTGTCTTTCTCTCTCTTCAGAGGGAGGATCCTGTTGATGTAAAGTCCTAAAGGCAATAATAACAGCATGGGATGAGTTGCAGCGATGGTACTACCAGAGAACTGTCTCCTCTCACTCCTAGGGTGAAGGTTTCAAATATTGTCATTGCTGCTGAGAGTCATTTTTTTGTCCCTAGGGATTCTGGCTTTTAATTCATTGATTAATTACTTTGGAATATATCTAACCACACATCTACAATGCAGTGTTGCAGCTATTCAAGCCAGCGGTAAAAAGTTAACTAAAGCTGGAGAGGAAGGAGATACCGAACACATTGAATAGATCTACAAATACACTTGCAGAGCACAAGCATTAGTATCTGTGTTTCAGTCAGCTAAGAAGCCCTGACTTAATTTCAGTACAAATGTGCCTTGCCTCTGCGTTTATACTGATAGCATCCATCCTGCTTGCCCCCTCATACTGTGGCTCAAGCCAGCTGTGCCCTTACTGTGTATTATTTGCCATGTACAGTTTCCAAGCCATCCACAACAGAGTCCCACCTGACCTAGGACATCCTCTCTCTCTTCACTTCTCAGCACGTATGTTGAATTGGCACTATGGCTTTGCGTCCTGCCCCTGCTACTTGTAGGGTGCACTGGGAGGAAGGACATCAGCTCCAAGATCACCTACTGGTTCTGCTGGGGCCAAGTGCGCCAAGAGAGGGAAGTCAGAAACACCTCCACTTCTACATTACCTTGCTAGTAGGAGCCTGGAGATCACCTATCTGCATTTGCTCTCACTTGACAGTGGTTTCAGCTCTCCTCCCTCTAGCCAGTTTAAGTGGAGGGGAGAGGTTAGCCTCTATGTTGGAGACTAAACAAGCCTCTATGTTGGAGACTAAATAATCTCCCACATCTGTGGAGCTCCAAATTAAGCTCCTTCAGTGATCTGTTCATGGATTTGTGGTCCAATAAGCCTGTGCTCAAGTGGCACAATGAAATGGGTGCAGGACAAGTACTTCTTTAGTATCGTTACACATGTTATAACAGATGATACAGCATTCTCAATCCCCACAAGAAGTGTAGAGTTGGGATGTCAAACCTCATCTAGTAACTCTGAGAGTTCACATTGCCATGAGAGCACCGAGTGCCCCATGAAGAAGAGGGACCCACTAGTTCCCATGCTCAGTGTGGGAGCATTGCCAGAACTTGCACAGCCATGCTGTGTCACCACTCCCCTACTTTCATTCTTCCAGTCCTTCTGGATTCTTCATGTTCATACAGGTCCCAGATTCCTTCATCTACGAAAATAGCTACCATCAGGCTGGAATGTGCTGCTGGGTTACACAAAGGTCTGTTAAGAGCCTTTTAACTGAAGTGTGGGCAGTCAGCTTGGATGCATTTGTGTGTTTATTTGCAATATAGGTATTTTCTGAGAAATGTTGCATACTGCCAGGAATTGTCCACTACCTGAGTTGCTCTAACTGCATTATTTCTCAGGTACATATTGAGGTCACTGCTATAAGCTTGTCTTGGCTTTCACAGAGAAAGAAAGCCTTTGCCCTTGGAAGACATGAACTGAGTTTTACTTTTATTATAAGACTTTCTTATTAAATAGCAGTCTACATGAATAGATGTTCAATGATTCTGATGATAAAGAGGACTGCCTTAATGAGGAAAGGTCTTAGTTACAACTGCCATTCCTCATTACATCATCTTGTTGGACCCTAAGAGGGGCACAGACAGGAAAAACCACAGAATATCTTGAATTCCTTGTAAGCTGGATATGAATTGTCAGCAACATTAATTCACAACACCATTGCTTTGTCAAAGTTAGTTATATGTGCTATTGTGTTGAGAATATTTGACTGATACGGTTGCCTCTATAATTAGGAGTCTGTCACATTTCAATTATATATTCATACCACTTTTCCAAAGGTTTATAAATCAGACAAACTCTCTCCGGGCTGAAATGTGCCATGATAATTAGTTTGGGGACAATTTTGTTTGTGTGCTGTTGTCCATTATTTTGCTACAGGATTATTATAGAAATAGGGTAGGCTCATGTGTGATTTCACATCTTTTAGAAAGACCTTATTTCAATAAAAAGTGAGGGTTGGTAATTCCAATTCCAAGTGAATGTTGGTTTAACCATCTTCTCATGGAAGACACTGAAAGTTTTACCATTGGTTTCATTGTCACAACAACATCCTGGCAATTCTAAGATCTTTCAGAAAGACACTTGCAATATAAAAGTGCTATATTTCATAAAACTAAGTAATATTATCTCAATGAAAGGTTGAAGGAAAAAAGGGGGATCAAACTGAAGTGTCTTATTTGTGAACACCACTCTCAGTAGCAGTTCTTAGCAAACATTCATCATGTCAATGTACAATGTAAAACAGTTGGATAAGTTGCAGTTTCCTTTAATTAGGAATGCATCTTTGGAGATTGTTTGTGGAGGAAGAACAATCAATGCCTTGAATTTAATTCGTCAAGTAAGAGTCTTTAGGAAAGAACCATTGTGGTGTCCAAGAAAACCCTTAAAAACATGCAGTGATGCACAGATGTGCTGTGAAATTCTTAAAATGTGAGCTAACTTTAAGAAGATCCTCACTGAATATTAAACAACCTTGGAAACTGCTGCCCAGAAATAGCATTTTATTCTCTGTTCTCTGTGTGGGGGTGGAGTGCTGAGAGCTTATTATGTCAGAAATGAGGCAGTTGACAATTTTTTTCAAACTAATTAATTTAACTTTACAGGTAAGTTAGGCTACTGGATTTGTATTTATGGGTTGTTATTAGATAGGGACTAGTGTTTTTAAAGCTGTGTCATGCAGACTAAAGACTCTTTAAAAGTTTGCCTGTATTCACCCATAAATACTGTAATAAAAAAAAGCATAGTCTGCATGGCATTTGTTTGTCCCAACAGGCAACGCACTAGGGATGGCTCTTTCAGAACGCAGCCCAGCTGCCTTCAGTGACATTTTGTCTCTCTGGGGACCGCATTTTACTGGCAGTGCAGGGAGACAGGCTAAAAAGGTATGGGAAAAAGGTGTGGGGAGAAAACATACACAAATATACTGAAATTCTGTTTTCATGCTAGCAATCCAAAAAGAAACTGTGGAGAGGGGTGGGCTTTTTTGCTTCTCACATGAATGCAAGCCTTTTTTTCAATAAACAACATTTCTCTTTCAGCAGATTGTCATTACCGTTAAGCATATAAAATTTGTGAATGTAGAGGAAACTGGACCAGGGGAGCTCTGAGGTGGATTAGTTTAGCAGTATTAATTTTCTAATAGGTCACAAAGCCAGAACCTAATGCTGCCTCAGTTCTGGGCATACCACAGTATATTTTATAGGACTAGGGCATGCTTTTTAACCACTAGCACATTTGCCTTTGTGACTTTCTTCTACCTGTCTAGTACCTGCTGAGCCAATGTCTCTGCACAGTTTGAGAGATAGCCTGGGGTACAAGGTGGTCTCAATGGGCAGTTGGATGTGGCCAGCCTAATTTTCTGGAAAGAAAAAGAACTCAAGTATATAGAGATAAGTGATGCTAGACCCTAGTCCTCCAGGCCAGAAAGTGAGCCCTACTCTATTTTGTCTACTGGAATAGGCATAATTGGCAATACCAAAATCATACAGCTAAATACTGGGCAGAATTAAAGAAGAGAGGAGGGAGATCACCATTGAGAAATCACCTCATTCAGGAGAGTAGAGAAGTATGTACTTACGCTCTTCTGGAGATCAGAATGCACTGAAGTCCCACTTAAATTTAAGTACTTGCTTAAGTGTACCATCTAGAATAAGATTTTTCTTTGAAATCAAGCCATACTATAAGGACAATTAAAACTGTGCAGTTTCTGTTGGACTAATTATGGAAATCAGGATTTTTTGTGCAAGGTTTGCAGTTCTCCATCCATAGGTTGTCTATTCTTCCTTTAAAACACAAAGAGCTTTGAAATTAGAGAGGAATAGATACCTTGTACCATGCCTGACATCCTGCTAACAAGCAGAAGGAAATAAAAAGGTTATTTTTAATATTTCTTGGCTTTGGTTCTGCAACTAAGCATTTCTTCAAACTTCATTAATATAAGGGTTCTTTTATTTGCATTTAAATACAGTAAAATATTTGTTGTTCTAATTTCAAACTTAGCTGTGAAAAGTTAAATTCTTAGGTGAATAATTACTTGGCTTGACCTTCATCTCTGCAGTGTCTTTTTCCCACGAGCTTCCAACAGTTGTCAGTGAGCTTGCTTTTTCATAACTTCTTTCGATAATTACCAGTAGTATTACAAATTTTCTGTGCTAATTTTTGACATTGTTTCGAATACGCCCCCCCGAGTGTACATATATTGAGTGTTGTACTGATGTTTATTTTACAAGTGCAAATTTTTTAGTGCCTGCATGTGCGTGCATGTCTGCATGTGTAACACAGCCTGCGATCTGTTCCCAGTAGCTTAGCAGAAGTCTTCTCTTTCTCTGTTCAGTAATAAATGAGTGGAATCTCGACAGCCGCCAGTGATTGCCTGAGGAGAGTGCCAAATAACTGAGCTGTCATCTGGAAAGACAGGTTTCAGTTCTCCAAAATGAAGGTGATTGACACCTCTGACATGTTTAAATGTATTCTGGCTTACAGGGATCAGTTTACGGTGCCTCAGCCACCTCTGCCAGAAGCAGTGCCTCTGCTAGACCAGGCTATGATGTGCCTATCTCCTTGGCTTCCCACAAAACCATCCCTGGGAGAGACTATTCTTTTCCAGCTGCCCTCAGTTCAAGGGTTCAGGGCAGGAAAACCTGTCCTTTTACCAGGCTTCAGTCAAAGGATAGAAGGCATCCTGATGTTTCATTTACCACTCTGAGATTTCCCTACCAGCCTTTTTAGGGAATCTGGATTCAGTTTTCCCTGAGAAGGGCTCATCCAAAACATCCTCTTCCACCCCATCATCCAGTGTAATGCCGCAGCTTTTATACAGATGTAGTGTATGACCTCTTGTAGGCATTATCAACTGTATTGCTGCTTAAATTATACTTTCCCTTCTGTTAGATACCACTCAAATAGTGCAAATGCCTCTGCTATTGTACTCTGCCACAGGGTCAGCAGAGTCTTATTTTCAGAAAGACCAGTATCGCAAAATACTGATATGAAAAGCAGAAAAGCACAAAGTGACTCATCAAGGTAATCTTGATTCCTTTAAAAGATCTATGGTCGAACACACCATTGGAATAATGTTCTGTTAAGGTAATATGCAGTACCAGTGTCAATTACTTTCTTCTGCTTAGGTACCTGGATATCTTCTTAGCTTTATTTTTTTGTTCTTTTTTTCTTTTCTTTTTTTAAGCAACTGCATGATATTAGAAGCTTGAGCTCAAGAGACTATTCTCCTTGCTCATTTGTTTTTTCTTTCTCTGTGTACAAACTTCAGTTAATTAGGGTTGCTAGTGTGAAGTGTTATGAGTAAATTCTACTTACCTTACTTTTTTTCTTCACCAGAATTGAAGCTTTGCTATGAGTAAGAAGCATTTGGAACAAAAATTGTTGGGATTACTATCCATATTGACATTTTAAATATGATCACAAAAACATGATATCTGTGAGTATTTTATAGTATTCTTCTCTAGTTTTGTTTGTACCTACTACAGTAATTGCACCATGTCTATGTGAAACTCCACGAAACGCCGTTCATGTGTTGTGTGCTCAGAACACATAAATTACACCTCTAGATTAAGCTAGTGATCCTCTTGCTCACTAATGTGCTTCACTAATGTGCAGCACTGGTTGTTACCAGTTTCCTTAGGCCAAAATTGAACAGGAAATGACAATGAAAAATGTTGCGTTCATGTAAGTTTTTCCCAATATTTTATACTTTTTCTTGAGGCATGGAGACATCTCTAGGAAGAGACAATATTTTTTTATTATTTGTTATAATGTGTCACTTGATAATAACATGCCATAAGAGATTACTGGATACTTATTATTGGATAGCTTCAACAAAGTACAATTAACAGGCCTTGAAACATGAACAGCCAAACCAGTTCATGATACTTTGTTTGATGGCTTTTAGTCCTTGTTATACCTCTAGATACACCTCTCATCCATCTAAATATCTAGTCATTTTTTAAATGATGCCATTTTTTGTCCTTAGTATGCCAGTTATCTTAGAAAATTTTCTGCTATTAGTCACAAAGCACAGTGTCCTCGGCAATGCAAATAGTTGTAGAGCAAATGAGCAAAACCCAGCTCTTCACATGGGAATAGTTTGGATTGTCATGGGAAAATGGGAATGTGAGTTATACAGCATATTGTACTTTTGAATTTATTGCACCAGTACTCCATGGTAGAACACAAAGACTGGTATGTTTATGAGAGATTTCCCACTTTTCTGTGAAGTGTATAGAATTAAGCATTCCCAAGCACACTTACAATAATAAATTCACGGGGTAATAACAGTGACCCAAATGGCCTTGACAAATGTTGCAACTCTGTGCAGATGTAGATGGAAGCACTTCCAGGAGCAATTCCAGCAGAAGGAACATAATGCAAGCCACAGCTGCTAGTTACACACCCACACAAACACAAGCTCCAGCTGTAGTTTGTGCTCCTGTACTACAAAAAAAAAGATGGCTGTACAGCTCTCATGTGTACCTTCTTCTACAAAATCATCCTACTAAACAATTGGAGAGCAAGAACATCTCTCCTACGAAAAAAAGCCTGAGAGAGTTGGGGTTGTTCCGACTGGAGAAGAGAAGGTTCTGGGGATGTTTTATTGTGGCTTTTCAATGCTTAAAGGGGGCTTATATGAAATATGGAAAAGACTTTTTACCATGGCCTGTAGTGACAGGACAAGGGGTAATGGTTTTAAACTAAAACAGGATAGGTTTACATTAGATATAAAGAAGAATATTTTTTTTTTACTTTGAGGGTGGTGAGGCACTGGGACAGATTGGCCAGAGAAGCTGTGGATGCTCCATCCCTGGAGGTGTTCAGGGTCAGGTTGGATGTGGCTTTCAGCAACCTGATCTCATGAGAGACATCCCTGCCCACAGCAAGGGGTTGGACTAGAAGATCTTTAAAGTCCCTTCCAACCCAAACCCTTCTATGATTCTGTGATCTACTAAATGACCACTCATTTACTCATTATGCTCATTTACTCTTATTTGCTCTTGAGAGCATTGCTGCTTAGCTGCTTTTTCATCACCTGGGCACAACCAACTGTCCTGACTGTGCCATTCCTTTTTCCAGCCATGTGGTATAGAAAATCACAAGTATTTCAGCTGGCATCACCCAGAATTGGAAGACAGCAGAATAAGAGAGCAGCAGTTTTCATCCCTCTGACAGCCTAAGAGGTGAGGAAGTTCGTCCAGCCATTTTGTAGCCAAAACCTTTGTCTCCTACCTCAGACACCTTCCAGAGTGAATAAAGCAATGCTGATCACACACCAGAGTTACTCTAAGGGTGACAACATCTCAGGGCTCTCTGAGACTGTCACAAAAAGGACCTGCCAGGAGCAACCTAATGGGAATGTCTCTAGTCGAATGCCTTGAGGGCTACTGACAAACCTACAGCTAGGGTGGGCAGATTTCTGGCACCTATTATCCACTGTTAACCAAAGTTAGCTATGAGATTTGTGGTGGCTATTTTGTAATCAAATGAAAGAGCATGAATAGTCAAGTACCATTAGACTGTATTGCCACTGTATGTGACACTGCAGTAACACAAAAGCACTGGGAAGTTTTGCATCCCTACGCCACTCATTGCAAAACAGACCAAGAAAAGAATGAAAAATCACGAAAGGGAAATTCAAGTGCTGAATTTCACAACATTTCCCAGCTGGGACCAAGAGAGAAAATGCATTATTTAACTGATGGTCTAAAAGGAGAGTAAATTTTTTTAAAAATTCATTTTTATTACTTTTGCAAAGCTCACAGTGTCATTCAAAATACAACATTGTTTCCCCTCAATTACAATTTGAAATGTAGTATTACAAACATTTTAGCACTTAGAGCTTTCAAGCACCCTATTAATGCAGAGGGCAGAAGTGGAGAGCAGAAATATATCTAATACAGAAAGCATTTGAACAGAACAAGTTTAATGTCTGTTTACGCAATATTCCAAAAAAAATTAAGTCCTGTTGTTGCAGGGAAATACACTCAGCATTCTGGCTATTTTAACTGTAGCTTTAGCTACAGAAGTAATGATATATTTAACAACAAAACACCTCAGCACAAAACTGTAACTTAGTTAACTTCAATATAAATTATATATTTGAACTGGGTTAAGAAAGCACTTAGAGTGGTGTTGTCTTAACAGAACAATATTAGGTCATTATAACCTATCCCTGGAAATACCGAGAGAAGTACTTACTGTTATAGGCTTTCTTCAGAGTTTTCAGTAATGACAATCACAGTGGTAAACATTCTTCTTGGCACTAAAAGCTCCACATTTTCCTGTTAATGATGAATTTATTGTAAGGGTATTGGTACCACTTCAGTAGCTTCCATTTTAATTTACCGAGAAAACTGTACAAATTTTGTTTGGGAATTGAGTGGCTTTGCTAAAGGGCCCATGCATAATCCATATGTCTGCTTTACACCCAGCTGACAAGGGGAGGTCTGAAGGGCAGAAGGAGAAGAGTATATCCTTCCTTAAAAATATGGCTTGGGCTATATTTATAGGGGCATTTCTGGGAAAAAGTTTGGTCTTGCTATGATTTCACACTAGCATTGATATACTTCATTCTGTGTAGTTCTTCTTCAAGTATACTGGATTGAATTCAGAATTAGACATTATTTTTCCATCTCTGTTGTCTGCTGTAGTCTCTATTAATGTTTATGAACCACATCTGCTATTTAGAAAAACTATCCCAGCAGATGTACAGGATCACTTAATACACAAAAGCTTGCTCAGATTTCTCTAGTTCAACCATGCTGGAAAAAAATATGGCAAAAAACTTCATTGTTACAGTTTTCCTGCAAAAGCTGTAGAGCCAACTAGTACAGTGATGCTTTGGTTTTGTTTATGTATTATTTATCTTTCACTTTTCTGAAACTTCATGTGCTTCAGGAACAATGTCCGTATGACATTTTTACACTGTCTCCATTGGGGGTGTGGGGGTGTGTGTGTGGGGTGGTTGTAGATTTTTACTCCATTTGTTTCTTCGGTGGGTCGTTCTTGTACTGTCTAAGTTATTGAAAAGGAAGATTGATATAACAAAAGCAAGATTGTGCTTTCATTATCCCCCTCTGTCTTAAATTTTGACTTTAGTAATTTAAGCAAAACCCACATCTAAGCTCCTGTCATCATCCTCTGGAGTTTTTATATTACATGTCTAGTAACTCCAAGGCATCCCTCATTTTCGTTACATACAGGTGTTCCTTCAATAGGTAACACCAACCGTTAGGCAGTTGTCCTAAGAAAAGGATTTGGTGTCCACCATGATATTTTACCTTTCTGATATGGCTACAAGCTTTTGCTCATACTAACTTATATTGGCCCTTTTTATTTAACCTGAATATAGTTCAAGTAGTCAAAATGCATGTAGCTTTCACTCACATGAGAAAATGGACTTCACACCTGAGCTACAGAGGTGGAAGAAAACTGCCAGTAGATTAAAAGAACTTCTGTTTCACCTGGCATTTAAGCTTCCTTCTATGGCTTTTTAGGACATTAATTTGTTTACAGTCTTACAAAAAGAAGAAATGCAAAGACCTAAGTTTGCATATCATGCAAATTAAAAAGAAACACAATTCAATCAATCTCTTTCAGCAGCAATTAGCTGCTGATTGCAAATCCCCTCACAAGAGACATATTACTTTATTGAGACACCTGCTTATCAGAATATTAAAAAAAAAAATAAAAATTCTTCCCCTGCCCCTATTTCTCTGTTCTTCTGACATGTCAAGTGTGAAGGAAACTTTACCTAAAAAATTTGTTAGTTAAGTTCTCTTCACCATATATAATTATCTATCCCCAGCTTGCAACCAAAATGGGAAATATCCATTGCAGTTAAAATGTTCACAAATTGACTGCAGGCTGGTGGATTGTGCAAAATGTTGATGTTCCACATATCATTCAGAAATTTAAAAGCAATTTATTCTGATATATGCTTCCAAAGTTATAGCATATTGAGTTTTTTTTACAAAAAATAAAATTGATTTTGTAACCTAGAAATGTTAAGGTCACAAGAGACTACTGAGCAGAAGTACAACGCACATTATTTCTTCAGCAAAGTGCACAAGTTTCAAAACTCTACCTCATACACACCAAGTGTTTGGCTTGTATGAATTTCCTCATTAATGTTACAGGCCACATATATAAGATGCTGAATAAACTGCAGGTGTTTTATTCTACCAGTTCGATTATTCAGTCAAGATTTTCCAAAGACAAAGACCTTTACCAAGCTTATCAGACATCCATGTAGGGAGGTTATGGTCCAGTAGCTTACCTAACAGTGCCCTTATTCTTAATTCAGAACAGATTCTGGAGACTTTAGGATTTTGAAATTCAAGGGTATGGAAATGAGAGATATTGTTCATGATAAGAAGATAGTTATAAAGCTGAAAGTTGTAACTCAGATCTTTGACTAGCCATAAGATAAAGTGAGCTTGCCTCCAACAAACATTTACAAAACCACAGATATTTTCAGTAAGGCTTCTCTCAATTTGTCTAGTGCTGTTATTTACAAGGTTCCATGTGATTTTTTGTTAGTGATTGAAGTCATGTCTGTGTTACTTCCTTGATATTAATTACCTGCATCTTTCACCATATTCACAAAGACCCCTTTTTCTGTCTGTTCTTAACACCAAGAGCTTATAAACACCTTGCTAAAATATCCAGCTTTTGAGTCAGCATTTGGTGCTTAGCCAATTTTGACAGTTTAATAAATGGCTTGCATTAAGCCGTTGTAACTGGACATGCAGTGCTCGCCACAATCTGGAATCAGCCCAAACCATTCAGTGCATAACTAATCCTTGTAAGTAGACAGACATAAAGGCTTGGTGGAAAAAGACCAAAATGCTACACAGACATGTCTTTGGCAAAACACATGGGAGCCTGTAGATACGTTTTATAGAGCTGGGAATTAAACTGAAGAAATGTGATATTTGGAAGGAGAATGTGCCCCCCCTTCCCCAGTCCTTCTGTGTACAGAGCCCCAGAGAAGGATGTGGATGGGTTCTCCCGGCCTGCCAACTCATCCACTGAAGTTTGGCAGTCTGCTTGCCTTGAAATAGGACGGGTGTGGAGTCCTGCAGGGAAGGGGTCACTCTCTTATACATTGACCAAGTTTATTGTCTTGTCCTTGAAATTTAACTCACCTCAGCTAAATGTTGGGTAGCAGAGTGTATCCACAAAGACCAGGTGAAACACTGCAATATTACAGATAAACATATTTAGCTAATTTTGCAGTCCTTACTCCATGCATAAATTCTTGTTGTCTAATGTATGTCAGTCCTGGTCTGGGACAATAGAAACAGGTTGGCATTGGATTTTTCTGAGAAATTTATGAAATACGAAGGAAGAACTGGTCTGGATGGCTCACCTGGTCCTGCCAAGGGGTTGCCCCTTCTGCAGGAGGTCTTGCTCTGTGCCAGTGCCCAATCACCAGCACCACTTCCACTTACACCTGTTGACACACGTGCCAAAATTATAAAATCTGAGACAAAAGGCGTAGAAAAGTAAGTGACTGTAGGTGCTACTGAGTGCCAGCAAGACAGGTTGTATTGCAGCTGGTGAATGGAAAAGTCATTAAAACCTCTTTGAGTGTTGTTAAATACAGTATGTAACTTGAGAGTGCAGCCTGCCATCACTCCATGTGCAGACAATCAATCCACTGTTGAGTTAGCCTAAGCAGGGACTTGGCTGAGCTGCAGGAAAGGGTACAGCAGAGTTCAAGGCACACATTGCGTGCTTCCCCCAAGAAGTTGTCAACTGGTGGAAGACGCATAGCCATGGATGGTAGGAATGGCAAAGCAGGACAAGGAAGATGAGAGCTGGGCTGAATTTCACATCCTACATCTCAGCGAACAGGTTGTTGAGACGGGAAGGGTATTACTTTGCAAAGAACACCTCAGTCCAGAAAAAGTTTGAGCACATGATTTACAAGTGCCAAATAAATACCCTGGTAATAGTAGTAAAGTTAAATATGACTCATTTGAAGGGAAGGGGCCTTTGTAAAATAATGGATGGATGCTTCTAAAAGAAGGATATATTTTTACAAAGGTGAACAGTTTGATGTCAACACAATGATGGTGTGGCAAATTACAGTATTTCCAGTGTATTTAAAAAAGAATAGCTACAAAGAACCATCTATGAACAATGTCAGAATTACCCTCACTTTGCTTCAGGGAAAAAAATATGAAGTGAATTTCTTTCATTTTCTAAATGTTTTGAAAAAATGGCCAAAAGCTGTAAAATACTTGTTCATACCTATCAGTTAGTAAAATATATTTTTCCTGCAGTTTTCCCTTTCCTTGAGGAACAATTACACAATCTTAATTCACTGAAGCAGTAAACCACAAGCAGATTTTGTGGACTGTGAGGAAAAAATGAAATAAAAGTTAATTTGCAAACATTTATGCAAAGATTTTGATGGGAAGAATTATAGTCATGCAGTCAAACAAAAATATATGTGATGTTTCTTTCTAAATCAGATTAACTCAAATTCAGAATACTGAGCACCCACAATTAATTTGTGAGACTAATTTAGAGATTTAAATTATTTTTGGTGCATAATTTGATGTATCATTTAACAATCATAATTCCATATATGAAAGTTAATAAGAACAGCTGTACAAAATCTGAGTTTTCAGGAATTGTCACCTGACACAGTCATAGAAAATATTTGTCCAGTTTTCGCTTTTACTGTATTTACTACCTTTCTGAATAACAGTCAGCTGATCCTGCAAGCTACTCTTTTAAATCACCAATCCTATAAGACTGTAAATAATTAACAAGTACACAGCAGACAAGTAAATATTATCCATGACTGTTTAAGTAACTTATGAGGTCTATAGATGTGCAAAAGGAGAGCAAATTTGTCAAGATGTGACATTGAATATTAGATACTTTTGTCTGGACTCAATGCATTACTGTTGATTGTTTGCAGTAATAAATGCTTAATTACTTGTTGCAGAAATGTCTTTTAGTATGAGGATAGATAGCGTGAAGATAGAATAAGCCCCTCTGACTGCAAAATAGTAGCTAATCAAAGGACTGACTATTATGTGTCTAGGAAAATACGCCACTGTGAGACAAAAAAGTAGAAATGGGGCTGTTAATCACTGGGATCTCACCATCAGGAGGCTTTCATTTGTTCTCCTGGCAGAGGTCAGGGATACTCTTGTTGTGCTGGATAACCATAAGATGGCTTATCAGCTTAAAATACTGTGGATGCAGTGATGCTTCATTTGCCCTAAATTTTGCTTAAGCCTAAACACGTTTCACTAATTTTTGTTTATGAATCTGTTTCTAAAAAACTGCAAACGTTACTTCTGTTGTTAAAGAAACCTACCTTTAGGTCTAAACACAAAGCTCACAAGCCTTGTCAGGCAAATTCTTGTTTTCAGTGAAACAACATGTATACGAAGTGAAAGACCAGTTCCTCTTTCTAGCAAATGGCACTTTCACACTCATTCTGTAGCTTAAAACTTCCCTTTAGGCCATTGCTGTCCAAGGAGTGGGACCTGGTACCCCTCAGATGGCACAGGAGTGTGCATAGGGGGTGGCTCATGCTGGTGGGTTCCAGGGATGGGACCCAGTTGGGGGTCTTGAAGTCACACCACAGTATGGCGCATAGGCAAAATGGTTGTCAGCCTCCGAGGCCGGCTATTGCTCAGACAATTAGTAATAACATCCAACTAACAATTAGAAAAATGTGGATCAGTAACCCAGCTCTAAGAGCTATCCTTTTCAATCAGGGGACAGAAGTAGGCCTTTGGTGTTCATGACAGCAAATAGTCACAAAACAGTTCCAGTACCTGGAGTACTGACGATCTCTCTATAAAGCAAATATTAAGTCATTCTTCTTTACCAGCTAAGCAGTCCTAGAATACACATGAACATGGTGTACTTTAGAACTGAAATTTACTATCCATTTCTTCAAAAATTTGGCATAAAATGGGCCAAAGAAATAATGGTGTACTTGACAAGTGATCTTTAAAAACATTTTCTGAGGCTGTTCATTTTCCAGCAACCTTTTCACATTTGATTAATATTCCTTCCTGTTTTCTGGTTCAGAACATTGCTTCTTTGAGCTGCATTGATCTAAATCTGAAAGTAGAAAAAAAAAAAACCAACAAAAAAACCCCAGCCTTTCAATCGTAGGAAAACTGACTCTTTATTATTTCCATATCTTGGGTTTATCATGTAGGTTGTCAAGACACAATAAAACTGTGCATTTTTTGCATATAATGCAAGAAATAGAAAGGAAAATGAAACTAAAGTTTTTCAAGCTAAACTTGCTTTGCAGCTAAACGCTTTGCAGCCATCCCAAACGCAGCAGGTCAAATATTCTTGGATTATGTTCAGCTGTCTATGAAAGCACAAGAGTTCATTCAAAATACTCCGTAAAAGAAAACAAAAGACAAATTCATTTAAAAGGGATCACAGCATTTCCTTTGGTTAAAGCCATGTATTAATAACCCTAAGAAAATGTTGAATCTGTTTTAGTAAAATATCTGACACTTTTCCCCACTGGAGACATTAACAATACTATTCCAAACATTTCTGGATTAGGCTGATGTAATCTTTCAGTTACCCAGAAATGTCTTGGGCACAGTGGATTGTCTACGTGTATTATTTGGGGGATAAAATGCTGTATGGCTACATAAAGCTTATTATGAGCCCCAGGATGAGGTCTCACATGCTTCTGAGATGCAGTCTAAATAGGAAGGTGGCATCTAGGAACATGTGGAGTTTCCATAAGAAATATCCTAACCTATTTGTTTGAATTAAATCAAAATGCTTTAAGTACTCTAAGTTGTACTGTAGTAACAGCAGACCAATAGCCTCCAAACAGCCATGCCCACAAACATACCCATGAAGTGTGCTTGTTTGTTTGTTTTCACATTTCAGGGCTTTTTTTTTTTTCTTTTCCACAGATACGTATTATGGCGTGGGACAAAAATGTGTGCTGCAGAACATTGCTGTTAGAAGTAAACCACATCTTTTTATGGAATCTCAGGAGTTGGGGATTGGTGCCCTAGGCATGAAGAAAGTGGAGGAGAAAGTGATGAGGAGAGAAGCAGCAGGTGGGTGGTCTGCTCCACTCTGGGCAGGTGGCATGGAGGACCAGCAGGGGCTCAGAGCTGGATGCATGAGGGATTGGGGGACACCAACAGACCTCTCACAACAGTGGGCAAGAGACTGCTGCAGTGATGCCATCACAGTGGCATGCTGGTGCTCACCCCTGCTCCAGGCTTTGCCTGCAGTGAATTGTCATGACCATTTACTGCAAAGCCCATCTCCTGTCCAGAAGTAGGGTGTCCCTGGCTGAGGGACATGGCAATTGATCATTCTCACTAATGCAGATGAGTTTTAGAGAAATAAGTTTCATTCACAGATCAATATCAAGTTTTCAAAGTTGGCAGTCAAGAATAGAAATCTCTTTCTTTTTTAAAATTGGTGAACTGAATAATTTTGATATGGAAATCATTGACAGGATCCACACACAAAATGTTATATCATTTTAACATCTCCTTCCATGGAATAACCATACCATAGGGTACCCTTGCTCTTATACGGATCAGATTTCCAAAGACCTACTTTAAATTATGAAAACGTAAGTACCTTTGGAAAGATTTAATTTTCCCAGGGTACTTGACTTCCATGAATTAGAATAGAAGCTGCCCCATATAAGCCAATTTCTTCAGTAAAATAATAGATGAGATGGAGTAATGAAAAAAGGAATGAATGCTTCCTTTGTTGGTTTTCTATTTTACTACTGATCTGAAGGATTATAATTAATTGTAATAAATAGTTTATTGGTGACTGTTGTCTCTGTTGTTTTGGACACCTGTATGAAATACAAAAAAGTCCTGATAGTGGAATACATTTACATTTTATTTTGGCAGCTTTCTGTCACTTCCAGTTTAATCAGTCTTTGGAAACCTCTTGAAATGCGTTGGGCTTTTTAAAAAAAAAATTAAAAAATAATTATCAAGGAAAAAACAGACACACTGAATAAGGTAGCATTTATTCAAACATCCAAAATGAAACTATGTCTACTGCAATCTTTTATAAATATTTATGGTACTAATTACAGAACTTGTCCTGGTATCCCAGAGAGTGGGGTAACAAAAACTCATTAGAAAAATAGTAAATGTAGTAAGCAGTAACTTATTATAGCTATAAACTAACATTGTGGTAATATGCAAATGCCTTACCTTAAACATTTTTATATAAATTGTCTGCTGAAGTACTAAATGAAAGGAAAGCACAGTGCATAAAAGCAGATGCAAACTCTACATCCTAATATTTCACAAGGTTCAGTTAGTAATTTCTATTGTGCTTTGTGAAGAGGCAGTCATACATCATACTTCTGCCTGCTTTGAGTTACAGTTGGACTATCCCAGCTTTGCATTAAACCTTCCTTCTTCTGACAGCCGCCATCATTAATCACTGGGATTTAAAAAAAACCAAACCAAATCAAAACAAAAAAAAGCCACTAAGTCTTGCACTGTGAGATACTGGCATTGGACTGACTGTATTGGCTTGTTTGTTTAACAACTCAAATGAATAGCTTCCTTGACTCTGTCACCCCTTGACATAGGCTGTCATTGATTTTTTTCATTCTCTGTTTTTGCTTTTAAGGAACTTTTGTTCCCTGCCTCACCAGATTTGATCCAGAACTTACTGGCGTGAAAAGAAATTGCTCCTTCAACTTCAATGGGCACTGGAAAAGACTCAGGTTGAGATTGCTTATATGCTTTAAAATAGTTTGTCTCTCGCTTTTCTACCCTGCTATAATTCAGGAGTTTTTCCATTACATTTAGTGGTGACTGAATCCTGTGTAAAAGATTATATGCCCAGATAAAAGAGAATGTGTCCATGGAAAATTGGACAAGGGTCCTGCTATCGATGTTTGAATTCAGCAGGCATCAGCTGAAGTTAGGCATTAATCACACCAATATAAGGAGCATTTCCATAGAAGTACGTACAGAACCAAAATTAGTCCTGTCTTCAGTCCCTGGGCAGCTTCCAAGACTCTAAGGAAATGGAGAGGAGGATTCTGGGATTTATAAAAAAATCAACCAAATGAGAATGTTGTATAACAAGATCTCTCCGTTAAGAGAATATTAGCACAGAGAAAGGACATTTACTTTCTTTAAATTTGCATTTAAAATTTTTTTACATCCCCCTAATAGTTCTTTATTGTTAATTGTCCATCTGGATGTGCACTGGGCATGGCTCTATCTGTGTTTTGTCAGATATCCACTAAGGAAATGTCAGGCTACGTCCTTCCAGGGTAAGAAGCCATTTGTTAACTAGTTTGCTGTTACTGTTTGCTGTAATGAAAAAGAAGTACTAGACTGTACATTGTAATAAATGAATGGCTGTTTAAGGTCTTCACAGCTGTTCTTAAAGCTGTCTGTAATGTCCGCACACGATCCCATGGAAACCGTGAGATTAAATCTCAACTACTCTGGCTCCATTACTATGTGGATCGTGAAGATATGAGATGCAGCCTAACAGTTCCTCTGTTTTAGGAGTGGTGCTATAGCAAGACACTTGCATCTACTGCCTGTAGATTTCCCTCCCATCAGTTTTCCCTCTGTCTTAAATTCCTCTGGGAACCTCAAGTATTTTTTCTTAGTCATTTTATGGTATAGGTGAAACTAAAAAATCTGGTAGATAGAAGGAAAAGGGGAGTTTCTATTAAAACCCAAGTAAAGACAGCATACACCGCCATTGTTCTCAAGGGAAGGTAAATGGGATGCAGGAGTATAAAAAGGCTGAAAGAGCCCTTGTTCTGCCTGGGAGAATCGATATGGCTTTTCTCAACAAGAACTGCCACAGTGTTTTATCACTGAGCACAAATGAATCTAGAGGTACCTCAGCCCCCTGTGCCGGGCAGCAGGTCGGTGCAGTGATGTCTGTAAAAGGGATGCAGCGTCCTGTCCCCACCTCAGGGCTCCTTCCTCAAGCAACCAGCAGGCACCCAGCACTGTGGGCTTCCTGTCCTGACTCCCAGCCTGCAGGTCCCTGCAGCATCCTTAGGTTGTGTGTCCTGGTTTATATTTATTGGAAAATATCAGAATAAGGTAGCTCATACTTAGGAAATGCAATGCTGCAGTAAGCCTTAGTGCATCTCTTTGCATGTGAAAAAAATCTGTTTGACGTAACAGGGGCAGTTACTAGGATGCCAACTGTGTTTTAGAAATTCATCCTATCTCTTTGGGGACTTTGACCTCTGAATACTTTAAGAATTACTAGAAATTTTTCACCCTCTTTATTTTACCTGAGACACCTGAAAGTTACTTCCCTTCCATATTGTTTCCCAATTTTCAGCTTTCTGAATGGCAATCTGCATTTAGGAATTCACATTACTTCAGTACTTCTGTGTAAATCCACAGAGAAGTGCTAGCAATTTTATGGTGGTTTATACTGCAGTCAGCAAAGAGAGAGACAGCTGAGAAAGGTATAGAGTTACCTTTTAAGGATGACTGAATGGTTAAAGCTGTGATGCTAGAAATCAATACTTGACATCGTGATTTCAAATTCAGTAGATAAAGACACAATAATTGCAGTATCAAGTGCAAATACAAAGGAGTATCCAGAATACCCTCCAGTGCCACTCCGAGACTGAGCAGTGGATGGTCGTGCTAAGAGAAATCTGAAGTTCAGAGGCAGGAAGCGGTGTGTAAAATGTTGTGCTCTGTAAGAAGAGTACATCCACAGGCTTTGCACAATTCACCTTTCTGCAGCCTGCCAGCTTTCTCATCGATGAACAAAGAGCTCTTGTTTCTGTGCAGCAAAAGTGCCATGGTACAACCTTGTGGGTAGGACAGTACCTGCTTGCCTCGTTGTACCGAAGAAAACCACAAATTGTCAATGCCCAAGCAACAGACTTCACAGCTGCTGCTGAGCACTTGGCTCAGCGTGCCTCCTTGTCACTCCAGGAGCAGTTTGGTTCCCTTGATCTCTCTCTCTATTTGGTCTTTAAATCTTAACAGGACAACTTATTACTATTCACAGATTCAGAACTTAGGAAGGCTTCCATAATTTTGTCAGAGAGGGGAAAAAAAATGAAGACAAGGTGAATTCTAGTATTGAATCTACCCAAGTCAGTGATATTTAGCAAGTGGCCAGTGATTCTGTGGGCACCGATGACAACTTCTAAGGCCATATGAAAACTGGTAGACATCTTTCTTTGTTGTTTGAAAGAAATGAAGAAGGGGGCAGGGGAAGGGTGTGGGGGGAAATCTCTTACCCATAAAAATGTGTAAAAGGCACTACAAATTTTTAGGGGTCCACAGGCAGGGGGGAGAGAGGGGAGACGTTCAAAACAATTGGCTCTACATGCTTTCTGTTCAAGAGCTGGTTGGTACATAGCAGCACAATATTTATTATTTGGCAGCAATGACCTTTTCCCATATTAAAATAAACATTTTCTCTTCAGGGGTCACTTGCTTGTACCACTGCTCTCTACTTAAATGTTGGACAAGAAGTTTAAAAAAATGCTTATATGAAGGCTCTGGCAAGAAACTGAAGTGATCTGACAATTTCCTCTGTGCCCTGCCTGGGAAGTGTCATTCAATGTCCCCGTGGACTGCAGCCTTAAAGCACTTTTTCATTGACTAAAGGCTGCTGGTGGGAAGGAAGGATGCAAAGACCTTATGCTATTGGGTTCAGGTGCCTCTGTCTTGAATCTGCTGAAAGTGTGATTTTACAGGTACCCACACTACCAAGATGCAGCTTCCCAATGGCAATTGTACAGGTTGTGTTACAGTAAGGACCCAAACTGCTCCACAGTTCTAGCAGTATAAAATCATCAAGAACAGGGGGTTTTGGTTTTGTTTTTCAATTTCAAAGGAAATTTATGAGCATGTTCGCTTGCAAAGGTATTTCTTTTGACATAATATCATTGCTGTCTAAGGAAGAACTGAATACTTTAAAGCTCATTTTGACTTGTTCTATTTTTCCCCTCCAGTAGTGATCATTATTTCTCAGTATGAATTTTTAAATTTGATCCTTACATGAAAAGTTTCAGGTCTGGTTTTTGGAGAAAATGTGTTATGCCAGTATCTTTGCGTGCATTAGGGAACATTACTAGCAAGGACTCAGCCAATCTGATTCAACAGAAGCTCTGCTGGTAAGATCAGATCACAAGATGAGCCAAAAAATTTCAAACAGACTTTACTTTCTCCCCGAAAAGTTAGCTTTTTTGTCCTGTTGCTCTCACCTTTCTGATAGCAAGTGATGGAAAAATATCTCCAGCACAAATCTCCTGCAGCCTGCTCAGCGGCACCTTTGCATTTAGTGACGTGGACTGAAAAGTGATAAACTTTTGGGTTTTTTTCTTTAAAAAGTAAAGAAGTTACTCTAGAGAGATGCATTTGCTATTGATAAAAACAGAGTGATTAATTTACATGTACAGCTGCCTTCGAGGCTGACAGTCATCCACTTGACAGGATAGAGCATCCGGATCTACCAGAAATGAATATTTCATAGCAAAACTTGGCTCTTTCTGATAAACAGGGGAGAGGTGCTGGTGGCAGCACTGCCATAGGCCAGTTTCTGTCAGAGCAAAGGAATTGCCCCGAGTGGCAATGAGCTTTGTAGCATGTAAATGGCCTTTGCTACACCATTCTGACAAAGAAGTCTTGAGTCTGTGATTTTCTGATTTTCTTTTAGATTTTAATGCTATTTTGGGTGTTCCACGATGTTAGCATGTATTTCCTTGGAAGGAACTAATGTGATGTTGGTAGTAATGATCTATGTGGTAAAAATTTCCAAAGGTGTAATGATAGTTTTGTCTCCTGGAAGGACATGAAAATCAAATTCTTTTATTTGTTTTTGTTAAGGAAGGTGTTGGGTGACTACGGACAGTTGCAAAAGATAACTTGTCTACTAAGTCTAAAACAGAGACGGTGACTACCACCTATCTATCACTGTGTAAGCCCTATTATACCTATAGTTGTTTGTATCTATTGGTATATTTTCTGTGTTATTCGTGTACATATTGTTGCTACATTAGCTATATAACTTACTCACCTATATGACTGAATTTTTAAGAATAGCTCCTTAATTTTTTCTGAATGAGCAATTAGAAGTTGATTAAAGTATATACATAGGCACCTAATCAAGCGTTAAATCACCTTAAATGAATAGTTGGATTTCTGAATATGGAATGGAGTCCCTAACTTGGAGATATCCACCTTTTGAAGTCTGGTATTCCACTGGAAACCGAAAGTTATCAAACCACTAGAGACCCAACCACTATCTTTTGCTTAGTATGCAATAGAGCAATTTCTTACTTCAGATTTTTAGTATCAGAATCATCCCGGAAGTTAACCCAAATCTGAGTAAAAAGAAGTGATATTTAAATCTCCTGGATGGCTTGTTGGATGTGAACCAACATTGCAGAGACTTTAACCAGTAGGTTATTGTTTTCTGATCTACATATCCATAAATCAACTACTATTATTTATTTCTTTACCAGAACAATCATGATAGATTGCTATAAAGATGCTTATTGCAAGATGTTCCGTTAACTGAAAATCTAGGTCTAACACAGTCCCTTTGAAACAATTAGGTCACAGCATTTCTAGCTTGATTCATTGCCCATCTATTGTTTTCCAGAAACATAAGCCATACAGTCAGATTTTTGTGCTTATTACATAAAAATTAAAGACTCACTGGTTGTCACAGACACATCTTACATTGTGCTATCAATAAACAGAAAAGCAACAAATTTCACAGAAATTTTAAGCTCTGCTAATCCCCCAAAGAGGGGGCAAAACTCAGCCTCTGTAATTTGTAGAAGTCAACTGCTGTCTAAAGGAAAGAACAAACTTACTTCTCTGTTCTTCCTATATTTTGCAACTTGATTAGGTCCAGATTCTACTGGCTTTCTGCACTCAATTAGGTTTTTTAATCCATGAGTAGTCACATAGAGCTGAATAAGAATATGGGGGGAGTATGGTATTAATCACTGCTAACAAGGATAGCAGGATCTGCTTTCATTGGTAACATCAATCAAAAGCGTGGTGCGTTTAACATTTCACAGTCCAGTCACCAAAAAATTTAAAATATTACCTAGAAAAAATCTTTTCTCTCTCTCATTCTCTCTCAATAATTGTATTTGTCTGTCTTCTGGTGGACACCAATTAAACTGACATTCAGTGCAAAATGCAAAGAAAAGAAAAGGGAACTCATAAAGTTAAATAATTGTATAGGAAGCTTCAGCAATGTTAATGCTGCTGCTTTTGAGACTAGAAAAAAGCCAACAGATCTTGCAGAAATTTATTTTCTTATAGGTGGAACTATTGTTCCTTAACTTGTGCCTGAAGTACAACAAATTTTGCTGAAAAAGTGTCCTCTCTTTATCTCCTTGAAGTAATTATGTACTCAGGCTCTAGGAACAGCAACATGAATACAGAAGTCTGTATTATTTGTAGCAAATGCAGACGTTGCAGCTCATAATTTTTCTCATGTAAAGCAAAACTTATCTGTTTTTCCTGGCCGCTCTTCCTAGGTACATTGTGAGATTAATTTTTTTGTAGCTCTTCTGAACAGTTCTAAGGAGAGAGAGGTAAACGAAGAGGCGTTGAGTGTTGTGCTTTCTAAGACTCAGAGGATAACATGGAGAAATGTCCCAGTATGCTTATTCAATAATATCTACTGCATAAGCCGTAAGCACCTAAACCTGTTTTCAGGTCACAGACACACCCGAGACCCTTCCTTTTGACTGTGTCTGGCTTTTGGCTGTCCCTGTCATCCCTGCCTCCGTTCCTTAAGGCACGAACTGAGCTCAGTGCTGGCTTCTGCAATGGCTCATATAAAGGGAGAATGAGCGGCTCCATCACTCTTCCCCTTCCCCAGTGCTCTTACGTAGATATATTCATAATATAGCAGTGCTCACATATGTTTTTAAACAATGAACAAAAAAATAAGAACTGCTTAGATATAAAGGATTCTCTCCTTTTTTCCCTTCAGAGAATTATCAGCAGAGATTGTTTTTTCACTTATTCCGGCACAGTTTCTGCAGAGAAGAGGCGCTTTCAGGTCAAAGCCAGCTATTTCAGGAAAAAGATGTTGGCAATATCATATCAGGACTTCCACCAGTTAAGTCACACGGGTTATTGTGGAATAAAACGCTCCTTAATGGGGCAGCTGTTGGTCTCAGAACCAGGGTTTGCATTTAACTTGGGAAAAGCAAATGTGTCAGAATTACATTTTAAATAAATAGTATAAAGTTTTCAGAGTGAAATGGTAGACAAATGTATTCTCTGACCTTCAGAGTGCTATTAGCCAGAGTATCATTGATTTCTTTGACAACAGAATTACGAAAACTATAGCGAGAGCTGTAGTAATGTTGGATGGCAAGATAAGATATGAGGGAAATGTAAATGACTAAATACAGATCAAATGTTGACAAGCAGCTGAAATGTTTTGCACCTCCAGAAAAAGACAAGAATAGGTTAATGACTGCAAATTGATCTCAGGAACATATAAATTTGGAATTGTTAAGTGCTACTAAGAAGAGTCAACTGGACCCTGAAATGGTCTTTCAGGAAAACTGGCAAAAGCCTTAAACCCGTGACTATAACTGTCCAGAACATTTAAGAATATGCCATTGATTATAGGATGGACAGCACAGGCAGTCCATATTCATTTCCTGCATAAGATTTTTCTGTGGCTTCATGAACACATCCAAGAAATCTACAGTACATAAAAATCTGCTGTACACTCCTATCAGACATAGAAAGGCCCTTAAAAAGTTGTATGGCTGTAAAATCAGCCATATGTGCTTATTGTCTAAAATAGCAGCAAAAACCACAGTAATGGAAGAAAGCTTCTCAGTCTGGTCCATTTTTAACGCCAGAAGACACACCACATAATCTCTTTCAGAAATGTGTGAAGCTCCATTTTAAACCTAATTAGATTTTGCCCCTCTGATTTGATCCAATGACTGCTGTCCCAGAACCTCACTCCTCTCACACAAACCTTCATCTAATTTCAACCTATATTTATTCATGACTGCTTACACTCATTTGTTCTTGTGCCAGCAGCATCCTTTGGTTTAAATAGCTCTTCTCTTCCCTGGCATTTTTTAGAGAGGGCAATTATATCGCCTTTCCTTCCCTTGTGTTTCTATGTCAAACAAGCCAAATGCCTTTGCTTTCCTCCTGTAAGATAGGTTCATCTTTCCCCTGATCATTTCAGTACCACTGCCTGGCACTTTCTGCAGCTTGAGTTCATCTTTCTTGCATGTGGGTGACCGAAG
This sequence comes from Himantopus leucocephalus, assembly GCA_003993805.1. Taxonomy (NCBI): domain Eukaryota; kingdom Metazoa; phylum Chordata; class Aves; order Charadriiformes; family Recurvirostridae; genus Himantopus; species Himantopus leucocephalus. Next base: position 63,036,780 of record RSEF01000031.1, read on the forward strand.
CGTGCACAGCATTCCTGATGAGCTCTTCCTGATGTTTTATGCAGAGGAATTTGTAAGTTCCCTGTCTTTAGTGGGAATACCTCACCTGATGCATTTGCTTTTTTCATGACCACAGCAACATTTGGGTCTTATACTTATGCTGTGATTGATTAAAACACTAAATCTTTCTTTTTCTCTCACTTTCAGTTGATGAGTTCCGTGTTTATACTAGTGGGTCTTGCTATTGGTCTTTAAATGCATGAGACGGCATTTCGTATGATTAAATTTTATCCCTTCTCAGTTGCCTCTGTTGACCAAGCCATTCAGTTCTACCTGTATGATATTCTGATTCTTCTGTGTATTAATGATGCCTCTCAAATTTCTACTATCAGTAAATTTAATTATTACATTCCCATTCTTTGCTCTGAAGTCATTACTGCTTAAGATCAGTCTGTGCAAGTCTCTGAGGATTCCCTCAGTAGCTTCTGCCCAGCCCTAACAGTAAAGTCTGTTATCATTTGTCTTTTGTCTTCTTTTCTAATGATTCCTGTAGTAATGACCATTTCCATCATCTTAACCTGGCTATTTCCTATGAGATACCATTCTATTATATGTTTTATTGAAAGCAGGTGAGAAAAAAAGCAACTTACCTTTTGTTCAAAAAATACATGTTATCAGAGGGGATATTTAGCATGACTAAAACCATCCTTGGCAACCCATTTGTATGAGTTTTGCCAAGCTGTTTAATTCAACCTATATTTCCTTATAGTCATGTCTCTTTCTTTTAAAATTTGTTCAAAAGCCCTGTATAAGGCTGATGTTGGACAGATTGTACCATGTTTGTTCTGCATACCTTTCCTTGGCAGAGGTATTTTTACTGCTCTGCAGTAAAGTATCACTTTAAGCTGGAAGATCAATTATAAAATCTTTCTACTGGACCCAACATTATGGATCAGACCATATATACTCCAGGGACTTCATCTGCCACCTCAATCTGTGTATGTTGGCTTTCTATGTGTAGACATGGCAATTTCCAATTCTAAATGTAATTCTGCTGGCAGTTTAGCATCATCCTCCTTACTGGAAAATGAAGCAAAGGACACATGTCACGTTTGTCCCACATTTGAATCCCTTCCACACTGCATCCTGGCCCTTGAATGCTTTCCCTGTCCTTTTTGTACTTCTTGCAACAAGAAAATCTCCTACTCAGTTCTCTGCTGAGAGTTTTGTGTGTGTGTATTTTTGAATTTCCTTAGCAAGGCCTAACATGGTTTGATTATTTTGGCTATTCTGACTTTATCATATGCCCCCTGCTCTCCAAAAGATAGCTGACAGTCTTTTTTTAACGATCAACCATCTGTTCTATTTCTTGCAGCTTTTAGTTTGTTTTCAGCATCTTTGACTGAGAGGAAGAAAGATATTTTTTGTCAGAAGAATATCAGATAATCTTTTTTAAGCCTAAGAGAACTTTCCTAAGGCAACTTCTTTATACACTGCAATACTACAAGTATAAAAAGGCTCTCAAGAATAGAAGAGGCCTGAGGCTTATATAAGCCAGGATCTGTTTGCTCCCGAGAAAGGAGAGGTGACCGGGATGTTTTAACAGTCCTGAAGGAAGAAAATAACCCAGAGGAGGGGAGAGAAAGGTGGGAAATGGAAGATTTTAGTGTTAGTTGGGATTTTCCCCCACAGATGACTTGTTGGGATGGAAAACATGTATCACAGTCATTATCAATATTTTCATGTCTCTAAAGAAAAGATTGTGTTTTCTCCGGCTTTTTCTTTGTCCCATCTTGCTTTTCTACAATGTTCAGGTATTCTTGCTAGATGTTTTTGTGGCACTGAAAGGGATCTTCAAATGTAGTAATTACCTCTTGAAAGCAGAGAGACTGGGACAAATGACAACTAGAGCAAGAACAGCTGAGGCTTCTGAGGTGAGGGACAAGAAGAGAGGCACTAGAGGAAAGTGTTTTATAAGTCCATGAATGAAGACAGGGGCTGAAAAGATAGATGGATGGATGGATGGATGGATGGATGGATGGATGGATGGATGGATGGATGGAAAGGAAATAATCACAGTGAGTCTCTGGAAAGAAAATACCTGCTATTCTTAATATTTTCTTCTTACGAAGGAACAGATTTAAATTAGGAAGGAAATGAAAGATAATTAATGCACTTTCTTCTGTGTTTCATCAGGTTACTCTCTGCCTTTTCTCTACTTTATTCAGTTTTAGTAAGACCGTGCTGCCTAGAAAATTCACATCACATCATCCTTTGGAGAAAGCTGGATGGAGATGGGGTGTAGTGAAGCTCAGGCTGCTGCATGCCTTAATAACCTGAGCAACAGCTTGGGCATCAGTCTGGGTGCAGCACCATGGGTCATGGCTCCACTGACACAAATGGCAGCACAGCATGTCTTGGCTGACTACAAACCTATGAAATGACAAGTAGAAACACAGCGTAAGTATGGTAGTATAATGGAATGAATCTATAGCACCTGTAACCATGAAAGATATTTTTATATTATGCACCTGTAATATAAACAAGGTAAGGTCCTGATCGACTGCTGAACCAGTGGTAAAATTCTATTCACTGATTTTCACCAAGGACTTAACTTTGTAGTATTCCAGTTTACAGTTGTTTATTTTTCTTATTTTGCTTCCTGTTGGTACAGTTCCAGGGTTAGAGAAAAACACTGGATGAAAGAAACTGGATATGTGCTCTTTAACCTTGCTTGCAAGTGAAAACGGAGAAGCAAATAATACGCAATTTCAGTTACATAGACAAGACCAATGCAAGTTGCTTATAATTCTTAGTGTCATGTTCTAGTGGTTCAAGAGAAGGAGATGATCCAAATCTTCTCATCCTGTTCTTATTTTCATTTCCTTGGTCTAGTATGTAGAAGGATTGGCAAAAAGCTGTTCTAAGACCTGTTTCATCATGTGATGGGAAATCTCAAACAAAATATGATGCTTCTATACAAAATATTATGGAGGACAGCAAGAATGTTTGAAAGTAACATCGCATTTGACAGGGAGCTTGAAGCTAAATTACGTGAAATACAGGAACTTCTACTCGTATGCGTAGCAGCGGCAAAGTATTGATGAATATGCCAGTTTAAATGTACAAGGAAATTGCATCCTTACAGAAACTAGACTTTAACCTTCAAATGTTAAAATAAATGTTCTGGAAAACATTTTAATCTGCTCATATTTTCTCTATGTCCAGACAATTGTGTGGGTATGTCTAATAGTTACATCCTTACAAGGGTTAGAAAACTAATAAATATTTAGGTGCATGTCAATGGTTAATTAAAATCACATAAACAGACAATATGTTACATAAGCAACCTAGTTTATTGCCTTTTTTAACTCTTGAAACAATCCATTGAATATACACTTGCAGGGATCGTTAATGCCCATCTGTAAAACAAGGACAGAAATAGTAATAGTCTTAGAAGTGAATGACAGCAACGGTATTTACGAGAAGCATGGATCCCATGACCTTATGATCTGTTTCAGAGAAACATTTAATAGAAATTACTGTCTTCCTGCAATGTATTGGCTTTGTCCTCACAGTAAGTACCACTGAGAAGTGATTTGTCAGGGATGCGTGTCACTGACCAGATTTCAGTGGCAAGGACACATTTTATGCAGTTAAATCTGGGGATTAGACTACCTATGAGTCAGTAAGAGTAGCTTTCTGTACGCAGAAGTTTCTGTCATCTATTTTAGGTTCCTGCCCTGAAATGTCCTGTTTTGGGGCCCGTCCATTTCCACTGGCTGCCAAGGAGAACACCTGATCTGCTATGTCTCCTGGGAAGCTGATGCCTGCCAACTGCTGTCTTCAAGCTGAGATGCAACCCAGGATGAGGGTCTCCAGGTCATAGAGCTACCTTACATGGACAAAAGTCTTCTACTTAAACAACAATTTAAGTAACATTGTTTTATTTCAGGAAACTTGTGGGTTTGTCTCATATTACTAACAGTCCAGGGCTGGACTGCAGTGCTTTTTGTCTTCTTCCTGGCTCTTGAAAGGCTCCATGTCATTGCCTCCATGAGGTGGCTTAGCCTCCCTACAGCCAGATCAATTGCCACAACAATCCAGATATAGGGCTTCTGTACATATTTTGGTTTTTCATTGAGAGAGGAGAAGGACAGCATGGCTTCATTGATAAAAGCAGAAGAAAACTCCTTCAAACCAGGCAGCAAGACCCTTCTGTCCTTCTTAAGAGAGATACCTCTTCCACCTAAGAAACTGTTCGCTGCATGCACCTCCTGCTTCCTTAGCTAGAAGACTCTTAAACTTGCAAGAAGCTTAAAGCACAAGTGAGTGCAAGGGTGTGTGCTGATCATGGGACTTCCCTTGCTGAATAACAACCCGGCCAACATGGCATGTGAGCCTGCAGACTTGCGTGACTAGAAGGAATTATGCTAGAGGCTGCTTTTAGGTACAGATCCAGCAATACTGCAGTCCTACAAATTGTAAAGAAAACACAAAAAGTAATTGGGAGAAAGGGTTGATAATGTTCTGCTGGAAGGAGTGTTAAATTAATGCAGAGAGCTATCCCTTTGGTAGATGCATAAAAACTGCAGGCTGGGTATTCAGTATCCAAATGAATTACTTGCAAAATGATTACTTGGAGCTGCACCAGCTTTTTCCTAGTTAGCATTCATCAACACGACTGCCATAGCTCTGTTTGCAGGCCTGCATACAAGCCTACATGCATGCCAAGAGAGTGAAACGTAAGAAGGGATAAAATGAGAGAAGTGACAAAAGAGAAAAGCCTCAGCAGCATAACATGGCCATTCACTCCAACTAAAGCAATCCTGCCCAGCTTTCCCAGAGCAAAGCCACAGAGATATAATAAAGAGAGATTACAACAGCTGTACAAATCAGGCACACAAGGTTTCAATGAAAAGGTCTTGTGCACAGCAAATGCAGGAAGGGCTGCACTATTACTGTGAGATATACAGAGGATTCATGTGGTGTCAATATTCCTGAGTACATAGAAGCGGAGGATAAGGTAACCAAAACCACTTAGCATTTCTGATGACAAAACCAAAACTGTTTGAAAGAAAATTTACGTATACTGTTATCTTCCACTTCTAAGCAGGAAGTGCTACTCCCTTCCTTAACCCACTGCCTCCTACAAAGAACTGTCTTTTAAGAGAGCAATGGCTTCCTCTGAGAAGTCTCCTCCTCCTGCGGGTGCCTATCGAATGTATCTTCTGAATGCTGGATGCAGGAAATTCGAAGACTTTTATTCAGGCAATAAACTGTTATTGATACCCCCTACAGTTTCTCTGGGGCAAGGAATGAATATTAGCTGTCCAAAGACAGGGTCCAGTCTGTATACAGTGAAAACTTCAGCAGCCATTCAAGGGACTGGAAAACAATGAAGTTAGAAATCAACACAGACTCCTATTAGCAGAAACAGAACTGTCAGGCCTGTTTTGGGGCAGGTTTAGGACAGCAGACTGCCAACTAGGGTTTGAATTTTTTACAGGTTTTATTCCACTTTTATGGAAGACCCTTTTTAAGTCTTGTCTAAGGTTTCTACAAGTCTTCCTTTTTAATTGTCAGAGGAAAAAAATGAAATAAGTTAGAAAAAATTGTTTTGACTTCTTAAACTTTCCTCCTCTTCTCTGCAGTCTCAAACAGCTCTTCCAGTTTGGATAAGATATTACAATAGTGTCATTTCCAACCAAAAACTCCATGCTTGCGTAGGGGTGGAAAGGAGGGAAAGAGAAAAGTTGGTGAAATGACTGGCTGAAGAATACAATAATTTACCTTTAGGAATAGGAATAGTTAGGGAAGATTTTACAGAGGGAACAAGGCAGGCAGTAGTACAGAAACAGAGGTATAGGACATAGTCTAGGCCACTTCCAATATTTCCTTAGTCCTTGCATCATCCCACCCTGATGCCACCACCCAGCAGGAAAAGACCTAGAATTTAATCTTACTTATCACAGCTTCATTTCTTCATCCCTCACTAAATCTGTTCCTCATATTTCTAGCACCAGATGATGGGATTGCATCAGAGAAAACATTCCCAGCCTCTCCTGCATGGAAGCCATCAGTAAGGCAAGAAAAGTAATCTCTGAAATGGTGAGTAACACATATGGGAGAGATAGAAAATGCTTTAGGCTCTCAAGCCCATTGAAGGACTTGTGTCAAGGACCTGAGCAATTTTGCTGGGAAATGATTTTGTTTTCAATTTCACTTTCTCTAAGCAAAAATATGTGTTTTCACAGAGTATTCTGTAAGGTGATACACTACTGGGATTTTGAATAACAGCAGAAAAGTGTTTAGTTCAACTTCAGTGTTGCTAATTCAAGCAAAGGAAATATTCTTGAAAAAACAGTAGTTTAAAAAAAAAAAAGGACTTGTAACTGGAAGAAAATGACAATTCAGTTTTATCAAAGTGAAATGTTAGGTTACACCTGGAGTACTGTGCCCATTTTTGGCCCCCCCAGTTCAAGAAGGCTGTTCGGAACATAGAGAGGAGTTCTAAAATCCCTTTCCCTAATAGGAGATTGAGTAGGGGGCAGACAGAGACTACAGCCAGCACTTTTGGAAACACCTTTTATTCATTAGCCTGTTGTTATTAGTAGCAGATAACTATTCAGGCACCACATTCAATTATTCCATCATGCGGCTGACTCACATTCATTCAGCGTGCCTCGTTGGAGCAGCAGTGGGGAGGCAAACCCCAGCTGCAAACTCACAAGCTGAGGGTTGTGCTGCCTTCTGCATAGCTGTTTGGAAAGTACCCCAGAGATCGCTTCTTTCATCAGGTGGATATGTAGCCCTGCAGTCATCATCTGTGCATAGCAGTCACTGACCACCACAGCTGTAGTCTGAGTTACACACTCTGCCGCTCACGCCAGTGTGTACTGTTGACCTTCGTGAGGTTTGGTTGGCTCTTGGTGTCCAAGCTTATCAGTTGTTTCTCTTTCAACAGGACTTACAGCTCCCAGAGCCTGTCAGCCCTTGGGAAATTTCTTCATGCTTCCCCCTCAGAGAGTATGTTCCCTTGCCTTGGCCTGCTCTTCACTGATAACTCTTTTTCCTTCCAAACCTGCTGGTACCTATAGACCCTATTCCCACTACCTCATGCAGAAGGATCCTTCATGGCAGAGCGTCCGTCATTGAAACAGGTCATACAGAATGATTGTGGACTTGCCATCATTGGAGGTATTCCATATACACTGAGATCAAGCTACAGCTGATCTGATACAGTTTTGGTTACTATCTTATTTCAAGCTGGTGGTTGGACGAGATGACCTACAGAGGTCCAATCAACATTTCTGTGATTCTACAAAATGTCAAAGCATTCATTCTTAAATATTTCTTTAGGAAGAGGACAGAATTCACTGTTTAGTGTTTTCAGAATTAGATAAACTCTCACTGGCCAAGGAAAGTCTCCCTCAAATAACCATAGAATCCCTTAATGGTAAGAGTTGGAAGGGACCTTATAGATCATCTAGTTCCTACCCCCCTGTCATGGGCAGGGACACTTCCCATTAGACCAGGTTGCTCAAAGCCCCGTCCAATCTGGCCTTAAACACCTTCAAGGATGGAGCAGCCACAACTTCTCTGGGCAACCTCTTCCAGTGTCTTACTACCCTTACAAGAAAGAATTTATTCCTAATATCTAATCTAAATCTATCCTCTTCCAGTTTGAAGC
>RSEF01000031.1:63044551-63077214 GCA_003993805.1 Himantopus leucocephalus
GGGAGCATCTGTTGGTCCCATCTGGGTTCCCCCACGTCCCCAGCAGCCGATTTGGCCTAAATCACGACACTTACCTTCACAGATTTTGAGGTTTTTTTCTGACAGTTTTTATTACTAGAGTTTCCCTCTGCATATTGTTGTAGATCTCTATAACTTTTCTTACCTCTAGAGTCATGCTGTTTGGAAGAGAGTTTCACAGGGAACATATATGTTGATATTTGTAATATACATACATAGATGTCTAAATGTGCATACAGAGCCACAAAGCTCTGGTTTCAACAGAGAAAATGAAATGAAAGACTTGACATGACCCTGTGTCTCAATACTTTAGAGTAAGATCAGTTACCCAGACTATGGAAAACCCAGCTCTAGTGTCCTTCTCTTCCTTATGGAATTCGAGCCTGTATTTCTGAAATAAAAGCCTTGAAAGCCAAACTCGTGTGTGCACTGAGTTTGAGCACTGAGTTGTTCTTGCAGAAGCTGCTCTACTTTGTATGGGCTACTTAAATATTCACTCTACCAGAAAGAAGGAGAACATGACCATAGTTTAGTGGCCAGGGCACTAAGCACAGTTTAACATTTGAAGGCGGGAAAAAATATACTGTCTCTATTATAGTTTCCAGTTCTTAGGACATGTTCTATTAGGCACCTATCACTTTCAAAATATATAAATATATTTCACACACACATATATAAAATATGTGAAATAAATATAAATATAAAAATATAAATAAATATAAAACATAAAAAATATAAATATCAGCCAGATTCACTGATACCAAGCTTTTTGATAGGGAAGGCAACAATGAACTTTGTGGGGCAAATATCCATGATTTTGTTTGTTTTCCTCATCTCCTGGAGAAATATTGACACTTCAGAAAAATCAAACCTCTGAGAAGTGTTATAAGAACAAACCATTGATCTACTCATGATTTCTCTGAACTGGGAGATGACTCCATTGATATTTCAACATGGGACAGCCCATGGTTAGTAAGGTTTCAGTAGCAGTGGTTAACTGAAGAACTGACCATTTTTGACAAGACAAGTATAGAAAATTGCAAATTAACATCTGTTAGTCTAGAAGTAATAATTAAAAACCGCTTTTTTTTTTTAAATAAAAAAAAAAAAAATCCTTTAAAGTATCTCTTGGCACTCCACTAGCTTTGAAGGATAAAAATGAGAAATTTGGGTTGCATTCCACTTTGTCTGGTCCTGTCTTGTCTGACTACAGGCACTCTAAACACAAACCAGTAGTTTGACATGATAGCTGTCCCTAGATAGCTTTGTTGGCAACATAGGATGTGATCTTTAAATCAAGCATTATCTTATTTCCTCCCTACCTTAATGGAATTAAATTTCCCTAAAATGTCTGTACATTTTAAAACCTCTGTCTCTAGAAGCCAAATTTGTTATATGAGATATAGATACTTTTCAACTTTTTCTTTTTCCTTTGTTGGCAAAGATGCCCTCTCCGCAGCATGTACTGCCTAGACTCCCCCTCCTTCTGCTGTGAGAAGCAAATGGAAGATTTCTTCTGGCGTCCCACAGTGATCTCTGGCTTCTCCAGGACTGTGATGAAGAGAGTGACCGGACATACGGTGATTTCTCCCTGGCCTGGGTCTGCTCTCAGAGCATGGAGCTGCTGGGCCTGGTGACTCCAAGTGTCTCAACACTTTCCTTTGGGGACAGTGTACCCACAGCCAACCACTCACCTGCAGGAGCTCTGGGCACCTCCATTGCTAGTGTGGATTTGCCACGTCTCCTTGTGTCCCTTTTCTGCACTCCTCCCAAGAGCCAGTCTTGGCAACCTCACTCAGCTGCTCATGTGAATGCACAGCCAGAGAGTGCTTCTGAAAATGTGACCTGCAGTAGCAGAAAAGGAGAAATGTTGAGAGTTTGTGTTTTTTTCTCCTCTCTCACACCAGAATGACAGGAGTGTTTCTGTATTGGTTTGAACACTTGAGTTCACCAGTGTAAATAAGGAGAAACCAGGACTCTAAACTTCCCAGTGTCTGCCTATGCCATGGTAAGGACATACTTGTTCAGGAGCTTCTGAATCAAATTCCAAACCCCAGCCACAGAGAGTGGATACCATGTAGATCCTAGAATCAGGGGAGCTTGCGGTAGTTTACACTGTGTTTTCAGGTATTTATACTTGGGAGAGCGGTTTTACTCCTGCTGTCTACTGAAAATTATTGCTGTTAAGTCACTGATAGAGTGTGAAAAAGAATGCAACCTTGTGATGTCATTTAGGCTTTTTTTAGGACTACAGGCCATTCTTGTGGGTGAATCACATGTACTATGTCATGAGCATAGTAAAGCTGATCTTGGCTCAGATATTTTCGATTGATGGGAGCTAACCTGATGTATAGTCATAGGTTTTCTATTTTCTTTTCTCAGTATATGAATTGTGCATGTTTCTATTTTATGCAGTAATGCATTAATGGGATGTTAGATATTTTGTATTCCTGTCGTGCCTGAGCAGTTGATGGCTACAATGAAAATGAAGTTGAAAAGATTAAAAGTTTTAAAGTTATATAGGCAGCTTCTACCTCAGGTAGAGCAGACCAAGAACGCTTTAATAACTTCTAAATAATCTACCTGGTTTAGGTAATGTAAAAAAATATTTTCATTTCAGAGTTCTATGTAAGAGCTGAATGTTTGGGGGTTTTTAAATTTGACAGATAAGGCTAGTATCAATTTTTTTCCATAGTTTTCAGTGCAATTTTTAGAAGAATTTGATAGATAAGTCCAATTACAGTTTCTTCCATGATGATGATGATACAATATTGAAAATTTTTAATTTTTGTGTACTATAGTCTGTGATATGGCCTTAATCGTTATAACAAAGAAAAACACAGGTTATCTTTTGTTGCACTCACTCTCTGACATTAGCAGAGTTCTCTTCTTAATGCTCTTAACAAGGTACTTAAACAGTTATTACTGGTGCTCTGAATAATACATGGAAATAGGGAATGTTCCCAACAACACTCAGCAACCACTATGTGCCTGATGGCTAGCACAGGCCCTGGAAGGAGATTATATTGGTGTTATCAATAGCACAGCATTGTTATTAAAAATGAGCTACATTCCCTGTGAAGAAAGTAAGATGAAGATAGATGAACAAAAATTAAAAGAAACGTGAACATACTAAGACTCAAGATGTGCTAGACTGTAAACGCCCTCCTTCCTCCATCTGTTTCTTTTTCTTCTCTACACTTAGAAAATTATTAGCAATTTTCTAATGCTACACGGGCTAGTTATAGCTGTTGTACAAGGGCTCTGCGGGATGAATGCATTATAGATAAAAACCCTTATCACACCCCTCAAATTCCCATTTTCACCTGCTCATGTGGTATTCACCCACAGCTTGTAAACAATGGGTTTCTTTGCTGAGTGAAGGAGACTCAGATTAAGCGTGAGCCTGGCAAAATTACTTTTTCTCTTGCTCAATTTTAAAGCACAGTGCTTTAGAAAGTGTGAGGGAGAGTCTGCTAGGTAAGGTTTAACAGGTCATATTTAGAAAGGGAAGAACGGAAGAGAAAACTAACAAGGGTTTGCAGATGAGAAGATAGAGGAATATAAATGAGTAAGATGGAAGAAGAAAAACAACAGAATTTAAAAGCTGTAGAGAGAAAATATATTGCACCTATCTTTAAACCAGATGCTGGTTCAATTTATTTTGTAGTCTAGGAGACTAATACTGATCTCCTCTTGTTGCACAGAAAGATGTGAAGATCTGGGCAGTTAAACAGAGAAATTACCAGTATGTAGATTCAATTCTTAAAATTCAAAATGTAGCATGAATTCTGTCACAAATATTTATTTTAAATATAGTTTTTGGTTTATCAGGCTGAAACTGTGCACTTTGTGAGGTATTCTGCTTGGAATGGAGCTGGCAGATCATGCGCTAACAGGATAGTAAATGCGTGCTAATATCTAGGAACTAGAACTAGCTGAAATACTTTTCCAGCTTTTCAGAGGAATTTCTCCTATCAAAACTTCAGATTGTTGATCAGCAGTTTTATGAACATTATAATACAGATTTGTAATGAATGGTGGAATGAAAGCTGCAACAAAGTCATAGGATATGAATTTGCTATATGAAATGCATAGAGAGATATTGATATCATCATAACTTTAAAAAAAAAATTGACTTGAAATTTTGATTTTCTGAAATAAGGACTGCTAAATTATTGTTGACTTTAAAAATATTATTACAGGCAATGGAGAGATTTTATTCAAAGTAAAAGAATAGTAAGTAATGTCTCCTCATTAGAAAGTAAGATGAGTAAGTTCTACTCGTAAAAGTCAGAAATATCACTGAATATAATATTTGTACATAAAGAAAATATGTTCTTTGGACACTAGTACTGAAGTGACATATTCCTGAGTTTTGTAACTGTTTGTAAATAAAATGCTAAATTAACAAGGCATTTTATCTCATTGGCAACTGGTTGTAATACTGCTAAACTTCATGACTGAAAACTGAATAGACTGCAGGACAAAATTTATTGTCATGTAGGTTATTTGTACTTTGATTACCTGCCTTTCTCTATAGATTTGATGACTATTATTACATTTTAAACATCTGTATGTCACAGAGATTTATTTGGAAGCTGTTACTGCTTTCATTTGTGTCAAAAGAGTGGAAGTTTAAAGGACCACTAGAAAATCCAATGAATTACTGCAGCAAATGTTTTGCTTCTAAAAAGGTGTTTGAACTACCATATACTGTTGTTGAAGGCTCATAAAGAAACAAACAAATCTGTCTTAAATTTTATGAGAGAAGGGAAGAAGGGAATTCTGTTGCATTCCTATAGTACATAACAAACATATAACTCTTCAATCATCTATAAAGAAAATAATCTGTTCCAGTGTGATTATAATCTTTATTTTAGTCTTCAATAGACAACATATGTAATAAGATAGCTCCATTCTTAAATAGCTATGATATTGTTTATAGAATGGCATTTCCACTCATATCAATTTGATACCTACAAGCAAATACTAAGAACATACAACAGAAAGGATTTCTAAGTGAGCTTTTCTTCTCAAATCCATATTTCCAGAATTATGCCCAGAGGAAGAAATATTGGATTTTCAATGTCATGTTCTGATCTGTCCATATGTCTTAGGATTTTTCATTTGTGCAACATTGTCACTTGACTGAGAAGCAGACACACCACTCAAACAAGATCCATGGTTTTACTGTTAAGGTCCTGTATTTCTGAGTTGACTAGAAGAAAAGCCCACTAAAACAGAAATTGAAACCAAGACGGAGAGGAAAATCTTAGAAGTGAAGTTGACTAGCAAACTGAAGAAAGAGCTTTCTATTCTTACGAGTTTGGAACAGTTAACTGTTACTACCATGGCCAACTCAATCAGTAAAATGGTTGAGGGAGGTGATTCTGCCCCTCTGTTCCACTTTCATGAGACCCCACCTGGAGTTCTGCATCCAGCTCTGGTGTCCTCAGCATAGGAAGGACATGGACCTGTTGGAGCAAGTCCAGAGGAGGACTACAAAGATGATCAGAGGGGTGGAGCACCTCTCCTATGAGGACAAGCTGAGAGAGCTGGGGTTGTTCAGCCTGGAGAAGAGAAGGCTCGGGGGAGACCTTATAGCGGCCTTCTAGTACATAAAGGGAGCCTACAGGAAAGCTGGGGAGGGACTCTTTATCATGGAATGCAACAATAGGACGAGGGGTAATGTTTTTAAACTGAAAGATGGTAGTTTTAGATTAGATATTAGGAAGAATTTTTTCACTCTGAGGGTGGTGAGACACTGGAACAAATTGCCCAGGGAAGTAGTTAATGCCCCATCCCTGGAAGTGTTCAAGGCCAGGCTGGATGGGGCTTTTAACAACCTGGTGTAGTGGAAGGTGTCCCTGTCCATGGCAGCGGGTTTGGAACTAGATGGTTTTTAAGGTCCCTTCCAACTCTAACCATTCTATGATTCTATGAAGACAAAGCTTAACTGAGAGTATGAGAAATGCAAACTGAAATTAGAGAACCAAAGATAATGTGAAGTGCCCAGTTCACGTGGACTCCAGATGAGTAAGGATTGCACTGACATTCTTTTCTTTTGCAATAAGACGTGCTTATTGAAGAAAACTAGCAATTAGCATGAACAGATCAGATAGAAATTTTGGATGGATTTTTGAGTGTTCTTTTTGTCTTTTGAGAGAATAAAGCAAATTCATCAAGGTTTATAAAAGGTTAAAGGTGAAAGAGCCAGCAGTACCTTCTAGAATACCTCACTCAGCTATTTCTTATCTTGGAGAAGAGCAAGGCAAACAAGATTAGCAGTCATAGTCAGAAACTCTCCAACACTAGATTATTGTTCCAGCTATTTCTCAGTATTGTCCATTTCATTGATTAATTTTTTTTCTCTCTGCCTGACTCAATTGGAAGTGCCTATTTGTGAGTCATTACTCAATGAAGCAGTGTGAACCCATAGACGAAGGACAAGAGCTTTTGAGGATTTATCACATTGGTAAAGATGCTTACCCTGATGTTTATTAGAATGCACTGAATCTACGTCCAAAATACACTGGGAGAAGTACTTCAGGAAATAAGCTATAGCCACGACACTGGGCACTTTTTGGAAGCCCTTGCCTGCCTATGGCAGTCCACATGATGGCACTGGCATGCGTATCTGAGATGCGTGATGGTGGCCACAGCATGTGTGGCTTGTCCACACTGTAGTGAGTTCTTGGACTTCTGCAAAGAGAAAGCACATAACCAAAGTCACTGTCTACCAGATGCCCATCCTAGGCTTGCAGAAGGGTTTGGGCTTGCATGCAAGAAGTGCATTCAAATGTAAATATAGCCAAAATGGGAGACTTTATCAGTGCTGAATGATATTAAAGCATAGTTGTTACAGAACATCATTTCAGTATGAATGCAATATTAACAGCAGCAAGTAGATTGTCTCTGCATGTCTGTTACTTTGTATTACCTAAATCTATGCTTGTTGGGCCAAATACCCATTAAATTCAGAGATGGTTATAAAGTTTTCACTGTAAGCCTCTCCCAGCTGCACCTCACTACAGTTAATGAATCAGGGCCTTGGGTATGTATAGAAGAGCGAACAGTGTGACGTAAAGCTTACCCTGAATTCTTTTTGTGCCTGAGTGCAGTGGCAGTTTGTGTTTTCCTTTTGGTCAAAGTTGATAATTATAACAAATGGTATTGAAATTTGTGGGAATGCTGATCCTGAACAGAAAAGTTTCTTATGTGATTGTCTCAGCAAGGACTTCACAGAAAATAAACTGGGTAAATATGGTAAGCTCACTTCGTGAATTCTCCAGTATTTTCCCAGAAGATAATTGGAGTTGGGCTTTCCGAGGTATTCTGCTTCACAGAATAATCTGGCTTGTTACCATTATTACTTATTTGTCTTAAAGAAAAAAGTTGAGATAGTAAAACTCACATGAAACAAGTAAAATAGAAAGGATGCTTGAATGATATAAAATTTTTATTTATTTCCGTGGGGACTCACTCAATTCTACCACTCTGATGATGACTAATGTAGCTGGAGAAGGAAGGTCATTACCAGATAATGGAACCTGTTTATTACGTCTCCTGCTATTAGGATGAGCTATTTCCTCCAGTAGATTGTTTAGGATTTCTTAGGGATAGCATTTCTACAGCACATCTTGGGTTTTTTGCTTTTTTTTTTTCATGATAAGAGAAAAAACGGCGTCCATGATCAAAAGAAGCAATTTAAAGCTAGAAAGTTTTTCTAAAGTGCATACACTGTCTAATACATCCTGGGGGTTGGTAAGTTTCTGTAACCAGTGGGAGTGAAAGACTTTATCAATTGCAGGCATGCTATGCCCGTAATGATTCTATTCAGGGGTGAGCAATGGCAAGGAGCTTAAAAAAATATGCGTGTTACAGCCAAAAATGAACACAGAGAGCACTCTATATTACATGCTATGTACTCTGCAGGTATTGTTCCAAGCTGTATACCTGGGGTCTGTCCTGCCTGGAGGGGAGCGGGATCTGCCCGATACTGCACCGTGTAGTCCTACTGCACTGCCAGGCTTGCTGCTCACAGCCAGGGTGTATTGCACTGTGCCACAGGCTCGTCTCTACCTCTGCCTTTGGGAAGCGGCGGGGAGAAGTGAAGGAACAAGCAGCAGCCCCGTGCAGCCTCCCTGTCAGGAAGGTTGAAGGCATCTGAGATGCCTTAACGTAGGGGAGGAAGGTGTACAGCACTGCATCTGGGCTGGACAATTCCACCCTGCAGGGCGCTGAATCCAGCCATAGGTTCTTTAGCATCATGGAAACAGCCAGACCTTGGAAAACAATGAAGAAAGGAAGTGAAAAATCAGCTCCACAGGCAGAGCACGAGGCCTGTGAGCCTGTGGTGGGATGCCTCCGGTCTTCAATAGCTGTGAGGATGAACAGAAGCAGCTTTCATTTAGCAGTCTTGGACTGTACAATAGTAGGATTCAGGATGGGTTTAAGGTAGCATCTGCAGACTGCCACCAGATGAACCACCTGCTTTCTCTCCCAATGCAAAAGGATCTTTTTTTCCAGCCTTGTTCCCAACCTTGGCCCTGCCTTGGTGTTTATGAGCATATGGAAAAAATACTTTATTTCAGCCATATCAATTCAACCATAACATGAGGCACAACTGCCAGTGTTAGAATGTCTAAACAGGACATTTCAATAGTTTCCAAAACTAAATGCTAGCAAATTGAATGTTATATTTATGTAACAGATTTTTTTAAAATTTATCAGTATTACCTTTTCTGATAGAAAACAGTCCACCGAAAACCATATCATGTCAATAATGTTTGGAAATTGGCATGACATAGAAACTTCTTAACTTTTATACCCCTAATGCTTTTAGGCAGCTGTTCCTTGATGCAATTTAGTACATGCTGGTAAAATACATAAGATCTCACAAGAAGCAGTTACTTCTACAGCTGAATGTTTTTAGTTCCTCCATGTATCACGCACTTGTTTATGTATGAGTTTCTCATGATCTCGGAGGAATTACATCACTGATCTTTTTTGCATTTATGAGTCTCATCTTATGCATATTTTGTCTCACCATGGTGATCAGGGATCAGTTATGCCTTAGTAACAATTAATTCTACCATTCACTGTGCAGTAATGTTGAAGTTTGCTCAAGAGAAGCACTTATGAGAATAGTCAGCACAGGTAAACAGCAGAAGTGATAGGCACAACAGCAAAAACTGGAAGGAAATAGCAAGATGTCATCAGGCTGAAAGGAGTTAAAGTCCACAGGGTAAAAAAATAAAGTACTCTGATTTAAAGGGCACAGCTTACACTAGCAATAAAACCAGATCATTTATTTTGAGAGAGAAAATGAGGGATGACAATTAGAAAATTACCTTTAGTATATTGCAGCCTATTGTTCTTCTGAGACCTTTGCTGCAATATTGCTAGCCTGATCTACTTACCTCAGGTTTGTCCTCAGTTTTGAGCCTTTCCACAAAAAAACCTGAAACTGCATATATCTCACTTCCTATGGCAAGCATGTTTGTTCCCAGATTTGCTCTGTTGGCATAAGAATGAAACACAGCATCACAGGAGTACAAACACCTAGCTTTTGCGCAACTTTTTGTTAAGTGCTAGCCTTACTCTTTTCTTACTGCTTTTGGCACTGGTTTTTAGTTGATTTATGTGCTTTGTGTATTAGGCAGTTACAAAGCTAACGCTTTTTCACTAAAGGAAAAAATAAATCATAGCAGATGAATAAACAGACTTGGGTTTTTAATGACAATGACAATATAATTCTTTTTAAATTCTGTGAATTGTTGACAATTGCTTAGTAGAGGCACTGGAACGTTGTTTCTTTTTTCATTAATACTATTTCTTATGCTTTTAAAATCACTGAGTAAATTTGGGTATTTGTATGTAGAAGGTCGTATCTTTACATTTTTGCCCCAGAATCCTAGACAAAATCAGTACTGCTTGTGGTGGTGTTAGAGGAGAGATGTCAACTGCTAGTCATGATTAATCATCACCAAGGGTTGAAACCTTCAAAAAAGCAATATTTAAATTAGGTCAATGTTACCTTGTTTGAAGTATTTATAGAAATCTCTATGAAGTACCATATTCTAGTGCTCTATACATTTAGAATGGAGCATAGGATGGAAGGAATAAAAAAAAAAATCAATTCAACAAGAGGTGGCATCCTCTTAGTGCTGTCTAAAATAGAGGGTTACAGAGCTTGAAGAAGCTCTATTATCTGTCATTAAACAGCTATAATCGTCTCATGGAGTACCTAATAGGGGTATACTGTCAATACCTACCTCTGTTAAACACAAATAAAGAATAATCTGAGACTGTAAGGTCTTTCATCCACACAGTAGTAATCAAAACCGAAAGCATACAAAAAAGAGAATAGTTATTGCTCTCCACTGCTTTCCACTGATAAAACAAAAATAGAAAAGATGTTGTCTACTTAGAAGCATTTAAGGAAATAAATTCAGGTGAGAGTCATGTTTTTCATTCTAGTTGTGTCAGAATCTACCCTCAGCTTTCTGTTTGCGCTTATTTCTCACAGTAAATTGTCATTGTATAAGGAAACATTTCCTTTGATTTCTGTCACCCAGAGAATCTATGCATAAATTCATATTACATTTTCCTTCTTCTTGAACCCTTAAAGATAGAATCTGTCCTTCACGGTTCGACAAACCAGTGTCTCACAGCTGTTTCCATAAATATTTCTGTACTTGCTATGCTAGCAAGAATGATCATTTCAAAGGAGAGTTTTAAAAAATTCTGTACCACAGGCCTTCCTTACTCTAATAGCACTGACTGATTTAGGAGTTTGCTGAATGAATCTGCAATTTGGTAACACAGGTTATTATTACAAACTCCTCACCCCCTCAGTTCATTTTACTAGAGAGCTCTGTGGATTTGAAAGAAGAGTGTGTATGTGGAAGGCAAAGGAGGGAAGACAGAAATTATACTGCATCAAGATAGCTGGGTTAAGTCAGTGGTGCAGGAAAAGAATTTCAGGTGGAAGAGATTTTTCTTTTTGTTCAGGAAACTGAATAATTTAAAATATTTTTAAACTAAATGAAACTTTTTCTGACTCAATGTGCACAATTCATTAAGACTTATTTTACATTTGCAACAAAAAAGTAAATTTGAAGGAAATTAAAAAAATAATAATGTCATTTGAGCAATAAAATGGTTTTGAATTTTCAATGCATTCTTTGAATTTTTCTAACAAAGAAGTTTAATAAAAGCAACATGTATTCTTAAAAAGTTTTAGTGTCACTGAATGAGCAACTTTTCTCTGGGAAGTTCACCTAATTCTGATTTATGTCAGTTTAGTGCATGGAAAATCAATAGGCACACTGAATCACTATGGGCATAGCATGCCTGCACTCCCTTGGTAACAACTGTCAATTTCTGACAAACTTTTAGGACTACTTTTCAGATGCTCAAGTAGTTTTCTTTTAGTACTACTTATAATGTCATAGTTATAATACACTATGATGTTATAGTGTAACTACTGAAGTGTCATAGTAACAAAAAGTCTTATAAAAAGGAATAGACTATCATAGTAAAATGCAAGCACAGAACGAACAAAAAAAGATCTTAATGACATCAGGTCTTTAGATCAAAGGTTATAAACAGAGCAATGTAAAGAATAAGGAAATGTGGAGCTATACACAGTCTTGGCACATGAATGCCATTTCAAGCAACCTCAACAAGCAAAAGAAATGGGCCAATAATTTCCATTCAGTTTCTTTGTTGCTTTTGTCAGAGATGTGTGTGGGAGAACAAGGGTCAACTGTCCTCAGGTGAGATAAGGACAATGTGAACTCAGCGTGAGGGAAAGACTTCCCCATCTAAGTGACGAAACACTGAGCAGCCTGGTCTAATTTCAAAAGTGGTTTTGAGCATGAGGGTGGACTAAAAGACCTCAAGATTATGCTATGATTCATCAAGCCTGTCAACTCCAAGCAAATTTTTGCTTCTATCACAGCAAAAACTTTGAGGAGAGTCTAAAGAAATATGAGGCTACTACTCAAATTTTTAGGACAGTGCCTACCAAACTTGAGGGGTGTAAAGAGAAAGGGGAGGTGTATTTCAGGTGTCTGCTATGCATCCACAAAGATATTAGGAAGACGTGTTACCATTTCAATATGACTTGAAGAAGGACCAGAAATGGAAGATCTATGAGTTTTCAGTGATAAAAAACACAGTACTTAATCTGTAGTTGCAGATGACATTACCTAGAGATAAGGGCTGAACAGGAGAGATGAGAGTGCAAACAGATACCTACAGAATCAGCATGGAAAGTTGGTATTGTGATGAGAGGAAATGTTACAAGGAAAGTTTAATGGAGGAATTACAAAGTAGGTGTAAGGAACCAGATTTTGAGAGAACTTAATCACAGAGATTAAAGACAGATGACTAGATGAGAAGAAAATAAAATTGTAAATTGAAGTTGAAAGAGATGGTCAGGGCTGAAAGTTGGAGTTCGGTTCTGGAAAAGAAGAACCTTGAGTCTGTGAGGTGAGGAGTAGAAAACAGGAAAAGCTCAAAGGTAAAAGGCAACTCAAACTGAAGTTGATATCAGAACACTGAAGTCTAAAGAAAGTGGTAGTAGTAGCAATGTAGTAGCATGCTGAGCTATAGGCTTGGGGAAGAGTGGCTGGAAAGCTGCCCAGCAGAAAAGGACCTGGGGGTGTTGGTCGACAGCTGGCTGAATATGAGCCAGCAGTGTGCCCAGGTGGCCAAGAAGACCAACAGTATCCTAGCTTGTATCAGGAATAGTGTGGCCAGCAGGACTAGGGAAGTGACTGTCCCCCTGTACTCAGCACTGGTGAGGCCCCACCTCAAATACTACGTTCAGTGCTGGGCCCCGCACTGCAAGAAAGACAGTGAGGTTCTGGAGCATGTCCAGAGAAGGGCAACAAAGCTAGCGAGGGGTCTGGAGCACATATCTTATGAGGAATGACTGAGGGACCTGGGATTGTTTAGTCTGGAGAAAAGGAGGGTGAGGGAAGACTTTATTGCTCTCTACAGCTACCTGGAGGGAAGTTGTAGTGAGGTGGGTGTTGGTCTCTTCCCCCAAGTAACAGATGATATGATGAGAGGAAATGGCCTCAAGTTACCCAGTTGGATATTAGGAAAAATTTCTTCATTGAAAGTGTTGTCAAGCATTGGAACAGGCTGCCCAGGGAAGTGGTTGAATCACCATCCCTGGAGGTGTTCAAAAGATGTGTAGACGTGGTGGTTAGGGACATGGTTTACTGGTGGACTTGGTAGTGTTAGATTAACAGTTGGACTCGATGATCTTAAGGGCCTTTTCCAATCTAAATGATTCTATGATTCTAGATTCTGTGAGTTCAAAAGTTCTAATCCTGGAAACTCAGATTATATTAAATTATTTGATTTTTATCATTGAATTCTGTAATTTAGGGAGTATACTCTTCTTATAGCACAGTGTTGACAGAAAAACAAAGTATGTAAGAGAACTTGGAGATGATGTTGAATGATACTGGTACGTCTTTCATATTAATTAGCCTTAATGTGGTGGGCTAGTTACAAATTTTGGCTGCTAAATGGTTTTGGTGAATTTGTAGGAAGAACTGCCCAATCTTTGACTCCCAGCTCTAATGCAAAGGTAGACATTAAACCATATATCTAACAAATCTTGAATTTGAAGATCAGGAGAAATGAGATTTCCTCCACTTTAATGATCTCTGGGGAATTCAAGAAATGACAGAAGTCTGCAAACACACTTTAAATGAGTCCTGCTAACTTCTGTCCCTGAAGAAATTCAGTTGGCCGGTACACTTTATACCTTCAAAGAGTTTTGTAACCACTATTCAGCCAATGATTAGAACGCTTCTGATAGACCAATTCTGTGAAAAAAATGTTTAAACATATCTAGTCCTGATTAATTAATGAATTTTTTTTTGTATGCGTACAGCTTTTTAGCATGTATAATGTAATATCACTCAAAGTTTTCATTTCAGTATCCCAGTGGTGAATAAAATAGTTAAATATTCTGACAGCTATAGCTTGCTAGTATATTTTTCGTTTCGACCTCTGTGAAAAAATTAACAAGAGCGTATAATTTCTTTGTTCTTCAGGCCACTTTTAATTAATTTATGGAATTGAATATATCACATATAATGTAATAATGGAACCTTGTCAGTTAATACTTTCAAGTGGTGACATAGCTGTTTTGGTGAATTATCTGTGAACAAAAAAAATTATCCACTTACTGCAAACAAGGTTTCTGATTATCTACAAAAATGGATTAGGTGGTCATACTTGCAATTATTTTCGTATGAGCTAAAGAGTGCATTTAGAACTATGTTTTAACTCAAAATGGAGTAAAATTTTGCAATTGTAACACAGCAATTTTAATAAAACTAGCAAAAGTATTGTCTGGGTTTTGATTACTGGACAAATTAAGCACAGATCCATTCAGGTCTAGAGTGATGTTTTTATTCCTCTTACAGGATCTTTGATCAGAAATATCGCTTGCTTCTGATGATCACAAGCTGTTATTTATGCTTTTAAAAAGGGGGGAAGAGAGGGAGCACAGTACAAGACCTCTTGGGAAATCATGCAAGCATCTTAGACAAAGACACATTGAGCCTACATCATTTTGTCTATGTAGGCCCAAACTGTTCCTCATTAGGAAAGTTAATGATTATTTTAGAGTCAAACTAACTTATTCCCTCTCCCACAAATACCTGTTACTTTTTTTTGTATATATTTACACTTTAAGTAGACCATGGTAATTCTTGCATGATTTCAGATTATGGTGATGTGAAATCCAAAATACATCCTTCATCTTTAAAATGCTAGCTCATCTCAGAGGTTTTTCTAAACTAAAGAACACATTATGTTTATATTTTACTTGCTTAGCTTCTTTCAAAGAATACAGCCTTCTGTATTATTGTTCATTGTTTAGAAACAGATCACAAAATTCTCTAATATATTAATTATTCAGAATTATTCATTAATTTCTTTAGTGAAATAGCTTTGGTCTGTAGATCATTGAAACTGTAAATATTATAAGAATGTAAAATTGGAAATAGAATTTGTATACAAGGCAGGCAACTGTAACATAATTAACATCCCAGCAACTATGAATTTCAAATGTTATATGCAATACATTATAATATTCATTATTTATAATGTGTTGTTTATACTGAGATGCCAGCAACACTACACCTTACTTTGTAGACTTTATCAATATAACATAAAAATGTAATACATACATTTCAGTCAAATATTAAATCCAGGAATATTTGGGAAATATTTGATCATATGATACAAGAAGTTTGAGAACTCAAAATGTTGCAGGACTCAATTCTTCAGCTTTTAGCTGCACAAGCCTAATACATCATTGACCTTAAATGAAAGCAGTTAGATTCTTAATCCAAATTAAATATTGGATCTATGTTGCAACATTATCAAATTTTATCATTCAATTCATATTGATACTCCTAGAAACACTTATTCTGGTACTTTTAATCTCTAATTCCATTTGATAATTATTTTTTTAATAAACAATGGAATTAAATGTTCCAGAAAATTAATGGTAAAATGAAGTATGGTATGTTAAAAGATAAAGGAAGGAAGAAAATTCCTAAGTCAGGGATGGCTGAAAAGCACTACTGTAGAAAAATACTGAGATTTTTCTTATTCATTTCTTTCTAAGATGATTTATATGTCCTCATTTTCATTACTGAAGTACATTCCAATACAAAACCTGTTGAATTCTAGTCTGGCTGACTACTGTTCACCCCGCAGTAAGCAGATCTCTTTTCTTAGTGTGTGTCTGGTTTTTGTAATTACATAGTTAAAAGAAAACGTGTTGCACAAGAAAAGTTTCCAGTTGTAACTGATTAAGAGATGAAGTTCGTAATTGATTTTCAATGTGTGTAATGAACCAAGTAGTTGGAATGTATATATTAATACAGATGATAATTTCTTGTCTCACTGAATATCAAGATTAATTGTCTCCTAAGAGAAATCTTGACCTTAGCTTCACCTCAGCTAATATTTACCTTTGAGGTCAATAAATCTTAATGTTTTTCTTTGAAGGAGTCAATATTCACTTATCGTGAGCATGATGAAGACTTAAAAACATATACATAAATTTGTATTAAAATACATCGGCAAACACATGAAGAATTACGAAAATGTGTTGTACACATTGGTTTTAATTATAATCCAACATATCTGCCTTGTAACAAGAGCTGATGGGATGTTATTTTTTAGGACTTTCACCTACTCTTTAGTTCCTGAATCTTTCACAAACACATTCTATTTTTTTAATATATATATATAT
Organism: Himantopus leucocephalus; assembly: GCA_003993805.1. Taxonomy (NCBI): domain Eukaryota; kingdom Metazoa; phylum Chordata; class Aves; order Charadriiformes; family Recurvirostridae; genus Himantopus; species Himantopus leucocephalus. Next base: position 63,060,879 of record RSEF01000031.1, read on the forward strand.
TTAAAGTTCACACGATTTTTCTGAAAATCATTTAAATCCATACTGAACAATGACCAGGTGTTTATAAATTCAACATAAAATGTGGTTATTGCATACAGTTACCTGAGCAGGAAACAATGATTATTTTTTCTTCTGTGACAGAATCAAATCATGCCACCTACAGATAGAATACAAACAAGAAGCCTAACACTAACACCAACAGGCCTTGCTCCTTTTCAGGGTAACCTGTCCAGCATCCACCTTTCTTACACCCAAGCAGCCATATGTCTTCTCAGAGTCGACCTGGTCTCTGATTTTTGTCCCTCATTTCACAACACAAAATCAGGAGAAATTTGTTCTTTTCTTTTAGGTAATGAGTAGATGTACACCATCAAAAGCAGATCCCAGGGTGTTTACTTAACGTCAATGTTTGTCTCATATTCTTTTCTTCATTCACCATTGTGAGAAAATTCAAAGCTATTAGCTTTGCTAAGTAGTTATCTGTTGAGAGGCACTTGGTGAGGAAGGATTGCTTTTTAAGTCTTTAAGCATCATGAATACAATACTGCATGCTTAAAAACCGTATCTGTGATATTTAATGGTGTCATTTAACATTTGAATGGACCATAACCAGGGCTAAAATTTACTTCTGTTTGACTAACAGCTTTGATTTTGCCAGGAGTGTGACCAGATCAATAAAGGGTGATTAAAATTAATGAAGCTTTGAAAACCTTGAAAGCCTCAGCTAAAGAGAGAATGTTTAAATCTGGTGAGCTTTCCAGTCTAAAGAGACCCTAATGAAATTCTCACCAAACTCCTTCTCACCCTAGCACACACACAAACATTTAAAACAGCTGAGCTCCATTCCCATCATACTTTTTCTGTACTGCAGACGCAGCTATCTTTTCCCTGGCAGATTTCACTCTAAAATGAAACAAACAAATCCCTGGAATGAAATATTGGCAGCTTTCAGGCTGGAGTTTCACCCTGACAAGTCAGCATGCTGGCCAAAGAGCAAGGAGTTTTTGAGTTCTTCTTCCATACCAGACTTGAAGGGCTGCAAGTCTGGTGAGTGAGAGACTGATGATGAGACTTTTGATGATTCACCAGTCTTTGACTTCAGTGGAGAGTAATCATCACTGGCCCACACACATCTAGACTGAGCACACAATGTTATTAAGGTTAGATCAAACAATTATGCTATGTTTGTGTTCATTCTCTAGCTTAATTCATTCTTGAACTCCAGAAAGTGCTTTTGTATATCTTACTACCACTTGAAGCAGGCTAAAACTTCAGTTACAGAGCTTGAGCTCTCACCTATGCAGGACTCATTCTGAGTGTCTTGCCATTCCGTATTATGGCATGGAAATAGAGAAACTAACAGGATGAAGTCCTGACCAGGAGTATCTTTTAGTACCAAAATAACTCAGTTATTCACAAAAGTCAAAATTAGTTAAATAAAGTATTTAGACAAATTCTCTTTCCTAACTGCTTGGTCTCATGAGCCAGGTTGCCAGCTTTGACCCTGGAGGTCTTCCAGGACTGTGTTTATTTTATTGTATTTATCTCTAGCTTCACATCCACTGGCAAATATTTTGTTCTCATCTGCTTATTCAGAAGTTAAAAATTTAAAAACAACTCCTCTCCAAAGTATTTTCTTAGTGAGATCATAAGAGCATTCTTATTAAATGGTAATAAAGTGCAGTGACAGTGACCAAGGAAAATGGGTCCTTGCTGCCCACTTTAATTGCCTGAAGGACCTGCTGAAGGCATGATATATTCTGCCCTTTGCCAGTCATTTCTAAGATTGCAATACAAAAAATTAATTTTGCTTGTATACCAGTATACAAACTATATATGTGCCCTACATAAACTTCAAAACACTTGTCAGAACTAATTATTTAAAGTTCTTGGGAAAGCTGATGGTTTGTGATTGTCATGGAGATTTCTACTCTGCTTTTCAGCAGTGGCAGCACTTGGCTAGGCTTAGAAGTATAGCTCCCGTTTTCTGGGTGAAAAAAATTAGTTGACACTAGAAAGTCACCTACCAAGTAGATGGACATTTACATATAAATTTCATGGGAGTGAATGAAAATTTCACAGGTTGGAGTCTGAAAGCAAATTTGAGAGTCGTGTGACATTTTCATGAAGTACATGTCATGCTAAAAGGAGTTTGGCATACTGACAATTATTTTCACTCTACACACACTGCACCCAGCAGAGTAACCATATATGTAAAAAGGATGCATTGTGTTCTTCCTTGCTGACTGTGATTAACTCTGAATTAACAAGATCCAGCATAATTTCTGCTTTTTTCTCAAAAAGAAAAGCATGGGTTCAGACACTATCATATGAGCTACTTCCGAAGTGAAAAGCATAAATATTGAAAGAGTTCTGATAAAAATTATATATACAGTCCTGAACCTCAAACCTTAACTGAGGAGGAAGTAGGTTTGAATTTCATCTGACCATTATTGCTCCAGCATCCAGAAGATAATTCCCAGATCTGAAGACCTATGTGCAATCCTTTAAAAATCTGGATCTGATTCCAATTTTGGATGTTGTGACTCATGCCCTAATTAATCTAATTAATACTAAAGTTAAGACAAAAGCTAAAACAAATCATCTCCAACCAACAAACATAACTGAAGAAAGAGGTCTGGCACTGTCTCCTCTTGCTGTTTTTATAAAAACGTGCTATGACTGTTACACAGTGATCTGAAAGAAGGGATGTCTGCCTATAGCCCTATATAAAGGCTTTCTCTTCAGAGGGAGGTAGAGTGTCTTCATATTCCTCATAGTCCTTAGTATTTTTTTGCATGGAAGCTTTTGGATCAGTTTTCTGAAACACCTGATTGTCCCCGGATACTGCTCAGAAAGCCTTTATCACTAACGCAAGGTTCAGGATTACATCTGGGGTCCAGACTCTGAGGTATTGCGACAGTTTACTTGTAAGGACCTATGTTTTTTATTGGCACTGAATCCTAATTAAAAAGCAAATGGGTTCTAAAATTATATGACAACTTGTAAATGTCTATGCCTTTTTATCTTTTGGGGGATTCATTGTAAGTTGTGTTAGATTTGCTGGAAATATTTAATCATATCCATTTTAAAAGAGATCATTAAGATAATATTTGGTTAGAAATGGTGAATTTGCCATTGATTATAAACTCACTCTTCCTTGAGATGAAATTTAAAGGAGGTTCATCCCAGAAGTTGAAAGAGCTTAGGGAACACAAAGCTCAGCTGAATGACCTTGCATACATTCATTACTAGGAGCTTTGCATTGCCTGCAGAAATTTAACTTTTTTACATTCAAATCTTTTCCAACTTAGGGAGAAGTGTTATGGTGCTAAATTCATACATGGAAAATCTCTGGTCCATGTTCTGAATTAATGTATTTGAAGGCATTGTAGGCTGTTGCACTGCATTACATGGAGGTCTGTAACTCAAAATCACACTTTGAAACTGAAGGATAGAAATGGAGATAATAAATATCTTTCTCAATTTTCCATTAAAAAATATTCAAAGGTTCTGAATGCAATTTGCACCAGCTGATTAAAAGAATGAATCATAATAATGACTTTACAGAGAAGTTCTTAATTTATATCTCACTAATTGCAAACATATTAACCGTTTAGAATGAAATTTCTGTTCTGGGAATTTTATAGAGCTTGATGATATGGATGATTATAAAGATAGAAAGTAAGTATTCACAAATCATGCTGGTGTTTCCTGCATAGTTCTTTAAGATGAACATTTAATATTTTCTTCAACGTGTAAGAATTTATTTCAGGTGTTTGTTTATAATAATGCCAATTATCCTGACATGTATTTGGTGTAAAAGGATATAGGGGTTTCAGGGTACCAGAAAAAAAAGAGGTCCAAATTAAGTCGAAAATGTCTCTAGCAACATTTTCCTAAGCAGACTGAAAGGTGCTACACCAGGCAAACCATGCAGTTGTTTTTGACTGAGAGGCTTGTGCATATGTGCAGATATATTGAATTCTGCTGCCCAAGACTTGATGATTTGGGTCAAGGAGTGTCTTCTCTTGTGTGACAGACCAAGGGTCCAGGCCTGGAGTCCATATTCAAAAGAACTCACAGGGCACTCATGGGGTTTAGTAACTGCAGGGGAAGGTTTGTCAGCAGCTGTGAGGCAGGTACTACTGCTGTCCCATGACGATGTAGGCACTGGCTACTTACCTTTCAGTTCAGTTTTGACCCTATCATTCATTTTTATGAAACTCCATGTATTATAGTGTTTGCTTCTGTGACTCAATGTACTTCTTGTTCTGTCAGAATTTCCACTGCAAAGTATTTCTTTCTGGGTTTTTATATGTCTGTTCTAAAATGGTTCCTTTGGACTGAAACTTGGCATTTCAGACTAATGTTTTGCTTGGTAGTAGAATTTGAAGAAAAACACTTATAAAACTAAAATGAAACAGATATTTTAAATCATTTTTAATGGAGCTTGTTCTCAACTCCTATAATTATAGAATTACAATAACGATATTCTTGAAATTCTATTCTTTATCAGTTGATAAGCATAGTAATCAGATATTTATCAGGAGCATTTTTTTTCTAAAAACAACCCATAGCAATAAAACCATTTTTATTTCCTATGCTTTTCAAAAACAAAGAGATTATATGATGAAACTAACATATCTGAAACAGAAGACAGGATATTCAACTAGAAAGACCAGGTTGAACTGGATTGGACTAAACTGAACTATACTTGTTTAATAAGGCTATTCTTATGTTTATGTTCACCACAAGGAAATGTGTATGCATATTTAAACAATTAAAGTCACCAGCTCAGAAGGCCATGAGGGCATCTAGGTAGAAAGGATGTAAAAATTGTGTCACATGGAATAATATTAATAATGAGGATTAAAAAAACCCATGCAAAATCTTGATATGGCATAAGATTTCTCCTAGTGACCATTCATGAAGCACTATTAGAACAATACATGCGACAATTAAAGAAAGGATATTCCCTTCTCTTGAAAGATCATACGTCAGCTGATGTTGACATGAAATGGATTGCACCAATTGAAATGTGGCAGAAGTATTTCTCCCTAACTCCATCTTCCTAACAGCAATAATAAAATAAATGTTAGCAGTTGTCAATGAGTAAAGGCATTCATTCTTCAGTGACTGATCACTGACAAAGGTCTCTGAGGGGATATTTGCACAAAGCCCAGTCTTCATGTGTGTTTCTACAATGGACGTTTATTTTTCAGTTGGCAAATTAAAATTCTTAATAAACTAATTATTCTCATCCAGACGATTCTTCAAGTCAGCATTTGTGTCTTTTCTTTCTTCAGAAGTTAAATGTTTGCCCTGGCATTAAAAATATTGTGGAGATTCATTCAAAAGCACTGTCAATATTCCATTAAGAAGGTGCACTAATGAATAGGAAGGCAGTGACAGAAAAGTGTAAACAGCAGGTAGTTTATAGATGAGGGTGAAACGTTAGGTATGCCCTCCAGAACTGAGGCACAGCAGGATGCTCTCTCTGATGTTGTCTCAGAGCATCCTGTTGTGCCTAACTGCTGCAGGGACATATGGTGTCTGAATTCTTCATCTTTATGGTGTCATGTCTCACTCTTCTTTTAGTATTGTCTTCTGGAAGAAGAATACAGAACAGGGCAATGCCAGGAGCTGCTGTATTCTGTCCACCTTGAGCACTGTTCATTAGAAAACCGAAAGCTTAAACAAATGGAAATTTAGGGGTGTTAGAGGGCAGGCATAAAAACAGAGAATACGTAATGTAATGATTTAAATGTGAATGAGTTAAAAGAACTGATATGGGTAAGCTGTTATTTTTTTTAAGTATCAGGGCAGATGCAGCACAAATTTGTGCTTTATACCCTGATGTGAAAACAATCAGAAAATGAACAGCAAAGCAAGATTGTTTTTTAGGTTCAATTAAAACATGACTATAGGTGTCTGTATGCATTTTTCTCAATTACTTGTTCTTTTCTCTTTGGGCAATTCTAGTTGCAGTGCACTTAGGAAAAAAGACATAGAGTATTAAATTCAGGTAAATGTCATTCTCTCCAGTAAATATAGGAAGAACAGTTCCTGAATACCAATACTGAAGGGAATTAATATGATTTTTCCCATTTGCAGTCATATTCTGCATTTATTGTCAACATGTCGATTGCCTGGATTCTCTGTCAGAATACAGGTTTTGAAAAAAAGTCTTCATTTCCTAATAACATTTAAATCATAAACAGCAGAAATGAGGACTTAAAACTTCAAGTCCTGAATGGGCCAAGGGAGAGAAAGTGCTAGTAAGGGAAAATGAAGCATCTTGCATTTGGTGTGATAAAACTATTAAAAAATAGAAGAAAATTGCAGTCATATTACCTGGAGAGTTATTATAATGCTTTTGGGAATGGGCATGTTATCTCCAGTAACAGGTCTGCTAGCTCTTTTGTAACTGAAATACACTTTGAAATCTGCAGACTAACACTAACGAAAGGGGGAGAAAGAAGACGATTCCTACTCAAATACTTTTCTCCAAATTGGGACAAACCAGGACCTCATCAGTTGTGTGTGAGTGTTTAGACTTAAGGGTAACCATGCTAGTGTATTACTGAGGTTCATGCTTGTGTAAGTCACACCAAGAGTATGCAAACAAAAAGTCCACTCACCCCCAAAGACAGGGCAAACTGGGGAGAGGTGAACCGGGTGCTTTTTCAGCTTCACCATTGAAATTCCAATGTCATGGCAGGTACTATGTTAGCCAAGCTGAAAAGTGTGCTGGTACTGCTCTGACAGCTCTGGCTTCTTATCTTCTTGCCCCCTTTGCCTGCTCTCTGCTCAATCAGCCAGAGATACAACATGGAGCAAATCAAATAATAGATAGGTCATGATTAATGAGAGAGTATAGAAATGGTTGGATTTCTTTGACCTGTGTGAGTGGTGGAAGGTGCCTGTACTGCTTGCTGTACAAATAAACTGTCTAGAAAGCAGAAGTTTAAGCTGCTTCTGACCACAACCAGTATCATAAGACTGGTTGGAGCATTTATTTGATTTATCATGGAAATTATTCTCTTCCTCCCACAAATATAGTGCTACTAAGAGCCTTTAGGACATCCATTTTTAATGCCAAGCTCTCTGAAGATTGCAAGACTTCCCAGATGTCCAATGTTGTAAGAAGCAGATCTATGTCCTGAAATTTTCTCTCTCTGTTTGTAGGTATTATATTTGGAAAAGATGACATCTGCCTCATTACTCCCCAACTTTTGCACCATGACCTTTCCTTTCAGATGTGTAACAAAGTACTGAGAAAGGCATAAAGATAAATCATTGTCTTTCATGTCAGAGTTCCACCTAGCAAGGTTGACAGAAAATTACCTAATCTCAAGTAAGTCCCTGTGACCTAGGCTCTGGCATTTAAAACGCCAAAAATCACCATGCAAGCCATCAAGAGCGGTAACTGTAAGAACTATTCAGATGGCCCTCACTGTTATGCACAGTGAATGCCGTGGGAATACAGCCTTACCTGTTGTCCCTCATTGCACGCTGTTCAGATGAAAATATCCTCCAGATTTCACTTTCATCTTGTACGCATGAGTAGGAATCACTTCTCCTAAACCTTACTGATGTCCATAATAGCCCTAGGTTTAGAGATTCCAAATTAGCCTCTACAGAAAGTGGGAAATGTTTGGCTGATAGAAGCGAATTTATGCAGCACTCAGGATGGCAGTTTTCAAGCTGTGAAACTGTGTACAACCTCTTGAGGGCTTAGTCTGAAATTTCTTAATCCCCAGGCAATATGAAGCAAAATTAAAATTCCAAGACAGGTAATTTGGACTATATAGAGGTTTGGGGTTTTTTTTTCTTTCTTTTAATGAAAGATTGGCACTAGGAGGATATTGCAATAGAAAGACAGGTTTTTACCAGGCCCATTCCTGTCTGCTTAATTAGGAAAGCCAACAATATTTTTTTTAAAAACTATTCTTTAAAAAAAAACATGGTTATATATTTCAGTTAAGCTTAAGGTTTGCTGGAAATTTTGAAGCAATTCGTTATTTAATATTGTGATATAATTTCAAATCAATAGTTGAAATGTCAGTAGAAAATAAAGAAAGTAATTTGGAAGAGATACAGAAGTTGTCAGGTAAATGCCAACCCATGATACTGTAAACATTAAATCTGCCAAAAAAAGAATGCACTGATTACATCAGGTTTGACAGGTAGAAAGGACTGTTGAATATTTTCATTGTAAATGCTATTGTATTAGCATTTATGCAAGCAACATTGCTGCTTGAACTGAACCTGATGCCTGTACATATCTAGTCACACACATATATGTTTCATACGTCACTGAAGAGCAAGTATATCATAGATAACCATATCTTCCAATCAAGAGTAATGCCGATACAAACTGAAATGAAAAGTTAAGTAACCACATTATAGAAAGTAGTGCAATGATAGAGAAGACAGGGTAATTTACTATATCCTTATGATATGATGGGATTTATTGGCAATTTAATTATAAAAACATTTTATACAGCGTAAAGAGAGGTATTTTTTCCTGGTCTTCACTCATGCAGAACAAAAACTTCTTTAGCAAAACATAAAGTCAAACACAGGTTGTTTAGGTGCTTGTTAAAGGTCAGAAACAGTGAAAGCAAATGCCTTTTCCTGCCAACTGGTAACTATTAATAGTTGTTCGTCATCATACTTTTTACGGTTGTATAGCCCTTTATCTGGTCTCCAAAATAAATATGCTATGAACAGTGTGAGAACTTTCCATAGGATATTAGCTATATTTTCCTCTAGAAATCTGAATCTACGAGCGTTTGTTATTATGCCAAACTATTGTGCGCTATCAGCTGATTTAGAAGCTGAGAACAAGTCTTTTTCCAGGCTGTTCTTATTTGTTTTCTAGATACTGGTATCAACAATGTTACTATATTACTCTAAACATTGTAAACTGAATGGTTTCATGAAAAATGTGCAGGTGAGCAATTAAAAATAAATGGATAACTTAGGATAGAGATCATTATTTTTCCCTGCATCCTACATATAACTTAACTGATATATCTCAGTTATGATTTGCAGCAGCCATATTCCAGTCCTGTGGTAAGAGAACTATCTCGTAATAAATTTAACTTTTGCATATTTATTTTTCCTGTGTGACTCAGTCATGGTAATATGATGCCCCTTATTATTGTGTCATCACAGCATCCCATACCACTATAATCTAACACAGGCAATATCACTGCAGTAAAATAAGTGTGTGATAGAACAGGGAAGGCATTTTTATGTTCTGCTATGATATTAAAACAGAAATGAGCGTATCATCAGAGTTGTGGAGATACACGAAAGCATAGTAGTTCTATGATGACCAGTCTATAGTTCATGGAATATCGTAATGTCAGCTTTGGTGAAGGGGGAAAAAAGGTGTACTGTCTTCTGATGGGATGATCCCAGGCTGCCTGCTCATGCCCTGACTTTTCAGGATGTGAGACTGTTCTACCACACACGCACGTAGCAGTCCTATGTAAATGGGGTCCGCTGCCGAAATTCCAGTGCCTGTGACAAACTCTGTCTCTTGTGGGGAATTCTGTGGGAAATTCATAGCACTTACTTATGTAAGTAGAGGCTACAGCGTCAAACTCATAGACTGTAAGTTTTGTTTGCAGCTGGTAAGCACAGGCTCAGGATGAATTATGAGAACCAAAATATAACCCTTGCTTGAATGATCAAGGAGTACTTTGAGATCTGATTTACTTAGGAAATACTGCACTTAACTACTTTTGGTAATTTAGATTGTTTGATGGATATCTCTACCCCCACACACATACACCATTTTTTCTTATCTGATGATTTAAAAGAGAGGTCAAATGTTCACTCTTTCCTTGGGAGGAAATGTGAAATGTTTATGCTTGAAAGGAAGAACAGGGGGTAATCTACACATTCTCATTGCTCCATTTCATTCATTGAGGAGAAGTGTTTTTGACTGGGGCAGCAGAAACACCCGGCTGAAGCAGGAAGAAAAAAAAAATCAATTCTCTGGGGGGGCAAATCCATGCAAAAGAAACATGAAAGGATGAACTGTTTGTGTGAGAGGAATCAATATTCACATGCAAATGAAGTCCCTGAAGTTTATGAAGCAGTCCTCTGCTTAAATCACTCACTCTGGAATAATCACGTGAAGGTTCAGCTCTAGTTTATTCTGCCACAGGGACTTTTGAAAGCTTTCTTTCCCCCTGCATTTTTTATGACTAAAGGGTCTGAGGAAAATATGGCAAGTGGAAAAAGGGGAGGCTTTGGGATCATTTATACATGAAAACATGTTTTGCCCCAGAACTAGGAGTCTTGTGCAATAAAACTCAAGGTTATGTTAAACATTTTGCACCTGCAATTTCAAAAACCTCTTTCATGTTCTGCTAATATGTATTAGTCTTAAGTCAGTAGAAGGATGCAGATCAATAGCCAAGGGAAATTATAAAGGCTTTCTCAAGGACTTTTGAGAAACGTTTCTCTGGAGCTTTGGGCTCATATTATTTCACAACAGCTACCTGCCATACAAGAAGAGGGCCTTTTGTTTTGAAAAAAAATTTAAAAGGAACCCAAGATAAGGGATGCACCATGTTGAAAAATATGTGTTATTTGTACAGTTCTGTGTTTTTGTTTCTTTTCTTTGTTTTGGTTTAAGTCTATGAGCAAAGAGGGTGGAAACTTACACTTTCAAAGATGAAGGAGACTAGATTATAATGGTGTCTTTTATCTCTAAAGCAGTTAGCTGGACAGTAGCACAAAATATTTAGTCTAAAAATGAGTTTAAATGGCTTTTTCTAAAATATATACATTACTGAGTGGACTTCTCAGCTTTTTCCCATTTAAAAAGATCCTCCTTTCATAAGGGTCTTTATGAATCTGCCTAATCATAAAAGGAGCACATTTCTGTTCCTTTACATAGAACTTTATAATTTTTAGCAGATAAGAAAGTAAGTGTTCACTTTAAAGCAGCTGGTTTAACCATTAAAATTAATTTTTAAGGTCCCAGTCCAGCAACCACAGAACGTAACGGAGTTTGGAAATTGACTTCAGTGCAGAGAGACACAAGCTGAGGAACTTAAAAAGCCTATTCTTTCAACATTAAGAGTTTATGTCAGTTTTATAGAGTTAAAAGCTGGAGATGATCAAATTATATAGTCTGACCTCCTAGAAATCTGTCCATGTGAAAGCTGTCCATGTAACACTATTAACATACACCTTTTGCACCAGGTTATTTCCTCTAACATTCAGACATTTACACTACTGGAGCAAAAGGCATCCTTTCCTTAGGCATTCAGATTTGGAATGAGGAATGTAGGATATAGACCTGAAATTGGGAGTGAACGGCTCTAATAGAAAGAACTCAGGCTCTGTTCTCATCTAATTCTTGCAAGTGCGCTCAGGCTTCATGCTAAGAGCCAAATTAAATAGGTCAGCGTCTCTCTGAGTATGGTCTGATGCTGGTGGAGCAATCATTAAAATATAACTTACTAATTAGTAAGCAGGGAGTCTCCAGATCCTAAGCCCTACATTATTCTACCAAGTATGTCCATGCAAACTTTTAATAATAATTCTTCAATTCATGCCCCTCCACCTGGAACACTGGGTGGATATCCTGGGTATTTTTATGTGCATTATATATGTTGTATCTCTTTTTCTTTTTTATTTCCCACATGGAGTTGATATATACAATATTAAAAGCTATTCATGTTCTCAATATATTCAGAATTTTAATGAGTAAAAGATAAATTCCAGATGATGCTGTAAAACTATGCAGGTATTTCCACAGAGAGAAGGGACTTCCGAGTTTGCTTCTTGGTAAATTAAGCAGACTTTTTTCAATATCTCCCAGAAGCACCATTTGCCAAAAGAAATACCATCCTCCTAGAGTAAGAGTAATGGGTAAGAGGGATGAATCATCCCTTCTTTTATTCACATATAATTTTAAATACTTGCATATAGTTTGAATATGCCTGAATACATTCCTCACCATGAAGTGAGCAATCTTCACTTGTTTCCACTACCCGTTGACTGATGTGCTTTCAAGATGATCATACTGCTAGAGGGTGTGACTAAACAATATGGCAGGTAACCCACTTTGGCCTTGAGGTTGTGCTATAAGTCCGCCCTTGAAAAACAGTACATGCTCATTGAAATACAGAATAACATACATAGCATGGAGTAAATGGCAGATTAATGTCCCCACAGAAAGATGGCACAGCAGAGGGGCTCAGTTACTCTGAAGGAATGTTTGCTGAGCGAATGATACGTGCTGGTGTTTTCTGAGTGGGAACATATCATCCCCTAAATTCACACTCTTATTTAGCCTGGTTTAGGTTCAGAGTATGGATTTTGCATTAAAACACATGCTAAGTAGGTCTTCTCAGACTCTGCCATATTACTTTTGGTCTTCTGGAACAGCACTTCTAAGAATTCCATTACGGAAGAGAAATTGCAAGCTAGTTGGATAAATAAGGAACAAATAAAACACCATCCATATATTGTAGTTTTTATTTCAGGACTTAAGGAAAAATTTTCATTATGTTGCCGTGCCTGCTCCAGGACTATTTTTTCATTTTAAGTTAGACAATCACTGAGTAAAAAACTCCACAAACCACCACAGGAGAAGACATTGGTTAAATCATACTCCTTTTTTTCCAGAGAATGCTCTAAACCCTGGTTACACAACCATTTCTTCTTGTACTTCCATTCTGGTTGAATTAGCTTTACATTGCTTGCTACAAAACTTGCACAAGGCTGTAGGAAACTTTCTCTACCCTCCTTCCAACCTGGTCTAGAAGTGTTGAGTAAGGGATTCTTTCAAAAGGATGTGGGTTTCAACTCCCATCAGCCTCAGATTGAAACTACTGCCTGGATACATGCTCTGGCATGTGTTACTACCGGCAAGGTGAGAACCACATCTCCTCTAGCAGTCATTATTCAAAAGAAATAAATTCTCCCTTCCAAGTGAAAAGTCATGGAAGTTCTGGATCCTGAACAGATGGAGGATTTACTTGTAATCTTTTGGCAGGTACCTGGAGCTCGGAAAATTGGTGGAAATATAGACATATCGTTATGCTTAATTTTCGTATTAGATAAGATGTTGCATTTTCCCATTCAGCATGTAGGGAAAAGAGTCTGAGGTGCCTGCCTCATTCTGTGGCTGCTAGGGGGAGTTGATAGAGGTCATGTCACTGACTTAGTCCACTCTGAGAGTCAGAAACTGCGCACACCTTTTCTCCTCTTCTCAGACATACTACCTTTAAAAAACTGAGGCACTTTTAAAATTGGCACCCCTAAGCAAAACTTTTCTAAAAATGCAGCTGTTTTCACACATGTAGATACATTTCATATGAGAACATCTGGAGGAATCTAAAGCTTGGCAAATGTCTTGCACCAATGGAGTTTGATTTTTATTTTGTCTTTCTCTTAATTTTATTGGTGCAATTTTCATACTTTTCATTACTATCTTTAAAAAAAAAAAAGTCAGTTCTTGCATTAGGAATCATCATGTACTCATAATGTGACTAAAAGGCACGAGTGCTGAACAGGGATACAGATCTTTCTGAGGTGCCAAAATGAGGTAGTTTCCTCATTTTTCTCTGTGCTCTCTTCTTGCCACCAGAGATTGTATTATCGATGGGACCTGTTCCCCTATGTAGTTCCTCTTGCACAGTGTATAGTACAACAACTACTGTTCACCAGGATCCGGATCTGAGGTAATACCTTATCTTTCATCAGTATTTCTAATTTTTTTTACTTTTAGCTTTCATAGTGTTTCCTAAACAGAGCATGAAAGAAAAACATCTCAAATGGAGCTTTTGAACCCCAAAGAACACATAGCATATAAAATTTATTTAGAAAATATTACTTGCTTTTTGTATTACTTGTATAGAGAGAATTTTTTTTAATTACTGATCTCTAAAAGAGATGACCTTTTGTGTTTATGGAAAGAAGCTGGTTCTGTCTCTAGGTGTTTCCTGTCTGAGTCCCCTTGGTTAACCAAAGCATTTGGTCTCTTGAATCCCATCAGATCTGAGGGTTGCTTTAGTAAACAATGTATAGTACAGCAAATATTCAGCACATGTTCTATAGCATTGCTGGGACCAATATTAAAATTCTAATATACCAAATAGTCCTTTAGATTCCACATCTTCTGTGGATGTTATTTGTTAAAAACAAGATGTCTTGATAACATTGAGTGAAAATAATTTTATCAAAATCAACATGTTTCTAAAATGCTTCAAGGATAAACCCTATGGTGTGGGTATCTTTCTGGGTGCTTTAACAAACTCTGCAGGATGGAAAGAGACAACGGCACAGGTGGCTGGAGAAAGATGACTATGGCTGTCAAAGATGAGTCTGTAGTTCAAATGAGATAACATTTAGTTTTAGTTCTGACTGTCTTGTGATAGCTATAAAGTCAATATTGGCACAGCATACAGACTTGAAAACTAGTGTGAGCTCATGTGTAGATAACATGAGTAGCTAAAGAATCATTAAAATATTCCCAATTAAAGTGAATGACTCCTGTTCCCCTGTGAATTTCAGTAGGATTTTGTGAACTTACTGAATAAATCTACTAACCACTCAAACAAAATAGAGATATATTACTGAGTTGAATATGAAAAACAGATACCTATAGAAAAATGGAATGTTTGTATTCCAATTAAAAGCAAAAAACATGATGCCTGCCAGTAACTGAATACAAGTAGACAATTCTATAGGTTTTCTTTTTGGTTTTTTTTTTTTTCAAAAAACAAACACATAAAGCCATAAACATTAACCTAATTTCTTCGCTTGCTACAGAGCTTTCTTTGGCCTGTAACGAGTACAAATAACACACCAAATCATTTCATAGATGTACCTCTTTTTTAATCATCTTTGCTGCAACTAGCTTCACAGAGCCATCTACAACTGTCCAGTAGCCACAGAAACCCCAGATTCTACTCTGGAAGTTTTTATATACTGAGGAGATTCAGCATCACACCTAACCCTCTGTCATGCGGTATTGCCAAGCTAGGAAAACTAGCTTGTTCTTCTAATCTCACCTAATGCTCAGTTTTCTTGTGTTCACTCACGGTCCCAAGTTTGTTTCTTCTCTTTAATCGTACATTTTATCAGGCAATGAAGAAACTCATAAAATCTGAAGGATACTTTTACATTCAGATGCAATCATTTTTAAAGAACTGAAGGATGAAAATTAACTGGAGACTACCATTAGAGAATCAGTAGTTATGCATTAGAGAGCATTTGTCCTCTACATTTATTTTTCACTCATGAATGACTGCATCATTGTAAAGGAATTAACATAATTTATATCAATGATTTGCTGCTGCGATGTGTGAATAAAATAATACTTACCCTAATATTTTTTTTAAGTTTCAATAACTGCATTTTTATTAGCTGTATCAGTTATATAAATGGCCAGGGAAAAACAGTACTCTGTACGCTCAGTACTTGTTTGGAACAACACCTTATTATCTGTCTGTACTGAAACGGCCTCAACTTGTCCCTCTCATTTGTTATGATTTTTTTGATTCTTTTCTAATTCTTGATAGAGTATTCATAAAACTTTAGAGCTTTAGAAAAGACCACAGGATTTCCAAGAGTTAACTGGGTGAACTTGGTCAGCCCCTTGGCCAAACACATTCATTTGATTTGTCTTTTTCAGTGACCTTTTGACTTACAGTCATCTGCATTCTGTTCATGCTTTATTTCATTTTCTTTTACTGGAGAGTACTTCGGAATGTTTGTCATGAAAAGAGCTACATAAATATTAATGTATTGATAGTGTTATGGCTTTTCAAGCCTATTTTTCATTTCACAGGTTTTAAGAGCTACAAAATTTACTGACTATACAGAAAATATAGTATAATGGGCTTTCTGAAATGCCCTGAATGAGATAAAATATATGAATTATTAATCCCATGGAAGTCAGTGATGTCTTGCTTATAGACAAAATTTTCTGTGCCAATCTGAGATTTTTTCTTTTTTTTTCTGTGTAAAGTTTGTAATGAATACACTTTATGCCTCTAATTTGTAAGTAAGCATGTGTTCCTAATTACATCCTAAAAATAGTGATATGAATTCATCTTATGTGCACACTGTTGTCATCAGAATACACTCTGAACCTCCAAAAACTGAGAGGAACATGGAGAGATACATTCATATGGGACTGCGTTTCCTACAGGCAGTGCTAGCAGGCACCCTCCACCATAGAAGGGCAGCTTCAGACTCTGAATGAGCCAAGAGGAGCATGTTTTAGGAATGTCTGACTCAGTTTATTCCCATTCCTTCTTTTCCATGACCTGCCGATTCCCAGTCTTTT
>RSEF01000031.1:63077314-63112873 GCA_003993805.1 Himantopus leucocephalus
TATTCTGCCATCTGGGCTTAACAGCTAAGTTATAAGCTGTGAGGCTCATTTATCACACCATGGGAGGGAAGCCGTCAGAATCTGTAAATCTGTAGCAGAGCATCTAATACAAGCTAATGAAAACAAATGGAGCTCAAGGTAAAGGCTACTCTCAAATCTTAACTCATCCAGCTGTTTTCAAAATCATGAATGTTTAAGCTCCATGAATCTTAGATAGCCTTTATAAGGTAGGGGCCAGATTCAGCTGAACCAGATGGGGAATGCATCAAGCCCGGACTGTTGCTCTTACTTCTGATTTGAATCGGTTGTTGAGTTAGTATGAGCCAAGATAAGTCTTTCTGTTAAAACCAAAATTCTAAACATTAATGTTTCATGCTAAAGAAAAGTCTGGAAGGTGTTAAATAACCCTTTTTTCCCACTGGTTTAGCTGCAGTCAATTATACCAACCTTCTCATAGCTCAGTGTCTCTTGTTCCTTCATCCCTGCTCACTGGCCCACTGCATCATGGAACATCTTTCAGGAAAGCTGTCCCCCTACAAGCCCTGGTTTCCCTTCCCTGTGTTTGTATGACTGACTAAGACATAAGATACCTAGGATGCTCATGCATGCTTCTGCAGCTACAGAAGCAACTGGCCCATTCATAATATTCCTTTCTACCCACCGTCGCTCAAAACCATAGATAATTCTAACTAGAAACCAACACCAACCCTCAAACTGGGTAAAACTTGAGTAGTCAAGTACTAAGAAGGCTGTGTCTGAAGACAGTCTGCAGCTGTATAACCTGCACTATATCATCCATCATCACAGCTTGAATTTGTTGACCTTCGGAGCATAGAGCAAGATTCATCTACTAACTCAAGTGACTGTAAAGTGATATTGCAACGTGTGTGTTCACAAGTATCTATTTATATTTTAATCTCTAACCATTGTCTCAGAATTTGTTAGATAAGTGCATTTTAGAAATCAATCAATCAATAAATAGCTCAGACTCACTTCAAGGGCAGAATGTATACCTCCCTCTGCGTCACAGTTATGGCAATATTGCATATAATCTAAGACAAACAGCAAGAAGTAGTACAGCAGGGTGGGAAGCCTAAGAAGCAGAACAGTACAATTACTTCTTTGCTTTTCTCATTTTTTTAAACTGAAAAATACTACCAGAAAGACAATAAAACTGGAAGACTCCCCAGGTATTTTTGTATGTTTAAAATACATAGCATCTTTACTTTTACATTTGCACAGAATGATGTAGCTGGGTGTGACAATGAACTCTATCTTGTTTTTTTCCACTGTTATGCTGTTTTTCTTGTTATCGTGCCCAAAGCTGGAAGCCAGTTACAGCCTGGCTTTCAAAGCTTCCTTTTATCATGACAGGATTTTTATTCCTTCTCGCAGAAAAACTGGGCAGCTATTTAAGTTGTTGAACTATTGTGTTCCATGCTTTTTGTCTGAAGATTATTTATGGGGAAAAAAAAAAAAAGAAAAGAAGAACCCAGAACTCAAACTATTGAGTTTTAGATTATAGATGTTTTGACTACATTTAGAGCGTGTGTGAGAGATTACAGGTGATGGTCAGCACTATACTTGTTTACTAATACACTTAAAAAAATTCAGTGGGTTATTTTTTTGCTGGGGGTTTTTCCTACTGAATTAGTAGAGGATGAATGGAATATAGTCTGTGGTGAGAAATAAAAAATAGATACCTAGCTACAGAGAAGTTTGGGGTTTTTTGTATGAAAGGTGTAAGAAACATTACCTTTCAATGTGACTTATTCCTTCCAGATTTGGTACCTACCCTCCAAATTAAAGGCAAGAAAAGACACTTAAATACCCTGGATCTGTGCAATGGTACTGAAGCGCATTCCCAGAAATCCCTTTTTAAAGACCATAATACGACTTTATACTGTGAAGTTGTTTTCAGGGAGTACATCTTGGTTTCTTTTCTGTTTCTCATGTCAGCATTCAGAAAATTCATAATGTCTGCTGAAGCTGATCAAGACAGGACTTTGCTGAGTAAAGATGATGACCTTTATATCTCTAATTTTTCTGCCAAATTTTTATGAACTTTCTAATTGATATTATTAGCAGACTTTTTATTGAAGTTAGTTGCTAAGTTATGATGACATTTTTATCCTTTCCTATTGAACTTTCCCTAGGAATATTGCATTACATTAGTATTTCAGTGGCTTGCTTGCCACATGTATTAATTTCCTCTCGTTGTCCTAAGACCTGGTAAGCTCCAGTATGCTCACTCCATGACCTGGCAGGACAGTCCATGCAGCTCCTTTTCTCAAGTCAAAATCAACTTGCTCCTTCTTACATTTTGGAAGAGAAGAAAGCATAATTCCACGTATTAGGTATGAAAATATTTTGCCATCAACAGAAGCAGTATATACAGAGATAATGAATGCACATCACCAATCTGATGACGCTTGAAAAAAAAATGTTAAAAGTGACCTTTAACAATACTGATACTAGAAACAGTGTGCAAGGTCCTGTTTAGACCTCAGATGTAAAATTTTACAAAATTCAGCAGAAAGAAAGGTGAATTCAACCTCGCCTGTATGCAAGTGGAGATACATCATATGAGTAGAGATTGTCCTACACATTTAGATAAAACAAGTATGGTATGTTTCAGACCAGTAAAATGTAGACTGAATGAATATGAATATTGACGCATCAGAGGCATGTGAACAAAAACCATATTTAAGCCAAAGCATGCAGCTGGAATGAGATCTAATGGGTTTAAGCTGATTATGAACATATTCTGGCTGAGAACTTGGAAGCTTTGAACAATCATAGCAATGAAGTCTAGAAAGCTTTGAAACGAGTAATTGCAGGGAGAAAATGGGAAGCTGATGTAATTCATCAGGGGAACTGTGTGGTGATACCTCTGCATGGTGCAGGAGGCAGACGGCCTTCACCTCCTGGGATGTCTCCTCAGGTCTTGTGCTCCCTCATCACACAGTTGCAAATCTGGTAGGCTAATTGCAGAGAAAAGGAAAATTGGCAGTTATTACTGGAGATATGATGAGAAGAGAAAAAGCCGTGGAGGAGGTCATTTCTATCTCTGTATTAATTTAATTACACTGAAGAATTTAAGACTGATTTTGTACAGCAGGGCATTAGATTAAGTGAATAATAATCTGGTAAACTCTATTGTGGACAGCAGAAGGTAGTAGGAGGATCTTTAATGAGGAGTAAGTCTCATATTGAAAAAAAAATATTTAAAGTGCCACCATTTTGTTGAACAAAGTGATGTCTTTCCACTCTTAAGATTAGAGATGAAATGTAAGGTTTCAAGTGATTGACCAGTTTATCATGGTGATCACACTTTCCACAAATAACATCTCTAACAGTGCCAGAGCAATGATACCCAAGACGCAGGCAGTGGCACTTGGCTCAGCCCATGGAGTACTCCACTCCTGCCTGAAGTGGTGGAGCTGAGGGGCTGCACTGGAACATCCCATGGCACTGCCAAGCAGAACTGCCAGGCCAGAACCTCATGTCAGGGGTTCGTATGTGGGGGAAGGCTATATGACCCCTGTGGCAGAGGGACAGGTGAGCAGAGAACACCTCTCCAGCTTGTAGGTTTCTTGGGGGCAAAGGGGGAGAGAAGAGATGGTGCCAAGATAAAAAGTGCACAGCTAGGCTACGGAGAATGCCAGGTTTCAGGGTGACTGGTTTTATACATCCCAAAGCACAGGCTTGCTGGGGAAAACTGAATCTGGGTCTGGGTTTAGGTTTTGACCATGCAACACAGAGGTTTTTTGTGTATGCTCGCATCTGACATTGGGAAAAAATGACTGCGGATGGTGTTGTGGCATTGGTATCTTTCGAAGTTGTGGGTGAACAAATGCAAATATATTTCTGTCTCTGGAAAGATAAAAGAGGTATTATGTGTATTACAGACTGAATGGCTTGAATAGTGTGGAACCTTTGGTTACAGCTTTAGGAAATTTTCAGACAGATTTCAAAATATACTTGCAGAATGTTTAATATTAGCAGAATACCTATGAGAAACATATGCTTTCTCTGCAGCCTGTTTCATGTTGATTTCTAATTCAAGAGGGCCTGATCCCAAATTTCCTTATTTAACCAAAACTCTGATGCCCTTATTACAAGCTTTGTCTGAATAAGGTTGAATTGGTTCAAGGGCTACATTTTTAGTTCTGTTAAAAAAGAAAAGAATGGGGATCTAAACTGTAAAGTGGAATGTTTGTGTCCAGAAGCTTGAAAATCTAGTATGAAAAAGAGATATTTCTTCCAAGAGTTTCTCTTGCAATGTCCAACTTGTAAAGGTGGTAACTAGATGCATTTGGACTTCCAAGTAATTTTGCTGCGTTCAGCTGGTACTCCTATATAATCTAATATCACTCTACACAGTACACTCCAACGTCTTGTATAGAGTTACCTTGATGAATGCTCTTTCGTATTCTTGTGTGGTGTCAGTCTTCAGCAGTTTACAAACATTTGGCAGCTGTTCACACTAGATAACATCCTACAAAGTGATAGGTACAGTATGCAAAAAGAAGGAAAATTTATTTGGAAGGCTGTTTCTCTAAGCTGGTTTTGCCAGTCATTTTGTGTTAAACCACAGGTGACAAAACTGGAAGTCTGGTTTTTCACCAGATTCAGATCCTTGCTTTCCATGTCACGTGGTGCTGCTGACTCCTTGCACTACTGCCCACTCTGGTCTTCTGTCACAGCTGCCTTTAACTCCACTCCAGTAGCATTAGGTTCAGTAGAGTTGACTATCTTCTCTCCTACTTTTATTAATCATCTTGATGAGAAACACTGTTGATGAAGGAAGAC
The DNA here is from genome assembly GCA_003993805.1 of Himantopus leucocephalus. Classification (NCBI taxonomy): domain Eukaryota; kingdom Metazoa; phylum Chordata; class Aves; order Charadriiformes; family Recurvirostridae; genus Himantopus; species Himantopus leucocephalus. Next base: position 63,082,130 of record RSEF01000031.1, read on the forward strand.
CTAAAAAGACTGCATGTGATATTAAAATAAGTTTTAATTGGCAGTCTTTTCTTGATCACCCAATATAAATTATCCTTTTAAACAAATGGTGTGAAATCTTCACATTCTGACCTTCTTCAAAAGTTCTGAAATGTACAGACAACAGTTTCAACCTCATTTGGACTGCTGGGGGGCAGCATTTGGTTGTGGGAAATGTGCCTGGGCGAGAAGAGACAATAGGGGGAGGAAGAAACTAAGTTGGGTGATAAACAAAAAAAATGGGAGAAATGTGAGACTGAGTAGCTGAAAAGCTGGAGAAGAGGAATGGGATAGCAAAAAAAGAAAAGGGAGCGGAGGAGAAAATCCACGGGCAGAACTAGAGACGGTGACATAAAGGTAGAGAAAGTCCATCAGTTGTACACAGAGGTGTACTTGACTTAATTTTTCTGCTGTGTCCTTGATCATTTAGCATGACAATAGTTTTGTAGAAATTAACAGGTTATCATTTACGTACAGAAATTCTGCCAAACTCACTTTATTTGCCCCTACAGGGAAGGGAGTGCAAAAACTTGCCTCGTGCCTTAACATTTAAAGGGTATTTTTTTCCCCTTGAGTTGATCCAGAGAGGAATAATGGTTGTGAGATCGAAGCTTTGCCTGAAATGTAAGATTATGCTGGAAACACTTTGCTCAGAATTATTTTGGGCATCTGGGAACAGCCTGGACTATGTATCCCCAAAATACTTCTTTTTTTCCCCAAAACATTAGTTAATTAACCTGTTCTTGCAGGGTAGGCTTATGATTAGTATAAGCTCTGACTCGGAGTTCTCATCAGTCACTACTTAAGAAGATGCCTACAGCTTGAGGATTTTCATTGCATTAGAAAAAACACTTCAGAATTTCAAGCTTGCACCCCACTTTTGGTCTCAGCTGCTTTTCTCTGTGCGTAAGAGGGGGTGGGGCTGAGGATTTGCCCAAAGAGTATAAGAACAGATGCCAGCAGCAAATTGTGGGGATACTTGAGTTTACAGTGATGAGAGCTGGATAATCATTGAGTTCCTGCTAGAGAGAAGTATAGGATGCTATTTTCTCAAACACTTCTTTTTGCCTACTGTAATGCTTAGTCTTTCTGAAGTTGCACGAACAGGGCTCATCAGTGGTTTAAGCTGCATTGACACTATCAATGTCGACCTTGTTCTTGACCATAGAAACAGGGTTTCACCTCAATCTCTGTATATTATTGCATCAGTAGTGAAAGGCTGGAACTTTTTTTTCAGGAAAGTGTTCCTTTTATGTAGGTTCACATAGTGCTCAGCTACTACCCTTACTAAAATCTGAGTATGGTGGAGAGTTGTGAGGAAAGAACATGATAAGCGGTTCTGAGTTTTGGAGATGCTCATAAAAAACTCTAAGGAACCACTTGACATCAGCTGAGCTTCAGTCTACTTGAAAATACTAGATCATGTGGCTGTCTCAAATGTGAAGAGTAAAATCTGCTCTGCTTTTTGGGTAGAGCTTTTTGTACTGCACTTCCTGGAATGACAGCGCAAAAACATAACTGAAATGTCTGCTCTTGGTTGAGCTGGACCACGTAAAGCACTCCTGATGCAGCACAAAGACTTTTAGGATTGAAGCCAAGATAATTACATGGTGTAATTTTGCCTTTCAAGAGCTGCTCTCAGCTCTAACAAAAACGTCAATAAAGTTTGTTTTCTTTCAAAACAGACTTTATCTTATAGCAGCAGACGTACAGAGTTCAGTGTTGGTAGCTGTAACACAGTGGGCCCTGCAGACCTCTGCAGCCTTTGATTCTCCTAAAATCACTGTGTGCCAGATGCTTTTGAAAGAAGCAGAGTGACTGTGTCACTCAGCAGTCTGAAGCTGGTGCCAGGAGTAGTGGTAAGACTATCAGCCAGTGAAATAGCCCTCACCCAAGTTCTGTTCTTCTCATTCAACTGCTGGCTGCTATTTAAGATGATCCTTTCTACTGAATTCCTCATGGAACTCTAAAGCAATATTGAAATATCAAATGTTTTTCTGCACTGGTGAATGACCACGAAGCATGGTGTGGATTTTTTCCACATTGCTGTATGTTCAACTCTATTCAATTTCTTTGAAAAAGCAATATTTCTGAACTTCATGTGAAGATTTTCAGGTAAATGTTTCCCGTTAGATACAACTGATCTTATTATAACTATTCTGATCTAATCTTTATGGTTCTTGACTAGGCCTTTAGGAATTCTCTATAGGAAAAATCTCAAAGTGAAGGCCAATTGAACTACATTAGATATTTTATTTTTAGAAATGCGATTGGAATGATAAACATTTTAATAACAGAGGTATAGAACTCTGCACCATACCCTTTCTAAGAGACACAGATTCTAACTTCATCCTTTCAAAAACAATCTGAATCATGACTTGCTTGTATTTCTATTTCCCTCTAAATATGTATTTCTCTATCTATAAATATGTGTCTATTTATACATACACATGCACATTTCCACTCTAATATGGGAAGCCTTGTATTAAAAGGTGACCTTAATTTGCCCTTCTCCAATTAAATTACATTTTCTAATACATAATAATGTATCATACTGTCATAGGTCTGTATTTTTAGCAGATGTAAACTGTAATGGCCATATGGAATTGCCTTGTCTATCTACACAAGCTGAGGATGAAAACCATTGTAGTTAGCTGTGTATCCCATAGATAGGTATGATGTATGATGAGAGGGTGTGCTAGGGATCTAATGGTGCCATATGTATTAAACCAGTCACTGGGTTTAAAAAAAAAAATTGATTGGGGAAATAATATAGATAAAATGTGTGCTTGCTGGAAATGAAGAAATTAATGTGATGAATTGTATCCAGGGCACTACTAGGACATATTATAAATTGTGCTCCAACGTTTTGAAATAGGGAAAATTTATGAAGTGGATGATAATTGCTAAACAACTGCAAACTTTTCTAATGCATCTTCCAATAAATCTGCATAACAATGCAGTAGGGAAATAGATTATTCTGAATGAATTTAATGAATTTCACAAATGGTGGATGTATTCAGACATGCTATAATACAAAGATATCCCAGGCTGTCTGAACAGGGTGCAAGAGGGAATGTCATATTTTTTCAATTAAAACAGTATGCTTTTACTGTTATTCTGTTATTTAGCTTAGTACCATCTAATAAGCATACACAGCACTCCCAGAACACCCTGTTCTTCTTGTATTCTGTTTTTCCTCTTCTGCTTCAGTTTATTTAAGCAAAATTTCTTCAGCTTGATTTTGTGCCTACCTAAAGCACAACAATACAGCCAACAACAAACAGTGAAAGAACGTACTTTCTTGCAGATACATGTGCATAGAGATTTTTTAAACATTGTCTTTACATTGGCTTTTTTTAAACTTTCTACTACATAGTCCAGGTACCTGAAACATGAATGAAAATTATAAAGAGTGTGGCATCATGGCATTTAGTGAGACTGTTTTGTTGCTTGAATGAACATGATTTGATGCTGTTCAGGACCACTGAATTACTTCAGATTCTATGATATTTGGTTTTCCATGGGCTCCAATCCTACAACACTGACATACCCAGACTGCTCTTTGCAAATACGCAGAGCTTTGGAAGGTTCATAACCCTAGCTGTGAAGATCGGGGCCAAAAATACTAGGGTGATGGAAATCCAAAATGAAATCGGGTCCCAATTTCATAATCACAAACATATGCACACATATCCCTTGCCTGTGGCAGTCCAGCTTACAGTAAATAACTGCAGATCTTTTCTGCCTACTGTCCCTGCAATCCCTTGCAGTATTTCCTTCTCTGAAGTGTAGAAACTCTGTGAGAGAGTAGAGAAAATAGATAACACAGCAAACAGTGAAAGCATTTCTCTGAAATGTAGAGAGTATGAGGTACGAAACCAAGGAAAGTAGAAGGATATTGCAGTATGAAGGTACAGGTGGCAATACAAAACACAAACCTTCATGTACATGTTTAAAGTGTTTTCTTATTTATATTAGCTGCTTTTTACATAATCTTCAGTGAAGCAGAAGACAGCATAGAATTTATTGTTAGCATGGCAGGTTTTTCGTGCTTTGAAGCAAGAAAACATGGGTTCTGTAAAACAAAAGATTAGAAGTGAATACTAGAGTTGGGGCTAGTGAGCAATAGTTAGAGAAGAAAAAGTTGGCAGAGGGTGCATTTAAACAGAGGGAGTTGTTCTTAGAGGTACACCAGATGATCTGAAAAAGCTTAGCAAAGCAAACTGGCCGAGTTTCAAGACACTCAGAGAAAACTAAATTATACTTGCAATTACAGAGTTGATAAGAGACAGAACCTGATTACCTTTTCACCCCACTGGAAGCCCTGTTAGATGAGCAGTCCAGAATTTTGTTACTTTGAGGTGTCACCCAATACCCAGAGTTATGCAGGTGCATTCCTTCAGAAGCAGCCTAAGCTTTTTAATAGTAGGGCCCTCTAAACCTGATTTCATTTCGATGAAAACAAGTTGTGACCTGTAGTGTAACACTGACCCTCTAGTAACCTCCACTGTTGGTAAAAAGCAAAGTTGTGAAAACCAAGTTGGAAAAAAGCATCTGTAACTCTTGTGGGGACTTTCCATAACTGGGAAGTTGTCACATTTTTCATGTCATCAGCATTGATGGGGTGTCTCTACTCTAAAGCTGTTTACAACTAAAGGCACATGAAGTTTCTTATTTAAAGTTCTGTACAGACTTCAAAGACCTTTTGCTGATTGGATATTGCTTAGCTTTGGCCAACTGTGCTAATAACTCTTTTGAAGTAATTGCTTTTGCTCAAAAGAGCTCCTTTTTGGATAAAGCTCACACAGTTTTGCAAGGTTTATATTTTGGACCCAGCATTAAGTCAGGAGTGTTGTCCTGGAACTGTTCCCCTTACCCCAACTTGTGCACGCTGGACTAGGAAGGGAATTAAGAGTAGAAATAATTTCAGACTTTCAGGCCATCTGAAACTGCTCACTTGGAACGCCTTCATGAATTCTGTATTCCATTGCAGGATGTGCTGCCTGCAGCGTCTGGGACAGAAGCAAGAGAGTTATTACTCATTGCTAAAGACTTTCCCTACGATTTGTAGTATGAAATCATTATGGACGTGCTTAAAGAGCAAATAGGGAAGATTTTTGTATTACAGGCAAAAAACTTTGAACAAAATATCCTCCATTTGTTATCTTCTTAAAATTGTTGTCATAATGCAATTATGCAAATGAGGAGCCGCAATCACACTGAGTATTTGTTCCATTTTTGACGCATATACTTTTGGGATCGGAGCGGTATTCAAAAAAAAAAAACCAAAACACACACACACAAAGCCATACAGCTGAATTCAGGGAATGTGAAAGAGCATGAGAAATTCCCATTGGAACCATTCCCATTACATTGCATAAATAAAAGGTAGAGAAGTTTTGGGGTGTGTTTCCCCTCCTCCATCTTTCAGAGAATGTTGAGTGTGGGGAATGAAGCACTGCTGAGGCAGACAGCAGAACCTCTTCTTTCCCTATTTCTGTCTTGTTTCCCCTTTCAGACCCACCAGCTTTCTCTCTCTTCCCTCACTCTTCCACAAAAGATTTCCAGCAGAGAGCAGCTGGTGCCTCATTTTGGCTGCTTTCCCCAGACTCTGGGGGCTTTCACTAGAAATCAATGGCTGCTTATTTTCCCCAGTACTGTGTTTTTTATGTGTGGACTGACATGGCCTCAGCCATACTGACCCATTCTGCTAAGCTATTCCATTCAGACGTGCCTCTTTACAAATAGCGGAAATTAGTAGAGGGCCAGTGTCAAACTGCTTGTCACATCTTGTTTTCAATCTGTTGAAATCAGGTTTATAGTGTCCTATTCAGAAGCCTAGACTGCTTTTGAATGCACACAATGCATTTCAGGCGTTCCATCAGGCGATAAATGCAGAACTTCACATTGCTATTAAAAAATAATCAAAATGATTAGTCTTTTGAATTTTCTGAAGTAACTTATTTGCTTGGAATTTGTTGTCTTAATTGCACTACATCACTTGCTCATAGGTATTCGTCTCTATAAGATGTAAAATCATTCCTAGTTGATCTGCCAGTGTTGCAGTTGTACCATGTGAATAAGTTCTCCTATTGATTTAGCAGTAATGAATGAATGAGTAAGTGCATGAATGAATAATCAGAGGATTGCTAGAATGGATGCAGTAAGCCTGAGCTACTGGTATTCTCTTTGGCTTCTAGGAACTTCTGTCAGATATCGGTTTGTTTTATATCTCCACCTAATGAGCAACAATGCTAGAATCTTAATGAGGCAGAATATGGCTGGAGTTACACTGGGTATTATGCATTACTTCAACAGGAGGAAGGAACTTTCCTAAAGTCTCTATAACCTTAAAACGTTGTGGAAAGATATTTTTAATGACATTTCTCTGGACTATTATTCTGCAATGTAGCAATATATTATTGGTATATTACTAAGTTATCTAAGCATGAAAGAAAACCTTATCACATGTTAAGAAAACTTTAAAACAGACTATAATTTTAGCTCAACTTATTTGAAAGTCTTCATACTTACGAAGGACTTTACCCTTCATGAGTGTAAAAGCTTTGGGCATTTGATGGCGTTTGATTGCCACATAATAAAGCCTTTGAAATAACATATGCAAATGCACAGTATGTGATTTTCCACTAATTTTTAACAATGTGCAGAGGTGTAGAGCTTCTGATACAAGCACTACTTGCTACATGCTCCAAAGCAGCTGCTGTCATGTACTTGTGAGCATTTTCAAAGGGTTACCCTAGGAATACTTATTTGAATCTCAATATGTGTTTATTCAAATGAACAGTCAGCCACAACTTTCGTCTTCTTTGAAAAGAGGAAAAAATCAAACAGGGGAGGCAGAACCCCACAGAAGTTCGCTGCAGTAGTGGAAGAAAGGATAGAAAAAAATCAAATGTTCTGTAGCGCAAAGCACCCAAAACTGCTGAAAATTATTCTGTGAATTACAGTCTTCATTAACCATCAAGCTGTTCGGCCTAACTGCAAAGAATGAAGCTGTCTCTGTGTCAATGCCAATAAGGGGCTCCTTCTGCTAAGCGGGCTTCAGCAGTTAACACCCAGAGCTGTGTGTGGCCTGGAAGCAGATCTTGGAGTTCTTTGGCTATGGAGACATTAGCGAGGACAGAGATTTCCTGTAAACTGAATTCTTACTCCCTGTACTTGAGCCTATTATCTTTGGTTTGGGTGTGTAGACACTGCAGGAGTTGCACAATTCAGCAATCTGTTCTCTGTCTTTCCCAAAAGCAACTCTTTTGTAGCTCTGGAAGTTATGGAGAAAAGGTTTGTGGGGAAAGATGCGTTCTCCAGTCTTACTGACTGCAGAATAATCATTAACTATGACTTGGACTATCTGGTGGGTTAACTATAAGGCAGCAAATAAAAAGAAATACCACACAGCTTAGAGGAGGTGGTATATAATTGTTTAAGTATCTTCTGAGGTCAGTTGTTATCTTATCTCTTAAGTCTCATGTAACAGTGCTATGGCCAAATTCCATTAATCATTGGTCTGAGTTATGTTTAGCAAAGCTTTTCTCATGTTTCCCATGTATGACATTTTGAATTGTGGCCTGAATCCATCAAGATCAGTCCATTATTTCAAGTTATCTAGACGCAGAGCCAAATAGTAACATATCACATCTTTCAAACGTAAGGGTATTTGAGTCCAGAGCTTAGTATGAGCTCTCCATTTAAAGTAGTTTTCCTAAAATAATTTTCAAGGAGGCTCAAAAAGCTTATTTTATCCATTGCATCTTAAAAAGTGTATTTTCTTTCTGAACTCTTGTGGTCGATAGTGTCAAGAAAGATACATTAAATTCACTGCAGATCTGCAGAAAGGTATGTGGGCAAACTTTTAGTGTATTGTTTCTTACCTGGCCTGTGGAACAGACTGTGGAATTCTGAGCTCTCATTCTTGTAGACTGGCATTAGAGGTTGGAATTTTACACACCAAAAATGGCTTCTAAAATTGTTTAAAAAGAAAATGCTTCCCTTTTTGAGATAGGTAGACCAATTAGCCAAGGTTATATCTCCCTCCTAGGTCATCTTCAGGATAAGGCAGAAAGTATTGTGGCTGAGAGTAGAGAAGAGAAGAGGGATTAAAAAAAAGAGTATTCATCTAGAGTAGAAACAGGACCTGAAACAAAGGACTGAGATGCCAACTACATCATATCATCTCTTAATTTTGGCAGAGAGTTTATAGAGAAAAATCCTGGAGGAAACAGTTATAGCTTTCTAATACTGCTGGAGATTACTTTTTCTTCTTTTTTTCTGGATTAAGAAGGTGCAATCTGATCACAGACCTAGGGAAGAAACTATGGAAAGAGTTAGTGTTCTGAAGTTATTTGTCATTTTGAAAAGAGAAAATAAAATATCAGCTTGACTAGACAAAATTAGTGTTTTCAAAATTTTCTGTAGTTCACATGGTTAAAATGGTTTTGGAGCTGTAATGATTATTTTTCAACACTGAATTGTTTTACTGAATATTTAAAAATACCTTTTTGGGGGCCTCTATATAAATCAGAAAGTACAATTTTGAAATGAATATATGAAACCTTATTTTAAAATACAGGAAATGTAAGAATCTTCTGTCATTTTGGCTATCACAAACAGCCAATTTATTCTAATTTCCATTTCAAATTCTTCCAGTTTTGCCAAAACTGAATTTTCACTGCCAAAAGTTTGGAAGTATGCCTGAGGTTTAAAATACTCATTCTCTGATTAGACATATTTACAGCCTTCTTAAATTAAAAGTCCAACCAGAACATGCTCAGCCTTAAGAGAAGCCAGCTAAATGCACTGCCAGCGTGCAGAGTGTCATATGCAGTAAAAGGAACGGCGTGTCTCTTCGTACAGCCAATGCAGTCAATTCAGTAATGTCTTACACGTGGTGAAGGACAAAAGCCTTAATGACTGGGGGCCATGGAATGAAATCTTGAGTATTCCTTTTTAGGAACTCTATGATTCCCAGCTGGTGTGTACATAGCTAATAAAATCACTGAAACAATATTTCTCATATGCTTACGAGCGCAGATCTCAGGCACGGAGTATTTTAATAACCAATAGGTATTAAGGATACCTATTAGGCATACAGAGCAGAGAATGGTTTGGATGACGGCATTGGAGCAGAGGAAGAACCAGTGTAGGGACGAAATCTGTGTGTGTAGACTGTAAAGGAAATGTGAGCAGGTCTGTGAGTTGGAATTTGGAGCAACAATTTGTTCCTGGAAAATACTGCTATCTACTGTTTTTATACAGCATACCTGTTTCGCCTTTTTTAGCACAAAGTGGGTAATAAAACTAATTTACTATATTCAGAAACAATTCACCTATTCCAGAGGGCACTGGTGCACATACTTGTACCCCAAAAAATACACCAAGAAGGCACTTCAAACACAAAAGCAAACTGAGTGATGAGAAGTGTATCCAACTAGAATAACGGGCCCTGAAGATCACAGTTTGTAAGAGGGTGGTGAATGCCCTTGGGTAAAAGCAGCGTAGAGCTCTTTCTCTCCATAAAGAACCATCAGAGGCAATACAGATTTCCAGAACACTGAAAAAAAAATCTCACATGTTATTTCCTACCATTGTTTTCAATAACTAGGTTATGTGAAAGATACAGAAAGTATACTATTATATTTATGATCTCTTAGTAAAGAAGGATGTTAAATTACTGATGTGCATAGAAGCACTAATATATCCTCTAATAGCTTCTTAAATCTCACCTTGAAGTAATTTACGTAGCAGGAGGGCTATGTTTCAAGCACAGCATTACAGCTATAGGTTGCACTTTAAGGAAACCAACCTCTTATATCCATGTGTATGTTAATAACAGCAACTACCTCTTCTACAGCACTTTGTTTTCCAGAAGTGCAAGACTGTCAGAACATCTGGACTAGGATTTTGTAGAAGTTGTGTATATGCTGCATTCTTATGCACTTATGCCATAGACATATACATGCTTGCTTTGTGACCAGAAGTCCTTTCCTCATATCGACACTGTAATGGGGTAACGTGTGTGCTGCGGATCTACATGCTAGAAGGTCTGGTTATATTACAGGGAATGTATATTTAACATATCTCATGATTTCACTTTAGTATGCTCTCTTTTATATTAATAAATACACTTTTCCAGGAACAGAAACCATGTTTTCTACCTCACGGTCCGTGGTTTTAGGAGGGACTCTCCTATAATTGCTGTAATCTTAAAGTACAAGGGTAGAAGTGTATAGTGTTAGAAATAAGACTTTAGGAGGCAATAATAAGATAGATGACCCTGTCTTTGAGGCTTCCCAAATGTCTGCAAACTGCAGAATATGTTTTTTGATCATCCATATTCTGTCCCTGACCTGAGAAAAAATCACTATTGAAGCGAATATTTAAGTGGTTAAGAGTCACTTAAATATTGTTTGAATGGGCATGAGAAGAAGTGCGCTTAACATTAGGGCCAATATACATAAAGAGTTCACCAAAGTTTTATTATATAATATAAAGATGTAATTTGTCCCACTATCTTATTATAAGAAATCTGCTGATTTATCCTTTTATGCTCAGTTTCTGTAGAAGTTCTAGAGGCTAAGGATATGTTTCCTGCTTCAACTAAATGCTCTGTAGTCTTTAAAAGTCATCTACTTGTATTTAGGTTTCTTGCTTTGTTTTAGGACAGGTACACCTAATCCATTGTGATGGTTGTTAATATGACTAGAATCGAATACTCAGTGAGCACTTGTGGGAAATTTTGTGAAAGTTTGCAGGACTCAGTAAGGGTCTGATTCTTATTTAGTATTTCCTTATAGAATATAAATAATCTGCATTTTTCCTATTATGCCACATACACAAAGGATTGAAGAAGCAGCAGCACAGGGGATTCTATAAGATCAAAGATTCTGCTTTTTTAATATTTGTGAAGAGAAATCACATTTCAAGAGAGAATGGATTTCCTGAAAAAAAATCTTATATTATAAGATATAACAGTGAATGGCAATATGGTAACTGAGATTAATGGGAACCCTTAAAGCAGAGCAGAAGTCCACCCAACTAACAAAAGTGATAAATAAGTAGAGTTCAGCTGGTTTCTATTGGTGCTTCTTTAAGTGGTGTATGTGAGAGGACATCTTTAAGACTCTACAATAGCTGCACCGTTGGGCTTTTATTAATGTTGACCTGAGAAATCTTCACCAGTAAAGATCATCTGTGCTGTTACTCTCTCTGGTAGTTCAGAGTTTTACACTTTCTTCTGGATAAAGGACCAAATATAGGATCTTCAAGTAATGTATGTTATAATACCTAATATAAAAATACTTAATTATTACAATTGAGATTAAGAACTTAAAAGATTTGGGCACATCCTTTCTAGTCAGTGGTGTTTTCTGGTATCAAGACAAAGCCTATGGTATCACAAGCTTGGGCATGTAGCTGTTGTTCTGCAGCAATGATCTGAAAGGTAAGTCTGTTAATTGTATAAGAAATAGTCTGATTTCAGTACTGAAATCTACTTCTCTGACTGTCCCATGGCTGGATCTTGATTCAGTGCGACTTAAAGTATGAAGCTATACCATTGATAGGCAATTCTTTATGGGCTCTCAGCCTTTTAAGGATGAGATTTTAACACTATACTGTGTTCTGAGTGCATACAAGCACATGTACATAGTATGCCACGCTGTCCTTGTATTCCAGAGATACACACTAGTAAAATATTAATTCCCTAACTTCTGTTCATGGTTTTGGGGGCTTGTTCTGGTTTTTTTGGTTTGTTTATTTTTTTCCCCATTCTGGTCTGACAGTATCATGACAATGTGTGCTGTTATCCGCTTGTCGTGTCCTTCCTGACTCCTTTTTTCAGTAACTACGCATGCTTTTAGCACAACCACAGTCCATTTAATTGGTCCTATGTGTAATTGACCCTTCAGATGTTAAATGAATAATGAGCAAGTCATAGATGTCAAAGAATTTCAGATCACCAATATAGAAAAGTCATCAGTCGTAACAGGGAAGGAGAACATCTGCAAAAGTCTTTGCCTGCCTGTGAAATGCTTATCACACAAGTCAAGTTGATGTGTCATAGTTAGTAATGCACAGTCAGAGTCTTGGGGCAGGATTAGTGATTGTTTGCACTAATGGCAGCATTATGCAAGCTGTATAAACTCTGTTATTTCAGATGCAACCCTTATTTCACATCCATACATGTTTCATAAGCAGCAGTATCCTGTGTTTGGTACCCTGCTGCTGAGTGCTCTGTTAAGCTGCGAAAACAATTTCAGTGAGTTATATTGTTTGGACAACAGAATTTATTGACCCATCTTTTCAGGCACTGGTTACACTTTGAAAAAAGCTGGATGGTGCAGTTACTTTGCCATCTGTGGCAGCAATAAGAAAATGTGAGGGTGATGGTCATGATTCTTACTGACATCTTATATCCTGCTATCTAATAACAGCTGACAAAGAGGCACCTGCATATGTTCCTTGAATTCTTTAAAGGTTACAGTCTCAAAGCTAGGAAAAACAAAAGACCACCACACAAAGTGATTTTGATGTGCAAATTTTGTTTACGTGAAGAAACTATAATAAGACCTACATCTAAAAATGTTATCAGTAGCAACACCACCAGGGTTTCTATTCCTGATGGGCCTAGTCATATCAAAGCTCTGGCAAAGATGAGAAATGAAATAGCATCATGTATTTTTCTTTAGTTGAATTCCTTTGGGTTCTATTCCTACAGTATTTGTCAAAACAGCACTTTTCAGCAGCTCCTCTGAGGGTAACAGCATTCCATTTCAGTTCACAAAGTTAGTGTGATATTGTTGGACCAGACCTGGGGCTGGGGAGGGAGGAGGGAGGGGAAACAACCGAGCAAAACCCATCAGACAGCCAAAAGAGACGAATGATGTCTTCACATTTTGCAGTCCGTGAGTATTTTCTCTGAAATGAGATCAAAATTTTACTTAATAACTTTCATGGAGTGGACAGTGGCAGAAAGTTAACACTTGTGTATCATATCAAAACAAGTTATCATAGACACAGCTACTTCTTTGAACAGTAATTTGAACACTGGGATAAAAATCCAGATGCCATCTATTCTGTCTCTTCTCTACTAACCTAACTGTGCCACTCTACTTTTTTTTTTTTAAAGATTTCTCAATATTTTTGTGAAGTAGCAATTCTTGCATATGGACTTAATATTATGTTTATTTTCCAGCTTGCCTGTTAAAAAGCAAATGCTGGATTGCAGTGTCGTACTTGTGAGAATATCACCTCTGCCTTGGGATCTTACCTGAGAAGTTCCCCTCTAATTTACAAGTATTATGGGTGCTACACAGAAATTTTTGCAATAGGAAGTTGCAAGTGAGAAGGAAAGGTATCCGTTGTACTAATCCCTGGCTTCAGGACTTTGAACTATGAAGTAGAAATGGGAGGAAGGGGAGTTTTTTCTCTTTTTTTTTCCCCCTAAGAAATTTACCTTTCCAATATTAAACAATTTCATGTTAGCTAGAAATATAGGGAAATGAAGTTTTAAAAATATTTTAATGAGACCCTCTACGGATGGAATCCCCACCCTTAAGTTTAGACGTCCATATTTGAACTATTTGTTTAGATTCCCTTGACAGCAAATGGAGAGAAATAGACCTTTCTAAAGTATGATTCATCTTATCTATTTCAGACATCTACCTTAGGATGAGATAAATTGCATTCTAGAGATACCAATTTTTCTCCATTGACTGCAAAGGGTATCTAGATTATTAACCTAGAGATAGGTGTCTGTAACATCTAAACTTCTAATGCAGAAAAAAATCATACATCTGAAGTTAGAGGAGGTGAATCCCACCCCATATTTCAGTTGTAGAAATATTCTTGCCAGCTCAGTTTAAGAAAAATACAACTGTTAGGTGCAATGCATCTCTCTTAAGACAAACATAGCACCACTGATGCCTTTTTAGTCTCCCTTTAACCGTGTAGCTGTCAACCACAGGTAACAAGTTTGTGCTTATGGGTAACGTTTGTAATTCAGATATATCACTGAATCCAAGTGCCAAGACTGAAAAGTAATTTAGGGTCATATCAGACATTTTAACACGAAACACTGTTAGATGGAGGTTTACATCTCAAATGTCAATACACATAGTAATGTGAATGTAACTATCTCTTGTGACTTCTGCATTTTTAGTATATACAAGCTGAACGATAATATCTGAAGTGGAGAAAATGCCACTGAGGAGACAAATTAAAATCTCTCTTAGGAACAAACTACATCACAGAGCAAAAGGGTTAGGATCAGATGCATAGATTCAAATCCTAGCATGAGAATTTTAGAATACTCAGGACTGGAGTTCTGCCTTTGATCGTGCCATTTACTGGCATGGACAGATTGGAATTGTGTTAGACACTGCATGTGCCAAGTTGATTGTGAGGGATTGAGAAAGAAGCACAGAAAGACACATCCTATTACAACCTCAGCATTGTATGTACTGTTTCAGAATGGTCAAATATCTCTTCATAGGGAAAGCACTGCATGTTTGGAAAAAGTGACATCTCAACAGGCTACATCTGGGAAACAACTTATGGTTGTAACAATAAAATACCAAACTGAGACAGAGCACAGTCAATTAGTCACTGAGAAAAAATGAAGCAATGATTTAAGATAGTAATTCTTGACAATTTAAAATGCTTGCCTTGATATAGAATGGGATATTGCTAACTTCAGTCTTTTCATATTCTGTAGATTATTTCAGTAAAATGAGAGACAATAACTTTGTGTACTGTAAGCTGAAAATGAAAACCAGATACACATGTTCAAGCCATTTGCTGAATGCTGTTTTTCAGGAGAGAGGTTGAGCATATGGATTCTAGGGGTGAATATGCCACTGAAACAGGTACATTGATGTAGTCTCCAGTTTACAATGCAGCTGACAGAAGCCACCATTCCATTTATCCTAAGCACGAAAAGGTTCATTGTGGTCAAAGGGCACTTCACTTAGACTAAGCAAAATGGTAAATTTATAGCCAAGATTCTTTCCCAGGCACCAGGATGACACTGGAAGAGACTGACTGAGGAAGGGTTGCCTTGCTTCCTGAGTGCCTTGAAAGAAGACTGCTCAAATAGCAAGTGCTCAAAGTCTGCAGGGAGTAGGGGAGAGCATGCAAAGTCCTTTGGCAATGTACTTCCACTTCTGTGCTTTCTGAAGTAGCCGTGTAACACCACTGGAATGGGGAGACGGGACTATGGCTCCACTCAGTCCTCCTTGCTACTTAAATTGTTTTTCTTTCCTGAAGTTTTTAATCTCTCCTTCGCGATCGCTAGTTTACAATGGTGTTAGCTACCGTATGTTAAGTCTATTCTGGCAACAGTCCAGTGGACAAAAGCAGAAATGCATGAAAGAAGAGGTATTTCATGTGCCAGTGGAATTGTGCTTCCACTGAAGAAGTGTAGTGGCTGGGAGTCATTTCTGGGTTGGAAACTTGCCACAGAAAAGATTTCTATAAACCTCTCTGTCACGAAAGAATGCAGGGATTTTGTTCCATGACATTCAGCATCTTAAATGAAATGCAGAATGACAGTTACCTGTGCTACAGAGCACTGGTAACTGAGGCACATGGGAAACAAATCCGCAAACAGTTGAAGGACAGACTATCTTTCTTCCTACATAACTATCTGTACTACAGCTACTTGTTATGACTAATTCAATATAATTAACATAATACTTAGATACCATTATTAAAAATGTGAGTGAACAGAATTTCTGTGGTTTGCTTTTTAATAAAAGAAACATTCTGTGAACTCATTTCTTAGACATATTTTAATAGCGTTGAACTGCATTAGCAAAATGGTTGCTTAGAAGCCTCATGCTCCTAATTGCTGTGTATATGTATGTTCAGTAATTGTACAGAGAAATGCAACTGAGCTGTTATGTATGCATAATACTGAGCCCAAGTGAAATGCACCTTATTTATCAAGGCCCTAGTTATCAGCCACCCAGGTATCCACAGAATGATACAGAGCCAAGGCTAATGGGGATGTTTTGTGGTTTTTAATTTGGGATGCACACAGTGCTTCCAAAGGAAGCAAAAGACCCAAAGGAGGGGTCTGGATCTATAGAAGACAAGGAAGAGGCAGAAATGCTAAGGCTCATCTACAGAAATGTTGGGAATTATTAAGATAACCAAGAGACCTCTTACTTTACCCATGTGCCACATGTTGTGGGAGCACTCCATGGACATATTCTGTGTGCAATGACCACACGTAACTGGAGTGTTATGGCAGGGGCACAACCAAAGTATGTACAGAGGTGTAACGTAGGGACAGAGTTCCCCAGTTGTCCTGAGTATGTGTTATGTCACCAGGGAGCATCTGATCTGTCCCTGCAGTATGGGATTTGTCTCTTGCCTGCTTGTCAGGTTACGTTATTCCAGAAGAACGATAGCGGTTAGCTGATGTGTCTGTTCTTCATGGTGGTGTGTGTTTTGTTAGGGTCAGTATTGGACTGTATCATCACAGCAAGTTGACTTGGTGTTTTCAGAACAGGCTAGATAGAGCTGGACAGTTCTTATTACCTAAATTTGTTGTTTAAGACTGCTGGCATGTTCAGATAAGCATCTGAGGATGTGGACTCTCAAGTAATATTTCACATTTTTCTTCTTTAATCTAAGGCACAGAATCACTGTTTAGAAAGGAAAGTTGAGGGTTTGATGCCATCACGTATCTCCAAAATTGGAGGCAAGTAATCCATTTTTACATGTATTGGGAACAGGTAAAAAGTGACTAAAGCCATGAAACAAAAGGTAGACAATGTTGTTTTTCTGGTCCAGTAATACAAGTGCATCCAATTTATAATGTTATGTGATAGATGATTATAACAAGCCTTAGGCTTTGATTCAGATCTCTACTCAAAATACAGTAGTCTTGAATTTGGACCTAATTTCAGTAGTTCATACCTGAAAATCATGACCTTTTTGTTCACTTTGTTCTCTCTGTCTGTTAATCTGTGGCCACTAAGTGGAACAGCATCAACAAAGAGGTGAAGACAGCCTCACTTGAGAATACTTTAGTAGTTAGCTTGCTATCTTTGAGAATGTAAGGCTTAGTTTCTTATTCCTGCTCTAGATGTGGTTGAATAAGGACGACCTAAGAGATTTACCAACTCCAAGTCTACACAGCCTTAAGTGCTTAAGTATTGGGCACGCTCTAAGACTGCTACTATATAAAGCTTCATAAACAAGATTGACGCCAGCTCTGACATTTGGTAGGATACCAGAGATGTTGTTGGCATCCCGTGTTTTTTTATACACATGCAGTGGCTGCATTGCTCTGGACGTTTTGCTACAGGACCAAGACACAGATAGGCCATTTCACTTGATGTTCCACTTCTAGCCTCAGGCAGGCCTGCAGGCTTACTCTATAAGCAGGGGAAGTTATTTGTGGAATGGAAATCAGAGTTTTGACGGTTGTGATTCTGCTGTTTCTAGATTTGAAAACCTTTCTTTTGTTTCCTACAGCTTGTTCAGATGTCATATAAGTACAGAAAATCTATGTTTATGGACTGTAGTCAGCCCCAGGGGATGCCTCGTGAACACCGGTAGTAGACACCTACCTTAAAAGTCTGCAAATGACTCTGGAAATGTCTGCCTCCCCCCTCTCTCAGTAGAAGGAGCTTGCAAGTCTAACAGAGTAATTTTTAGAGAGCTAACTTATGTGAAATGAATTCTACGTTTGTTGCCTGGACTGGATTGAGGGGCCTAAAATGGCAACTGGTGCTCATGTCCTGAATGATTTACCTAAACCTAAAACAACAGAAGAAATTCATGGAAGAGAGGTTTGCAATAGAAACCAGACATTATTAAAATTAATTTAGAAACTTAATCTGACTGCCATTCTACTGAAGCATAACTGTATGTGTTTTCTACAAAAGCTCACACATTTGCCTGAAGACGTTGTCATCCTTAAAAAGGTAATACCTTTTAGCACTGTCATTACTTTACTTAATTCTTAGTTGAATTACTATGTCAGTGAATTTTAGTGATTAAAATTAAGATCTATCTATTGAAAACCTAGAAAAAATAAACCTATAGTTTTCTAATGTTTTGTGTTTAATGCACTTGCAATTTCCTCTTGTCCTTTCTAGACAATAGTGACATTTCACTGATATCCTTAACAGTGCTTGGTGATCTCTGAAGGCAGAGTAAGCAAGAACAAAGTTGTCATAGCTAAGAGACCAATCAAAGGCTTGCACAAGGGAAGATAAAACAATTTTGATGTATTGATTTTATTTTTTTTCATTATTTGTACTGTTTGCTCATGTCTTCAATTGGATTTATCCTGAAACTGAATCCTGAAGCCTTTGGGTGAGAGATTTTATAAAATAAACCATGATTTATCACTGTAACGTGACTCACAACTAGTTGCAGAAGTTTGCAGAAGACTAAGATCCTATAAACTTGTTAAGACTTTGAGTAGACAATAGGCTTCACTTGTCATTTTCTTGCCCAGCTAAGACTCTCTTAACACCAGTATCGTAAAGCATCCGAACCTGACTAAACTCAGCTTTGCATTCAAACCATGATTTGACTGTTTTATTTTTACTGTTTCCAGAGGTAGTTTTTTCTGTATTTGTAAAACCTATTAACAATGGCAAAAAATCTGGCTCTGCTACATACCTTCTTTTAAAAACAGTGTTGCTGTTACTTTCTAGCTTTCCTACAACATTTCAACTGAAGCCCTACAGCATACACTCAAAATAATGTTTCCTGATTTTTGTTCCTTCTCAGTTTATGTGATATCTGAAATTAATTAACTGACAAATGTGCCATGCTATCAAAAATTTTTATAGGATCCCTCTTGCACATTTATTCAGAGTGTTTAGGCATCACAAACTTATTACAGAAGGGGCAATTTGATTTTTACTGGTACAGTAGCTTGTGCCTGAAGACCACCCTTAGAGAGGCCCCAAGTGGCTTTACACTCCAGTGGGCTCATTGTAAAAGTAACATAATTGGATGAAGCATGGTGGTGGGGGTAAAGGGGGGGGAGGAAGTGGTACGTAACTCTAGCAGTAAGCTTGGCAGTAATGAACAATTTAAACAGCCTGATACAAAATCAAAATGCAAACTGACTTTTCCTGAATTTGAAAACGAAGAAGGAAAGAAAGAAAGCAGGGAAGAGTAAGGAAGAAAAGAAAATGTTTTGACTGAAACATAATTACCTTCTATTTCTGTAGATCACGTGACCAGGTTTTCTCTGGTATGTTCTTTCCTGTAGGTTTTAAACCTCAGTGGGTGGTTAGGTTTATTAAAAAATATAAAAAGCAGCACATACACAAAAGAATGGTATCCATGTGCCAACCCAGCTGTACCACAGTAGTTTCAGAGACATGAATCCCTCCTCCTCCTCCATTGCCTATCCCATACGCTCTCCATCTTCCTCTCTCTGCTTTTGATCATCCTTCAAATGCTGCAGGCACAATATGGTACACAGCTTTATGGCACCCCCTTATTGACCTATGTATTCATCTGTTCTGTACCATTTCTACCTTCATGTATACACTTAATTGCTCCTTAGAACCCAGTATGCAAAATGTTTTTTTGTTTGTTCTTTAAGGTTGGGAGTATGTCTCTGAATCTAGTTTCTTTACATAAGGCAGTTGTAAATACCCTTGCTTTTTATACCTTTCATGACACTAAAATTCAATGAAACGTGAACTTTGAATGATGCAGGCATTGTGAGGCTCTTTGTCAGCTGCATTAGTTTCCATTCTTATCAGTTTGGCAATCTTTAGAGTTTTCCTTTGATTTATTAGTCTTGCCATTTTCTTAGCTATATTTTTTGAGCGAAATCAGGACTTTTCAAATCCAGCAGGATATGGTTGCTGCTCTGATTTACTTCTTGAATTATTTTTTTGACTTCTCATCTCACTGGTGAAAGGGCTTTTCATTCTTCCCCTGTCTCAAGTTCTTATTACACATAAATAAGGTTGCTGGAGAAGCCAGTGGTTGTATATGATATTTCTGAATCATTCCTAAAGTTCCACATAGGCATTGTCATGAGACTATGATCCCTCTTATGTAGCTTGAATTACCACTTATTTGGTTATCCATGAATTTCACTTTTTTTGTATTTGGCATCATGGTATTTGAGGGATAAATTTTAACTTTTGGGGAGGGCATTTGAATTGTTGTGGGTACACTTCAGGTTGTTTTTCTCTTTTGCACCTGAAACGGAGCCACAATCTGCTACTGAACTACATTAATAACAAACAACCTTGTGGATTCACTGTGGACAAGTATAATGTTAGTACTTGAAATCCAGATCAAAGAATGTGGAGTAAAATGAAAATTATTTTTCAGATGTGTTAGAAAGTGCAGCTGACTTACTGGTTGAAAGGCGTCTGCTTTATAACTTCTGAATTTGGTTGTACCATGTAGAAGCACAGCTGTGATGCTATCCAGTAGAGGGCAGATAGCATATAGCCATATTTTCTTTATGATATTATAATACATGATTTATATGACCAGAAGCAGAATGTCATCGGTTATCCTTACTTCAGGAAAAACGGAGAGAGGGAAATGACATTATTACTGAGTTCCTGGGCAAACCACTAATTATTTCTAAGATATCACACAGGTGATATCACTGTTGTATACACAATATCTTCCCAGAATTTTTCATAATACTGTAAAAAAAAAAAAGTCAATATTAATTCTAACAGCAAAAAGAAGTAATGTAAGGGAGGACAAATAACTACACTTTTGGGTGGGAAAGTCGCACTGAGAATAGTTTGAAATTAAACTCTATGAAGAATGAAGTATTTTAAAGATTCTCTAGGAACCGTTAATGAAATAATTCCATTCTTTAATGTCGTTTTTAAGATTTAATGGAACCTAGCTTAAAATTCTAAATATCAGGCTTCTCAAGAAGAGCTGCAGAAGAATAGCTGTGGAAGACCAAAATAACCTGCAGTAGCAGGTAATTCTTTTTTTTCCCCCAAATGTTCAATTTTTTTTTTTGTCAATAATGAAACAATTCTACATTAGAGATCTAGTAGGCATTGAGAAAAACTCCAAAAGGTGTCATTTTTCCATAGAGAACAGACAGGGTCTAGAATGCAAGAAGAAATAAATAAATAACCCAGTCTTGCACAAACC
Source organism: Himantopus leucocephalus (assembly GCA_003993805.1). NCBI lineage: Eukaryota > Metazoa > Chordata > Aves > Charadriiformes > Recurvirostridae > Himantopus > Himantopus leucocephalus. The sequence continues at coordinate 63,103,295 of RSEF01000031.1, forward strand.
TTTTCAATTCAAAAGAAACAATATATCACAACAAGCGAAAGACAACACCATATGGTGTGATATTAATGCAGCGTTCCAGCTTTGAAACCTTACAGGGTAGTATATTATGGGGGGTAGGAGAGGGTTGAGTGCAGTACAGTTTTTGGTTCAGCTAATAAAACAGTTTTGCATATCATAGGAAGGAACAGTTTTTGTAATGGAGAGCTTTAACAAATCTGCCAAGCTTCAGGGAAGGTCATGCCACACAAGTGGACTGTTTCCAGTGCTGTCATTTTTCCTATTTATATCTTATTTTCTTCTAATAAAACGGTCAGTCTGCAGCTTTTCTTGTATCCAATAGAAATCAAGGGTTTTTTCTCCCGTATCATACTTCTAAACTCCTTTTGAATGTTGTGATCCTGTTTCTTTTGGAGTTCTTTGTTGAAGGTCAATAACACCTTAAAGTGATTTGGGATCCAAATATCATTAGTGAGATTTTTTTTTCCCTTGCAAATATAAATTTGCCTTGACAGTGAGTTGCTCTAGGTACAGTTATGTTCTTTATTAGATTCTTCATTTCACAGACTATTGAACCAGTGGTCAAAGTGCTCAGTCATGGTTTCCCAGCTTGAAAAGCAGACAGGGTAAGTGGGGACATATATGGTTGCCTGGGGTAGCAGAATTCAAAATACAGCTATACCGAAAAGCACAGATTTTGCCAGTCTCCTCTGGCAGATCCTGCTGCAGTAGTTTAAAGCATGGCCCTTCCAGGGCAACCACCATTGAAAGGGATGCTTCCTCCCTTGACTAGTTTGACGACAAATGTGACAGCCTCCAGCAGAAGGGCGCAGTGATGTCTCGAGCTGGTTATACATTAAGACTCAATGAATGATGTTTATCAGAGTCCATAAAGCTGTTTCCTAAGAAGGCAGCAGGTTTTTATCCATCTTTGGCAGTGAAACTTGAGTATGACACTTACTCTGTCTCAGTTGATTGCATTCCCATGTGTTCTCCAATAAGGAAAGTTATTTTCTTACTACTCACCTCCACGAGTCGAGACCATTAACTTAGCTTCTACTGCAAACCCTTTCCACAGATTCTAACGTGCTTGAGTTACCTCTGTGTAACTTTTATTTTTCTAATAAGCTCCAACAAGATTTAGGAAACTTAAGCATTACACAAAATTTTCTTTGATATGTTACTATCATTTTCATCCTCCCTTACTGTTGTCAAAAAATTTTGCATGTTTGCTAATGTTTTGCTAAAGTCTGACACCTCTATTCACAATGTTCCATCTACATCAATTCTTACCAATATCAACAAAAATCCTTGCATGTGTTACTCAACATGAAACAACCAAAATCTGGCCTGTCAGCCAAAATCTCCATGGTGGCAGGGACTTATAATTTTTTCACCTTCTCTGTGGTATTACAGAATGTATGAATATCTTATCTCTCTGGCATTACAGAGGGGCAGAGCCATTTCATATTCACTATTTCTATCACTTTACATTTGAAGTCCTGTCTTTAGTTTCCCTATAATTTAGTCTTGGATGATTGTTTTGGCTTGAAAATCACCAAGTGAATTTCAAATGCAAACTGCTATATGACAATTAGCCTAGAAACAGAGGTTATCTCCATTTGCATGGTAATGAACAGTTCTCTTCCAAGACATGTCAAAACAATCAGAAGAGACTAATGAGATTTTAGGTGAACCAACTACTGGACATTCGCTTTTATTTTAAAATAATCTTGGGGGCAGTGGATTATTATTCAATTTGAAATAATATTATTGGAAGTCAGATAGCAGAAACATATTGCAGAAAATGATCAGAAGCCAACATGAGAAGCACCAGTGAAATAGTCTGTATGAATGAATATTAAATGATATTTTTATGACAAGACACTGGACAGTGAGATACTTAACTGGGACTGAGAAAAACAGTGTTATATAGGAGATGCATTGCCCTGGTAGGACACCGCAGTGCAAAATCCCACCTTCTTTGCATTCAAATACTCCAAGTTTTCCACAAGCTCAGGGAAAAAACAACTCTTGGGCTTTTCACCAGACCCCTCACAGAAGTGATGACAATTTGCCTTGGAATTCTGAAACATGCTTTGCATACGAGACCTTGTTCTGCTCTTCAACAATACGTTTTATAGTTAACATGTTTTTCTTGGGAGGGTCCTTTTTTGTTGTTGTTCTGTGTTTTCTAATTTCATTTATACCTCAGGTAATTAGATGTGGATGTTTGTGTGTTTGAATAGATTCTTCAGAGGAGGAGAGAATGATGTCTGGCTTAAGGGGAGATGAAAGAAACAAAGGGTAACATAAGCAGTCAAAGGCAAAAAGTTTACAATTTCCTTCCTGCGGTATGCAGTAAGATACTGTCCTTGGGCACAAGTGTCAGAGAGCACAAAAGCATAAGAATTAGTGAGATATTACCGAGCTGCAAATGAGAAATACCACTGACTTAATTTACACGCACTTGTTTTTGTTAGCAAGTGATAAACATATTACTTGGCTTTCAGAACATCTGCAATGAAATAGCAGAGGTTGGGTTGTTTGGGTGTTTGTTCCACACTATTGCTCTAGTTGTTCTCAACTAATAAGCTGTTGTCTAATAAATCCATTTGAGTTTAGAATGACGTATTACTGTAGTTCAGGATCCAATTGCTCTGTGTGTGTGTTTGTGTATGAGTGTTAACATTTGTGTTATGTGGCTTGTTAGTGCTGTTATAGTGCTTTGCAGGGTTCCTTGTTTCTGGCTGGTATCTGAAATGTCCATAGTATTGTTTTGGCTTGCCCTATCCTTTTTATTGATTAAGTGGCATTATATCATTAAACTATCTATTTTACCATGTAATCCAATCCAAAACACAATACCACATTATCTTACAAAGTCAAAATCAATTTCCAGCAAGACAAACTACCACCCAGGAGGAGGGCTTGAAACACAGCAGGAGACACAAGCAATATGAACCTACTACAATAAATTTTTGCAATTTCTCTGTAGTTAACTGTGTCACCCCTATGTATCAAAAAGCATCACAAAACAACTGAATTTTTCAAAAAGTGGGGAAATGCTATATTTTGGCAAGACTTATCCTATCTCTTGCTCCATTGTTTTGTACCTTCTTTTAGATGTATTTAGACTGACCTGATTTGGTTGCATTTAAAAAAATCTACATATAGTTGTGAAAAGTGATGCTCCTGACAGTGCTTCCCTTGTACATGCAATATCCTTTAAAGAAGAGATGAATATGTCATGAGCAGTTTTACAGCCAAAAGAAGATCAGGGATTTTAAAGCATGGAACATATGCAATGTAGGGCACATCAGCTGAATAAACTGTGGAGAAGTCCATAGGCTAGATTGTTTGGGCTTTTTCTTTTTCAAAGCACAACAAAGTATGAAATTGGTGATGGTTTGGAAGCTGAGGGTCCTTTGGGCCTCGATAAAGGCAAAAAAAAAAAAAAAGAGAAAAGATTCAGTCATCCATGAAATGTATAGCTATGTGCAGTTCCCATAAAAAATAATCCCTTTTTCAGAAGTCTGCCCTTTTCAAATACAAGATTTTGGTTACTATCAGATACAGATACATAAAAATTCCCAAAACCTAAAGGCAATCATGTGTGCTTAATATCTGTATTATTGACTCACAGCCAGCTTGTTCATTAACAAAAGAGAGGCACAATGGACATGAAACTGGCAAGAATCAAAGGGATTTGAACTGATTAAGTTTCAGTTTACAGTACTGTGAAATATGATTTTTTTGAAGGTTTATGGCAAGAGCCTGCTATCAGAGTTTCTGAAAAATGTTTTTCTACTAGGTCCAATACCATAAGTAGCTATGTAGACTCCATAATTACTTTCATTATTAATGAAGTGGACATGCAAGCATGTGCTTTTCTTAAGCACAGTGATTTGTGACAAGTGCTAAGGGTTGGTTGATAGCCAGGGAATTGATGGTCCAATTTTTCTGTCTTTTCTGGACATTTGTGTCATGAAAATCCTAGATCTGACAGGTTTCTTTAAGGAGCAAATTAAGATTTACTTTGCAAAACTATCAGAAAATCCTTGCAGTACAGATATTTATATACCACCAGAAACCTTAAATTAGAGAATCCCACAGAGCTTCTTTTGTGACTAGATTCAAGTATGACCTGAAGTGCCACAGTACTCAGCCTTGCAAGTTCTTGTCTAGTTGGTTACTTGGTCACCCAGTGGAAGCCACAACCCTGAATTATGCACTTTCATGTGCTGTACTACCCATGAGGAGAAATATATCTGATTAAGAAACACCACAGAGATGGTTAGGAACAAGTCTTGTCTTTCCGGATTTGCTGCCATTCAGGGCACATCCCCATTTGTGGGATTTACCTTCCTCAAATAGATATCCAGAGATAGCATGATTTGGAGCGAGCAAGCTATCCAAGCAAGCAGTCTTTCAAGAAGTAAAAATACATGAGGTGGTGTCAGCTGTTTCCCTTACAAGGCAGTCACTGTTAAATGGTGGAGCACCCCTTCCCTCTGATAACTCCTACTCACTCCATAAGGTAATTTATATCATTTCTAAGCTCATTATGCATGAGAGATGAGTGGTTCTCCCAGGACAGACGGTGTTTGTGGACTACCTGTTTTCTGGTATCTGGCCTGCTTAAAGAACCTTGTTCTGTGTCATCAGCCTGCACCTTTGACATCCAAGCATAAGTGTTCCTCACTGTGACCTGTTCCATTAAGTTCTATTAAGTCAACAGCAACTTCTGCAATCAGCTGTCAGAGCTTACAGGTGAAAAATTTGTGGTATGATTCCACTCATCTTGCCATTGAGAGTGTGTTCATCAATAGTTACAGCATTTGATCCAGAAAGGAACTAGAGAAAGATAATGAAGATTTCAAATATATTTCCTACTGAAATTGTTCCATGGTTGAATTAAGGAAAAGGAGAAGCTTAAGATATATGGCTTTTTGTTTATACTAAAGGTACCCATATAATAATTGTGAGAATCATCTTTTCAGTTTATGCTCATTTTTAAACTCAACAGTGAATTTTCTTACTGCTTCTTTTGCAACTTAAACATTTCTTTCTCAAGGACTTTCAAACACTTGGACTTCACTATAATGGACACGTTTGGTAAGTTAAATTATATGATTAAATACTCTTGCTGAGAACTGCTTCAAAAGCTCATGAAAATCTCCAAAGATACTAGGTGACTTCCATGGACTTTGGAGTTTATATTCACTGAAATCAATTATGACATGTCTAGTTGATTTGTGAAAGTGATAATTAACACAGTCCTAGTTAATTAAATCGATAGTATCATGCAATTAGAATAACATGATATGCAAATATTCTCAGTAGCAATTTCATGCATAATCTGCAGACTTTGAATTATTTGATAGAACCTACCCTTACCAGTTGAATACAAAATAAACTGAAGAATGTGGTGGTTTTGTTCTCAAATGCCAATGCGCAGGAAAAGACATACTAACGTGATGTGTTATTTTACGAACTCTTATTCTATAGGCTTCTCTCTACATTCAGGATCTTTGAATGTGCTTTACAGTAGCTTTATTATATATATAACCATATATTATAATAGTCACCAGTAACAGCACAGAGGGGAGTGGTACATTATCCCCAATATAATAGTATTAATGGTTCATAAAATTTTATGAAGGCACCAGATTTTTTAAATTCCAAATTATAAACCAGTAATTTGAGTAAAACATTTGAATAGTTTAAAAATAATATATTTTCCTGGCCAAGAAGGGGATTACACATGGATCTCTTAGTTCTGTTGCCTAGGCAGTAATAGGCATGATCTTGTGACTGTGTCAAAGTAATGCCACTAATTTGAAAATGATCTAGACTGTAGTCACCAGTAGGCAGGTGAATATTTTGTATCACTGTACTGAACAGAAATGAAGGATATTAAAGAATATCCAATAAAAACTTTCCTTATTCTAAAAAGAGTTGGGCCTTCTGAATATTCTTGTTAAGTATAATAATTAACAGTACTAGAAAATAAAATTAGTTGTTAAAAATCCTGAGCTAGGACATCCATTTCCTCAACTTGGGAACATGAGAATTTTCATTTTTTATTGAAGTATTGTAAGTTCAAAAACTGCATAACATAATTTATATTTTAAGATCATGTGCTGCTGTCACATCAAGAGGTATGATGATTTTATGCAATAGAATTTAATGAATATTATAAAGAAAACCTCTTCTAGGATGGTCAGATCTGCAGTCAGTTCACACAACAGACATTATATTATTATTAAACAATAAGCCACCAGGAAAAAAATAATTTATATTTCTAATCACCTCACAAAGGCCAATATATTTACTATAAATTTTTTTCCTTGTAATGTTCTCTTCAGATCATCTTATTACTTTTTAAAAGTACAAGTAGCATCTGTTTTATGTAGTGTAATAAGAATATCTTTATAGGTTTCAGCAGCTTGTTTGTTATACTTGCCATGATTTAATTTAATGTTGTGATAGCCTTTTCTTCCCATACTCTGTGATGTCACCCTGCATGCTGCACATTTCCTTTCTATTTACATAACACCATTAGGAACCAGAGACGAGTCTTTTTAGTTTCAAAGTACAATCTGAGCAGTCCCACAAGATATGGGTTTTTTTGCTCTCTGCAGTGCAACTTTTTATGTCAAGCCTGAAACTGATTTGTTAGAGGGGTCACCGGTGGTGTAAGGTGGCTTTAATTGCACTCTAGAGTTTAGGCACTATTTTCTGAAGGTAATTAAGTAAAACCTGTAATTTCAACAAGCCACTTAAAGGCTGAATTAGATATTGTTCCTGTTGTACTACACAAACTAATGTGGCCATTATTATTGTTACAACTACTCATGAGATGAAAAGCAAAGAGGAAAAGTGTACTCCCACTTATTCATTAATGTGTACAATTTAAAAAGCTTTTTCCCCTCATATTTCTCTTGAATCTGTAGAAAACATGGTCATACACAATTTTGCTTAGAAAAGTAGACCTAAATTACAGTCAGTTTATTAGACTATATTCATACTATGCCTGCTTGCAATTCTAAGCTATCTTACATTTTGACATTATCTCAATTGCAGCTGAGAGCACTGCCAGTTAAATACAATCACATTAGTAAAGAGATGGTCTTCGAACGTTCTCTGCTTTTTTAATGTTAGTTTTATGTATCTTAGCAGAAGGGCTCCAAATTTGAGTAACTGCCTTGATTTTCTTGTTGTGTTGTTGTTTTTTTTTAACCTAGCTGGCTAAATTAGCATAACAATAGTGACCATAACAGACTTGATTACTTTGGTGCAGCAAAGAAAGGTGCCAAGTCACATTTCATCCCTAGGAGACTACAGATTTATGATGCTTTAGACCAGAATCTAAGGCTGTTACCTGACAGCCGTCTTGCTCTCAATGGTTACTTATTACATGATAGGTGGTCAGCCAAGACAGTCGTCTTATTATGTTGCCTATTCTCTCACTGTTTCAAAAAGTCACCTATTTTTACCTCTTTCTTGTAAAGAAGATAATGCAGTTCACAGCAAGATTATCAAAAGCTTGTCGTACGGTCTTGCACATACGCGATGTGAAGGAGGGCTTTCCATAGAGGGGATGACCGGTGATAATTTCAAGTGGGAAGTTCAGCAAATGACATGAATCTGACTGTACTTGAAAGTAAAGTAGTTGTGGTTTCTTTTTTTAATCACTTCCTGTTTGTTTCCAATAGAACAATTTTAACTAGAGAGTTAAAGAGCTAAACAGTTGCACTCAGGGTATCTGAATATCGGTAGTTGCAGCCAGATGTATCTCTGTTCTCCTTCCAACTGTATGCATCATAGGATCCCATATGGAATATGAAATGTGCTTCCTCATATTTAACCACAGATACAAACATAATTGTCACCCTTTCCAAAGGTGGTCAAGACATAAGGGCACACACACAATTTATAACATGGATCAGTATTATTTATTTTAAAGATTGCAAATGCCAGGAAGTTGTGGTTACCTTTGAAGATTCTAATATGCTTTGAGAGGGGAAAAAATGAATAGAGACTGGATCGAGCTGGGAAGTGATGGTAAGAATGAAGCTATTTGAGAATGTGCAATGTAGCATCTGAGGTTTTGCATGAGCCAATATGTGCTATATAAATAGCTATCCTGCATCTTCTGTGGTGGGTCAGTGGAAAATAAACTACAGCCTACTAGTTTGCAATAAGTCATTGCAATATGCTGGTAGCATAATTTCTCAAGTTCATAGTAGAGGCTGACTTGAACTGTGACCCATGAATATGCTTCCAGTGGGATCTTTCAGCAGCTTGCAAGTCCCATTTTACTGCCCTTTGAAGTCAGGAAGCGCATTAAATAAGGGCAACAGCAGATAGTGTCTGCTTATCTCTTATAAGAGATAGAAGAAGCTTATATCCAGAGCCAACAATCTGAATTAAAACATTGGGAAGATGGTATAATTTTAAATGTGATTTGTTTGGTGTTATAACATTCAGTAAAACAGTAACTGGGCAAGGTACTGGGCTCGTAATGGGGTAGCTTAGGTACAAGTCATGGGTGGAAAATTCAAACAGATGGCTATATTGCTGTTTGACAACAGAAACTAAGTCCTTTCTACAGATTTAGTTTAAAACTTGTGTAAATGAAATAAATTTCTATTTCTAATACGGCTGATAAAAAATCATGAGGTTCCTGTTGAAGGTTTTCCTTGAAAAATGTATCAGAAAACCAAACTGTGAACCTTGTCCATGTTTATTTTTAATGTTTCTTTAAGAAACATTCGAACATCCACAGAAAGTAATTGCTTCAAAAATGTTCAGCTTTTAAGGAAAATGCTTTTGGCAAAATGTTTTTGATGGAGTTGCAGTTGAAATCTCACAGGTAAATTGCAAATAGAGGCCTTAAGTGCCTGGGCAACATAGATATATCCAGATGATTTAAAATTCAGCATCCTTTGTTTTACTTTAGGCTTAGACTTCACAATATTTTTGCACCAGAGAAGAGGGCTGAAGTGAGTCTTCTGAATCCTGTATTTCCAAATACTTTAAATGTCTTCAGGTCCTCTAAAAAACCTCATGATTTAAACCTATTTAGCATTTACAGAGGATCACATTATTAGGTAAGATTCATCTTTTCACTGACAAAAGACACTCTGTATAGCAGGAAGGCCTCTCAAACTTGATACTTTTGAAAAGTCCCTGAATGTACTTCACTGAATAAAAATTATTTTGTTACTGAAAATTGATAAAAGATTTATCGATAAATTGTTTTGGAGCTCTTTTGGAAGGCAGTCCAAAGTCCAACAGATTGAAACCCTATTGAGACAACACATGTAATACATGAGTAGAGCACCACACTGCCACACAGGAGCTGGGGCTCTTTTTCCAGCTCTTTTATTCACTTCTGTGGCAGCCTGGAACAGTCATTTCTTCTCTTTTTTTGTGTTAAAAAGCAGGGTTGGAGGCTAGTGATATTTTGATGCCTGTATAATGAGGATGACAGCAATGAGCCAGCAATGTGCCCCGGTGGCCAAGAAGGTCAATGGCATCCTGAGGTGCATCAAGAAGAGTGTGGCCAGCAGG